>JAPKLX010000054.1:1450386-1614068 GCA_026898415.1 Leonotis leonurus
CAAAAAAAATTAAAATAAAACAAAGTATCAGAAGCAAAAACGAACCAGAAGCTGTTGTTCTACTATGTGTAAAATAACAATTAAAATTAAAATAAAGTCAGCCCCCACAACCAGGCAGAAACGAACCAGAAGCAAAAAAAACATAAAAAATTAAACTGACCTGAAGCTGCTGGTCGCCGGCCAATGGTGGTCGCCGGCAGGAGTGGAGTCGCCGGCAGGAGTGGAGGTCGTCGGAGGAGGAAGGACGAAGAGGAGAGCGCAGCAGAGAGCAGAGAGCAGTTTCGCACGCAGCTGCTTCTTACTTCTTCTTTTTTTTTTATTATTATTTTAGGGTTTGTTTAGTTTAAAAACTGATGGACTTTTTAAATTTTTGATGGGCTTTAGTTTATTGAGATTGGGCTTTAATTAATTTTGGATGAAAGCCCAAACATTAGAATAAAAACAGCCCATTTTTTCCCCAGTTGTGAGGCACACGCCTCATGCACCTCGAGGCGTTCCGCACTGAGGCGTGCGCCTCACAGGTACAGGATAATGAGGCGTACGCACCGAGGCGATTTTGGAGTGAGGCGGTGTGAGGCGCGCCTCACAAGCGTTTTTCACAACACTGGTTGTGACTCATAAATATATCCCACTCCAATTATCCAAACTGAAAATTTTAAAATCCCAACTCCAAATTTTATATAAATCAATGCCAAATCTCTTTAACCTTATTGTGTGTTTTATTCAAATTAATTTTAGAATAATGCTATGGATATAAATTTTAGGGTTAATAATACAAGAGAGTTATTTAAGATAATAAAATATTAATAAATCACTAATTTAATCTTAATCATCACTTTTTGAATGTAAGTATTAATATAATCTTAATAAAAATTTATAATTAATATGTAAAATTCGTAACATTGTACTATCAGTATGAAAGAACTCTATTAGTATAGATAGTAGATGTCACAAATATTATGTTAGGATAATACACTTCTGTTTGTATTGTCCATCCCAAAATATGTATTTTTCTTTCAATATAAGAATAACGGTGCGCATGAGATTAATTTCTTCCATTTGTACTAATGGCAAAATTGTAAAAATAACTATAATTAATCTAAAATTAAATTAATAATTATTATTTAATATTTACTCTAGTTTCAATTTGAACCCTAAATTTTAAGGTGTCCTTTGAAGAAGATCTGAAAAACAAATGATTTGATATTAAGTTGTGAGAGATGTTTTTATCTCTACCTTTTATATCAATGTAGAGTAGCGCTCCACCGCCCGCGGTGGGCACATCTTAATGCGCCCGCGGTTGATGTGGCAATGCCACATCATTGACACATCATCATACGAGTCACTATATTTTTCGTTTTTTTATTAATTTTATTTTTATTATTATTATTTATTAAATAATATTAAACTATACCCTAACCAATAAACCCTAGTCGGAAAGTGATAATTAATAAAAAAATATTTAAGTTTTAATATTTATCTACGTGGCATGCCACATCAACCGCGGGCGCATTAAGAAATGCCCACCGCGGGCGGGTGAGCATTTTCGTATCAATGTAATTATGTTGTGTGGTATTTCCTAATTATCTAATAATAGTATTCTTATTTCCAATTTAAATTATTTAGGTTTTCATTATCTACACTAGATGAAAATGATCATTCAACCTGATAGGCAGAAGTTAATATATATGTCCTAAAACGAAGATGTATGTTTTGTAAATAAATATTAAGTTTTTAAAAAAGTTTATTAATTTTCACTTTTTAATTAAAATTGATTAATTAGATATAATTTAATATTATTCAATGTAAATATAATAAAATAAAAACAATAAAATATAAATTATAATGACTCAGATCATATGTTGATGTAACATTACGTAACATTATCATCATCAAGGTAAACCTTAAATTGTACATGCTCACCGCGAACGACAAACTGATTCTACGTACTACAATACATCCAAAATTATATATAAAGTTTTTTTATAATAAAATAATTGCTAAATTAAAATCATGTTTACTAATATACCTCATTTATAATATCCGTTAATCCTTTGCATTTTTCTAAGGGGGAGAGGAGAAAAGCCTATATTTTTAATCTAATTACACTCTTTATAATAGATAAACATTTCACTAAAAATATTTGTTTTATAGTATCATATGAGTTTCAAGATAACACTATTTCGTCCCGTTAAAGTTAGTTCATTGTACGTAAATTAATAAATGATAGTTTAAAAGATAAAAAGAGTATGATTCATAACTTTAAATAATTATTTTTTATTATTAATGAAAAAAATTCAATTTTGAACCATCCCAAAAAAGGTCAGTTTAGAAAAAAAATGAGAGTATAATTTTTTTTTTTATTGCAATCTTAAAAAATCCAGCTATCCAAGCGCCACTACTATAATAATGAGAGTCACCAAAAAAGGTACTAGTGATGATCCCTATGAAATATCACAAACAAATAGCAACAAGTGTTCTAAATTAATGCATTATAAGAAAATTAATGAAAACAAAAATTACGCAACCTTAAATAATTATAATAACCACTTCATATATTAATTTCTATTAAAAAAATACATCGTTGTTATTAATAGAATATCTCAAAAATTAAATATTTGTCATTATTAAGGATGGAGTAATATATTATTTTTAATGTTGTTCATCTTTAGTTATTTTTTTGTCTAGAAAGAAAATTTCATTTAAGCAAACATCTACTGAGATTACATCTCACTAAAACTCTTTTCAGAAGACTTCAAATCTTTAGCAACACAGCAAAATCCCAAAAACAAATTTGATCTCTTCCCGTACACGCTTAAGATCACAATTAAAGTTTTCTAACGTCACCTTGTTTCTCCATCGCCAAACGATCCAAATCGCACAAATCCAAATCCCCTTCAATCTCCTCTTGACTCTTCTATGTCCGAGCAAACTAGAAAAAAAGGCAAAAAAGTGCCTCCATGGATCTATGATCAGCACATTTCACCCCAATCCAATCAATGATCATATCTCAGATTCTATTGATGGCACCTTAGCCGAGAAATAGATTGTTAATTGTTTCGAGCACCCCTCCGCAGTTTCGACATCCGCACTCTTGCAGTGATAGATTAATTCTTGTGATGATATTGTCGCAAGTTGGAAGCCTATTCATCAAAGCTCGTCAAGTCATTATTTGAGCTTTTAACGATGCAATAACATTTCAAATATGTTTCTCTCTAACTCTTTCCATCTCGTTATGATCTGCGTGTGCCCTGCTGCTGGCGATCCCCTTATATATTTATTTAACCGAAGAAACATAAGATTTTGATTCCGACCAGATCCACATATCTGATATTCCATCCGTAATCCCACGATCTTGAATGCATTCAATCAAATTTTCCACCATGTCGATTTCCCTTCCCCTAAGCTCTCATCACCATTTCATATTCCAAATCCACCTCCTCTCATCCCACGATCCCATGTCATATACGTTGGTAGCTTTCAATGAGCTCAAGTAGAAAATCCTTGGAAAGTTTTTTTTCAAGGTGGCGTTCCTTGCCCATCTCCCTCTCCTATCTCCAAGATCAAGACGAATTCGACCCCGTAACCATTTACCTTTGTCGACCTCAATTAGTTGGATTATTTTCTTCTACCATCCCGAGCGGGGACCTTTTTCTTCTCCAAATTGATTCCATCCTTGTCACACACAAGGTCTCCATATCTTGATCTAACCAATCGAGCCCATAAGGGTTTTTTGTGTGAAGAAATCTCCATATCCACTTGCAAAGTAATGCAAAGTTAAACCACTTCAAATCTCTAAATCTCAGCTCAACTACTTTTCTCAATTGCCATAGCTCTTTCCCCTTTATCCAACATATCTTTCTCGAAGTCTCGTCTCCTCCCAAAAGAATCTCCTTTGAATGACTCAAATATGTTGCAATCGAGATCGGCATCATTGTAAAGGACATCCGATACGTGAAAATCGCCTCAAGAAAGGGACTTCACTTTCCAATTTTTCAACTTAGATTTGATCTTGTCGATCACATCTGACCATCCAGATACATTTATGAGATTTCCACCTACTTTCATTCCTAAATAAAGCATCGACAACTCTCCAATTTGACATCCAAGCACTTCAACCATGTAATTGAGCTCATCCACATCGAATTCAGCATGTTGGGCCGAAATCAAACAAATTACCCTATTAACATCCCTAGCTCATCTTTCTCATTGATCCGGGTTAGGAAGAATTGGAGATTTAATTACTTTACCGGATATTATTCTTTATTATAGATAGCACACACATGAAGATGGATAGTTTTGTAAATCATGGTCACATCATTCCAATAGCAGATTCTGAAGCTGTCATCTTTCAAATCAATGAAGCAAATGATTGACCCATCTCATCATCCGAAAAAACAAAAAATACCAAAAGTTCAAATTCACATCGAATAACATTGATTCAATTGGCATTGCCATAATATCATGAATATTTCATCTATAAATGAGGATAACCTAAATACCTGCAATAAAAATGATCATAGAAAATGTAAAATATTTAATAGGATCCGTATCGGAAACGAGAACGTAAAATGTAAGAAAATCCAAATATTATAAATTTATTTAACCAAATATAGCATCCCCAAACAGTTAGGAAATATTTTACACTTAATAGCATTAATGGATGAGGTTCATGAATCATGATCATCCAAACGTCCAACTTACACCAATTTGAGCGCTGACAATAAGATTTAAAACTGATTTTTTTTTTTTTAAGAAAAATCTTTTTTAAGTCTAGTTGATAATTTTTTAAAGCCATGAAGAAGTCGACAAATTGGCGTAAGAAAATAAATAAAAACCAATAAATTAAACATGTGTGCCATCTGGAAATCAGTTTCTGTGGGCTACAAAAACAAGTGCGATATTTTTGTGAAACAAAAACCACAAGCTGTCCACGTGATCCTATTCATTCCAATTATATATGACTAGATTAATATTTTATAAAATTTATAAAATATTATTATTTGACGGGATTAATATTTTATAAAATTTATAAAAGTTTTTGACATCATTTTTTTTATTATTATTTGTTATCATAGATACTACTTATTCATATACTAAATATATATATAGTAAAAACTGTTAATTATGTTGATTTGCTAATGATAAAATTGCAATCATTCTAAAATTAATAAAAAAATAAAATTTCAACTTGATATATATATATATATATATATATATATATATATATTATAAATATTAAATTCTCGTAAACTTGTGCTAACAACTTAATATTTTTCTGAATATATTTGAATTTAATTATACACTCATATTCGTTCTAAAGTAAAGTAAAAATAATTTTAATACTCATTATTATTAGAGGTGTTCAAAAGAATCGTAATCGGCAGTTCTATGAACCGAATTATCAAAAATTATTAAAATTTTGAATCGCAACTATATATAGGAAGCAGTTTGGTTTCGGTTCCGGATTCAATGTTCTTAATCGTGAACCCATTGATTTCGTCTTACTCCCATATAATAATATGTGTTATAAATTCGAATATATAAAATATATATAAATAAATATTACTGATGAAAATAAACTATATTTGAATATTCATAAAATCTAGCCAATTTATTTAAATTTTATGTATGCGTGTTCATCTCAAAATTGATAAATGTCTAGTTACACATCTTTATCCATTAATTACTCATACATGTTCAAAGCCCGTATGAAAATAAATTCAGATTATATGAATTCATTTATTTATATGTATATATACATTCACAATCTGATTAAAAATTAAATATATATACTTGTGTTTACTACAAACTAAATATATATAATTTTTATTGAGTGTGAAAAATTTATTTAAATTATTTATTTGTAATTACAATGCACACATTTTCTCACATGCTCATAATATTCAAATTATTTTTTGAAATGAAATACATAAACACATGATCAATTTTTCCATGTGATCATATAAGTGGATATTTTTATCTCTTATTTTTAAATGTGTATTTTTTTTATCTTTTATTTATTAAAGTGATAAATTTTTTATCCCTAGATTATATTATATACTCCCTCATCCCACGAAAGTGGTCCTCCTTTTTCCATAAAGCACACTTATTGAGAAAAGAAACATGACCACTTTCATGGGACAGAGGGAGTATTAATTTTTTTAAATAACACGAACCATTTAATAAATTTAAAGTATAATAAATACATTAAAAATAGGGTTTTGTGGGTAAAATGCCCACTTTTATAATGAAAAATGAAAAATATCAACTTCGTAAAAAATATATGAAAAATGTCCATTTTGATTGTAAATTACCTAAAATACCCTTAATTAAAATTAAATTTGCATCTTATTTTGGAATGTGGTATTAATTAATTATTTTCTTATTTTTTGCAATTAAAAAAATATTTGGTATATGTTTAAAATTATACACATCTAATTTAATTAAATAAAAATTATACACACCCAACACCACACATACATATTATTAAATAAAAAAAATGAGGAATATACACAAAAACAAAAACCCGGTCGTATTTAAAAAAAAACCCGACGGCCGGGTTTTGTTTAAATATGACCAGATTTTCATTTTTGCATATATTCCTAAATTTTTTTATATAAATAATACGTTAAAATCATGTAGTAATTAAATCAAATTCAATTAAATCAAATATTAAATATAAAATTCAAATATATATATATACCACAAAAAATACAACATGATTTCATACAAAATATATGTAACATGAATGTAGTGTGATTTAATAGTAAATTTAAGGGTATTTTTGAACTTTTGAATATTTTTCATATAAAAGTTGCAAAAAGGCAATTTTTTCATGTTGAAGTTACGTTATAAGGTATTTTTCATAAATAACCCTTTAAAATATCTACCCACTAATAGAAAAAGTTAGTACGTAGGTAATAATGAAGTTGAGTGTCAATATCTAACAATGATATACAACCAAAATTCATTAATTGACTGAAAAATCAAATAAGTATCAAAATATAATCATTAAATATTTTTAATAATAATGAAAATAAACTCAAATTATATGAACTTATTTATTTATATGCATATATATATATATATATATATTCATAATCCGATTATATATTAAATATATATACTCATTTTTTATTCAAAAATTATATATGAGAAAATTTGAAGTGATGTATTAATTTTGATATATTATAAAGGTGAAGATAAAATTAAAAAAAATTGTGTATGTTTAGGTGTCTAAATTCATGGCCTAATTGTGAAATTGAGAATAAAATGACATAAATTGAATTCAACATTTTCCCGAACAAAAAATACATAAGTTTATATATCTTTAATTATTATGATATACAATTAGGAATGTTAATTTTTTTTTATTAAAGATTAAATAAAATACATGTAAAGCGTAATAATAAAAACATTTAAAACATATACCCACTAATTAATAATTTAATATGTTGGGTAATAATGAAGTTCAGTTTCGTTATCTAATAGGGTATACGGTCAAAATAAATTTTCATTATTTTTGAAATAATATATAATCTAATATAGAATTTATAAATAAATAAGAATATTATATATTATTTTATATTTATATATTATTATTTTAATGAAAAATATGAATTTTAAATTTTTATTTTTTATCTTGAAAATTATATGGATCATTAGAATAATAAGATAATTAAAAATGTGTTATAATAGTCATATGTGATAAATTATAAATTATAATTATTTTTTATTCAAATAATGTGAAATCTAGATATTTTCATACAATTATTAATTTTCATCAAATTTGAAAAGGTTGTAGATAATTTATATAAATTATTATTTAATTAATTATCAAAATATACATATCAAATTAATATATCACTTTATATATATATATATATATATTATATTTACGAAAATAATATAGAGTAGTATATAATAAAATATATAATATACATAGAAATAAAAACATAACATAAATATCATATACTACATGGAAATAAGAATATATAATTTTATATATGATTAATATAATTTTTTAATTCCAAAATTATGAGAATTTAGATAAATATGAATGAAGTGATTTGAGAGTGTTATATAGGATTAGAATCGTAATAGTATTAATAATAATATATATATTTTCATATATATATATATATATATATATGATAGTGATATATTAAAAGAACATGAATTGAATTCAATACTTGCTCGAAAAAAAAAATACATAAGTTTGGATATCTTTAATTAGTGTGACAAATAATTTGGAATGTTAATTTTTTCGTTTAAAGATAAAAGAAATACATATAAAGTATAATAATAAAATATATTTAAAATATCTATCTACTAATAGATAACTTAGTATGTGGGTAATAATGAAGTTAAATTTCATTATATAATAATGATATATGATGAAAAATCATCAATTTGATTGAATTATCAAATATACATCGAAATACACTCATCGACTATTTTTTTTATATTAATGAAAATGATATTTAGATATAAAATAATATATAATTAATATATGATATATATATATATAAATAAAAAGATTATACACTTTTTATATTTATATATTATTATTTTAATAAAAAAAATACAATTCATTCAATTTTTATTATCTATATTCAAAAATATTATATGTGGTTTGTTCGAATAATAATATAATTAAAAGTATGTTATAATCATATGTAATAAATTATATATATTAAAAGAATATTTTCAAATAACGTGAGTTTTTAAATTATTTATATAATTTATTTTTATTAGATTTGAAAAACATATAATCTAATATAGAAATCTAGACATGATTATATAATTTATTAATTTTCATTAGATTCTAAAAGATTGTATATAATCTATATAAATTATTATTAAATCAATTATCAAAATATAAATATCAAATTAATATTATCACTATATATATTATATTTATTAAAATAATATTTAAATATGGAATAGTATATAATATGATCTATAATATACATAGAAATAAATACATAACATAAATAGCATATGCCTACATGGAAATAAGAATATATAATATTATATGATTAATATATAGATAAAATTTCAAAAATTTAGAAAAATAGAAAAAATTAAATGGGAGGCTGGGAGGATTTCAAGGGTTGAGGTGGACAGCTTCACCCGAATTTATATTATAGTATAGATTAAGTCAATATAAATGTGGATCCTATAATTTGGTCACAAAAATATTCTATCTATCCCATTAAATATGTTATATTTTGATTAAAAAGCTCTCACAATTTTAGTCAAAACAGAATATGTTTAATGAAACGCAGGAAGTATAAAAAATGACATGAACATCTATACTTTCATATTGTGTAATTCGAGAGTTTTCTCAATGGGTGGCCTACGACACAACACTATCATTTTAATTTTAAGTTTATTAATGTCGCCTAATATTTATTATTATATTAAATTAAAAAGTGTATCTTCTAAGTTTTTCTATAATTTCTACACTTGCAACATATTGTAAGAAATACCAATCACTGACTTAGAGTATATTCGGTCTGCATAACACGCTTTAATGAAGAATCCTTTAATTAATGAAGAGATTTCACGAAATAATTATTTTTTTTGAGAAAAAGTTTGGAGTCATATATAATTAATTGTGATGGTAAAAAAAAAAAGAAGTTGGATGGGAATAAAAATAATAATACAAATACAATTAGACATGAGCAATTTTATATGAAGATTGATATATATGGAATGGAATTAAAGCAAAAGCATACAAATATGAGTTGGAGGATTTGGGATGATGATAAGTCCAATTTATTGCAACTTTGCGCCCATTGGTTAGAAATTCCACCTTTCACTTCCTATCATAATTCATTACATTAGACTCATTGCCCATGGTTTTCGTGCTGTTGTTCGGACTCATCCAGCCCAATTGGTTTTTCCAGTCTTACTAAGAAAAGGAAAAAATTTGCAATTAAAATTAATTATGTGAATATATTATAAATTTGTAATGATTTTTCGTAATATTCATCTTATCTTGAGAATTCTTTTTTATTGTAAATCTGTGAGGATTTTTCGTAATATTCATCTTATCTTGAGAATTCTTTTTTAAAGTGAAAAAAAGATGAGATTTTCTAGAAAGGAGGACAACCTAGAAAATATTTGTCTCTTCCCAGCCTCAATAATGAGCTATATAAAAGAGAAAATAAAATTATATAGAGTAATTGGAAGTATAGCCCTCAAATATCTTACTAAACTTTGTACACAAATTAATCATAAATATACTTTTATGCTATTGTTGCCCTAGTTATAAACCATATACTTAAAATAAACCATCCCCTTATAACTAACCTATACTTAAAATAAACCATCCCCTTATAACTGGAGGGTAAATGAATCTAATTACTTACAAACTATTTATGGTTTGAATCGATATTAAATGAGTTATAACTATAAATTATATACTTAAAATGGATCAAGCATTATTTCGAGCTCGGTAATTTTATTAAGCTGAGCTTTAGTCTGAATTGGGCTATTTGCGAATATGTCTGAGATTGTTTGTTCATGACCTTATTACCAAGCATTTTCACGAGCCTTTTATCGAGTCATTAATCGATTATTTAGATGAGTTTTAAACTAAAGTAACTAAAATGAATATTATAACTAGAGGGGTAAACGAATATAATTACTTACCAACTATTTGTGGTTCGATTCGATATTAAATGAGTTATAACTATAAACTATATACCTAAAATGAATCAAGTCATTATCCCGCATATAACACATTAAAAAATTAACCAAATTTGAAATAAGCAATTCGATCAGCTATCTCCTGTAAGTTGGATTGGAGCATAGAGCCGTAAGCGCGGTGGGGAAAAAATCGAGATATGGTTATATAACCCAAGGGCTTTTCGAGAATTGATCATTTTTACGCCAAAAAATCCGAGTTTTGTTAATGAATTCCGGACTGGAAAAACTATTGTTTCTTGGTCCTTTGACAGATTGTGAACCCATACAAAGTTCGGACCATCTATTAGAGAAAAAAGAACTTTCGAAAAGGTGAAATCTTTGATGATTCCATCATCTATGATTGAGTTACGTGGTTTGCCATAATGCTGAAACTATAGCGAATACATCTATCTTTGCAGTCGTCTTGCAAAAGCTATCCCCTGGCCTTTTCGGCGTCGAGAACTAAAACTAAAGGTTTTATAATTACAAATAAATTGGTTGTTGACTTATTTCGAGCTCAATAATTTTATCAAACCAAGCTCAAGCCCGAACTGAGCTACTCGCTAACATATTTGAGTTTGTTTATTCACAAGCATGATGCATGTATATAATGTTACGGTTATTTAGTAAATATAATTATGCCTTTATCCTTGTCATTATTTATGTCTCGATTGGAACAATTTAATGCGTCCACGTGTGTAGATTAGTTGACATTTCTTACAAATTTTATGCTGAGCATAAGCTCTTATTTCTATATTTATCACTCCTTATCTTATTTTGAATTTACTTCTTAGTAAAAAATAAGTTTCTTGAAATTTTAAATTTTGAATTGTATTAAATAAACATTTACGTTGTTTCTGAAAAATGTTAAAAATGATTAATAAATTTGTATTAATCACAATACAAAATTTATATGATGAAATCAAATTATTTTTACAAATAAATATTTGAATTCAAAATTTGAAATTACAAAACTCCCTAGCATAGCATGCATAATTTTCTGGATTCGTCGTTGGCCGAAGTAAACATGAAAACTGTACCTATTCCATTAAATATTATATCAAGCAACGCCATGCAAGAAATAAAAAAAAAAAACCAGATAAATATTTTAATAGCAAAGACACAACAAATGTAACATGGAAAAGAAATGGGTGAGAATCAAAGTCTCGCCGCATGAACAGCATTATTAAAGTAAAGCATTTCAGTTTGTTTCAAAGTTTGAGCAAAGCAGTAACAGCAGGGAGTCAGGAATGAAGAAGTGCTGAATTATTGAAATATTGTTGGGAGGTAGCAGAATTTTAATTAATTAAAATGCAGGTGCCCTGCGAGGAACTCCTTTTCTGCTGCGCTTGCGAGGCTTCTGCTCTTCCTCTTCTTCCTCTTCTTCAATCTCCTCCCTTCCTTGTGAAGCATTCGCAGCAAATAAATGAGTCATGCTCCTTCCCGACTGAGATTGAACCTACACACACATATATATAGAGGGAATTAAACTATAATTAATTAATGTAAATGAAAAGAAAAGAGCAAATAAAGATGAACTGAAACCTTGCATGCAATAGAGCAAAAACGAAAGCGATCAGAATCAGTGAGCTTTCTTTTGCAGACATGGCAAGCCCCTTCGCCTTCAATGAGAGAGCCAGACCCATTATGTGGGAGAGGAGTCAATGATACTACCCACTTCTTATTGCATTTGTAAGGCTGCAATTATTTTATTAATCAATTAATTATCAACATCACATATTTACCATCTCCATCCATTAAAATAATCCCACAAAAACAAAAAATTATTATTATTACAACATTAACCAAAATGTAAAATTAAATTTTTTTTTTTTTAATTTTTTTATTGTAATAGATTAGGAAGAGGTTACTCGTGTCTAATTCCGCATGCCATATAAATCCTAATAAATAAATTGTTATGTTATTCTCAATTACTTACACACACTGTCGATAGTTTTCCATATCACGTATAAAATTGGAAATTTATTTATTGCTATTTATCTCTTTCTCATTTTGGCAAATTTCATTTACTAAACAAAAGTTTTGAATCACGTCGTAAATCCTCTCGGTCTCTTCATTGAACCACAACAAGAAATTAATTGAAAAATATTGAGTACATATAATAATAAATTAAGACAACACATAATCATATAGATTGCTGTCATGTATTGATTCACCAATAATTTTGACTTTTAAGAATTAATGTGAATAACATGGATATATGTTTTTCATTCATAGAGATGCAAGATCTACTTATTTTTATAAAAAATATTGTAAAATAATACTAGTACAATTAGACTTAAAAGTATTAAATGAAATGAAATAGGTAGGTACCTGAATTTTGTGACAGTCAAAATGATTCTCCATCTCACTGAGAGGGACAACATTTTGGTAGACATGTCTGTAAATTGTAAGTACTTTGTGATCGAAGTGGTGGCCAGTTACGATACAATACCTGCAAACTGGTGCATCACAACTTATGCAATACCTATTCTTTTCAGTCTTTTGAATTTCATGATGATCACCACATCTCTTAAAGAATATTTTCCCTAAGAATGATTCTACCCAATTTCGGAAGCTTTCTCCTTCGATTTCACCCTCCCCCTATCAAATCAATAATATATATTAATGTGGGGTCAACATTCAACAATTTTACTATATATATATATAAGAAAGAAAACTAGACTAATTACAATATTTTCAATGAATAATATAGCCATACCTGTTGCATAACTTCACTTGAAGAGGTGCTCATACTTTGAGAATTATTCCACCAGCGCCAGAGAATACTTTTTCACAATACAATTGGGTAAATGAAATATTGTTGACATAAGGTTATTTTATACTTGGTCATTAATGTGACAAGGTGAAATAACTCAAAATTGTCTTATCTGTAAGGAGGACTTTTTTTTAAAAAAAAATACAAAATAAAGTAACAAATAAAAGGGAAATACTTATAATTTCACATTCAGGTTCCTTCGCAAAGTTTAAATTGAGTTCCATTTTGAAATAGATTTATTTCCATATGTATATCTAATACATATTAGATATTTGAACATATATATTCAAATAAATAAAATTCGAGAAATTATTTTGTTTTGAAAATTTCGAATTTGAAGTATTAGAGACAGTTGCATTATAAGTTATTATAACATATTTTTTCACATAATTACAATGATTATATTAATGATTCAATGCATATCTTGTTTAAAATAAAAGGGCATGTAACATATATGAAAACACGAGAATATGACAATCTTTGATGCGCTGTAGTGAACCAAATATTGGTAATACAATACATGATTTTTATTTTATATAATCATTCCTAATACCATTCTTAGATTTTGTAAATGTGCTTTATATATATGATTTGGATTTCATTCATTATTATTTCATATCCGCCCCAAAATGTTTGACCTCATTCCAAAAGGATAGACATGCTAGTAAGGATTTTCGAATGTTTGATTAAGTAATACTCCATCCAGTGTGCAAATCCTATTGATTCTAGAAGGAATATAACGAGGAAGACGACAAACCAACTCACGATCGACTAAGAAAAAAAAAGGAAAGTTGTTTGATATTGGTTCAAATCCAATTCATGAGCACATGGGCAATTGTTACACCGTGGACATGTATTCTCTTGCAGAATCAGATCGTCGAATTCCTTTTTTTTTCGCATTAGGAAATAATGTATGGCTTGTCGACACTGTGTCGTTCACTCCAACATGGCGAAAATTATGTAAATTGGAGTAAAGAGGTAAAGTTCTTCTTGATGGGCTAGGAAAGAGGTATTCGTCAGCGTAGGAAGGCCAACCGAGTGAAGCTCTTTAGGAAGCCTTCTGCAAATTAATCGGACAGATGGGTCTGGGCTCTTAAGACGTGCGAAACGTATTCGGTTCACAATGAATACAAATACCTTATGGGAAGAAAGGAGGATGTGGAGAGAAGTTCGTCAATATGTTGTAAGTTGATCTGAAACAAGGTAAGCGTCCCAAAAGTTCAAGCAACGACGTGGAGAGTTGTCATTTGCAAAATTGTCATCAAGTCGGAACCAACGAGAAGAGGTGCATTGTTGCTAAATGCGTCAATTTTTTGCCTTCTCTATAACAGCGCTGACAAGACAATCAACCACCTCTTCGTCGAGTGCCGGAAATCATGGGAGTTGTAGAGTCGTTGCTTGGAGTGGCTCGGGTTGTAAGCAATTCTCTCAAACGTGGTATCGATTAATTTCATTCAAGTATGCTACTCGACAAAGGTAAAAAGAGAATAATGTTAATGAAAATGATTTCGGAGTGTATTATTTGGGTGATTTGGAAAAAAGAAATGAGATCATATCAAGAATGGGGAGTTGAAAATATAAAGATTGATATGGAAAATTAAATATGTTGTGTGGTGATGAGTTGTCGGTAAGAAGATATGTATTCACGAGATGGGACAAAGCTTTAAGTCGTGGTGTATCAATCATTTTCTTGTTGTTTAGTTAGTTTAGGATTTTGATTAGAGCTGGCAAAAATGGCCCGAGCCCATAGGCCCGAGCCCATAGGCCCGTCCAAAAGCCCAGGGTCTGGGCGGGCTTGGGCTTAAAAAAAGGAGGCCTGAAAAAAAAAACGGGTCCAAAAAGTCCGCCTTAAAATTATCTTGGGGCCAATGTACTTTGGGCTAAAAAGCCCAGGGTTTTCAGGCTTAAAAGCCCGCCCGATAGTATAGGTTAAAACACTATTTTTCGTAATTGTTATTTAATTTAAATTATCATTGTAATATTTATATTTTGTATGACTTTGATAGATAATGAATAAAATACTTTTAAAGTTTTAATTGTTTATTTTGGGATTGTTATATAATTTAATTTATGAACTTGTAGTGTTTATATTTTATGTTTTTAATTATTTATTCAAAATTTTATTAATATTTGAAGGTATTAATTGCATAGTTTTATTTTGCGTTGTAATTGTCAAAATTTCAAAATATTTTCTTATTTATATTAAATAAATAAAATTTTGGGCCCGCCCGCCCGGTATCGGGTTGGGCCTAACATTTTGAAATCCAAAAATATTCGGGCGGGCCTCAAAATTCTGAGAAGTCCGTCGGGCCCGAGCCGGGTGGACCAGGCCCGCCACTTTGCCAGCTCTAGTTTTGATTTTAGCATGTTGCCTCTGTTGGACGTTTGTTGTTGGATGATGTAATTGATGACATTGCTCATGCATGCTATTAATTAATTATTCCTTTCTTTTTTTAAAAAGTAATACTCCATGGGTGGTTTGGTTTATATGATAAGATTGATAGGATAAATATGATTACCACCTTTAAATTTTTACCTTCTTATTCATAATCATCCATCTCCTTATGAATTTAGTCATTTTTTATGCTCATTAATCACTCAAATGCTTGATTATATAATCAAGCCAATTTTGGTGTGATTATATAATCAAACATTTAAGTGATTAAGGGGTATAAAAATGAATTAAATTCATAAGAAGAAGGAGAATTATGGATAAAAATGTAAAGATTTAAATGTGATAATCATATCAATCATATCAATCAAACCAAACCATCCTCATATGTCTCACTAAACTTGACACATTTTATTTATTTGGACATCCCACTAAAAATGATAAGCTCAAAAAATAACAAAAGATATAAAAGGTGTGGATCATACAATTTTTATAACTTTTACACTACTTTATATAATATTCTTAATGAACGTGCCGAAAAAAAGTATTGTGATAGGAATGGATGGAGTATACATTTGTATAGAAAGTGCATATTCATCAATTTTAACAACTACAAATTAATTCAAATATTCACAAATATATATGTAGAAATCTAAAGTTAATAAAGAACACCATGTATGAAATTATTCTCTAGCTAATTGAAGGAAGAAAAAAAGAAAAAAAAGGAAGAAAACGATCTAAATTCACATTTAGGCTTGTTAATGGGTGTGTAAAATTCGGATTGGATTCGAAACCGGTCAAAACCCGTTCATTTCAAAATTATAGTTCCGGTTCAAGACCCGTTCAAACCCGGTCATATCCGGTTCGAATCCGACCTGACTCGCTAGACACGGTTCCGGTTCTAATCCAGCCCGGCCCGACCAATTCAATTTTTTTTTATTTTTTTTTCAGACCTGTCCAAACCCGGTCATGTTCGGTCCGGACTCGACCCGATCCATTAGATACATTTTCAATTCTAACCTGGCCTGGCGCAACCAATTAATTTTTTTTAACTTAAAAAATAAATTTTCCAAATAACAATAATATTTTTCAACTGTAGAAACCATTCAATTATAATAAGTAACGACTAATTTTAAAGTGCATATTATAGCATAAACAATTTCTTCATGCTTTGTGCTTCATGCTTCATTTAGGAATTTCGTCGAACATGAAGTAGACGTATACACAATAATGCATATTCTTAACACACAAACTAAGTTTTCAGAAAACTATCAACGAAATTCGAATAGGTATTTAGCCAATCACATTATTCAAACAAGAAATCCGACAAATATATATTCAGGTGTGCATATGATTTTAGTAAAAACTTTTTTATACTCAATTAAGTTGAAAATTATGGAAAAAACGCAATTTAACAAATCATGAATTATCGAGAAATCGAAAATCATCAATGGAGGAAATAATTGTAGAACATTAGATATCAAATTACTAAAAATAAATGGGGAGGAAGGGAGATAGAAAATGAGCATATTGTGATTGAGATAGAGGTGTCCACGGTTTGGTTCCCGGTTCAAACCGAACCGGCGGTTCCACAATTCTAAAAATTGGAACCGAAATTGTACCCGTTGAGAAGTTACACGGTTCCGGTTTTGATTCGGTTGCACGATTCCTGGTTCGATTTCGGAACCGACGGTTCTGCAGTTCTGGGATTCGAACCGATCTTTTTTATAATTGTTTTAAATTATATTGAATTATTTATTATAATAATATTTATTTTTTTACAAATATTGTGGAATTAATATATTTAAATATAAATAATAAATCATATTTGAATAAATATATTTGAATTTCAATAAAAAATTATATTTGAATTAATATATATTTGATATTTTGAATTAATATATGTAAATTAATATATTTGAATTTAAGTAGTAAATGATATTTGATATGTTAAATTATATTTTTAAAATTTGTAATTTTAAAACTAAATGGTTTCACGGTTCGGAACCACGAATCGAACCCACGAACTGTCAGTTTTCAAAATTTAGAATCATAATCGAATCGGAACCGTGTTTCACGGTTCCCGATTTTGGTTCAAATGGGCACCTCTAGTTTGAGGGGTTGAGATTGAAGAGTAGGACCCATGAGTGATCCAAACCCGAAAATACCCATGGATATTTTCCCGATCCGGAACCATCAATAATTTAATTAATGGTTCGGGTCCGATTCAAAACCGATATTTAATAGTCCGGTTTCAATTCCAAGACCATAACTATTTTAATGGTTCCGATCCGAATTTTACCCACCAATTAACACCCCTACAATCACATTCAAGAGAATAACTGACGAAAAACTCGTTTTACAATTATCTGATATCTAATTATCAATAACTTGAGTTTATATTTCGGAAAACGGCCAAATGCAAGACTTTAAAATTTTAATTTTATAAAACGTATTAATAATTGTGGGCAGTACTTCAAATCAAAATGGCCTATTAGCTGGTTAGAGCATTGTGCTAATAAAACTTTTTCTTGTTAAATTGTCTTTTTTTATATAAAATTGGACTGTTCTCTTTAATCTTTTTCTAAGAGATTAGGATACTCTTAATTGGCCCAATTATTAGGTTAAGAGAGGCTATTCATGAAACACATGACAAATATTATATTTATATTTTTCACTTCAAATATTACATACTATATAAAATACAAATCATCACTCTTCTTTTGGGATGGAAACTAGTCTCTCACCCTACATGTTTTATAATCAAATTTATCATTTTAGTTTAGTATTTGTTTTAAAAAAATATTATGATAGATGTTATTTTAAAAAAGTTAAAATCTTAAAAAAATAAAATTTTGGGATAGCAACTAGTCTCTCACACTATAGCATAATTTTAAATTTATGAATCATAAAATCAATTGAAAGTTACATTAAATATTAAAAAATAGTTATATATTTTATTTAGGTGGAATAACTTTAACTGTGTGAAAGACTAAATCCAATCCCTATTTTTGCAGTACTATTTTTTAATATAGTTAAGGTAATTTAATATCATAAACTTTGAAGAGTAACAGAAAGCACCATAATTTGCATAACTAATCGAACATGAAACATAAAAGAAAATTATTTTCAAAGGAAAAGAATGTTTCCCAGAAAAGAAAATAAATTAAACATGATATATTTTTATTAATTTTTTATTTGTGCTAATAAACATGATACAACTTAAAATATTAAAAGTAATTCATTTAAAATTCTGATAATGTAGATTCGCAACGGGCGGAGTTAATATGTCCGCGAACGATGTAACATGTGTCCTTGATAAATATTAAATTTTTAATTAAAATTTTATTAATTAAAATTTTACGATTAATATTATTGATTATGGTATATATATAAATATTATTGATTATAAAATGATAAAAATAAAATTATAATTACTCGTATGATAATGTGAAATTGTCACAATAAACACATTAAAATTGTACTCGCAGTGAAACATTTTAATAAAAAAAATATGATTCCACGTTATAATATGATGATATGAAATTATGAATCATAAAGACATTAAATTATACTCACGATCAAACATCTTTTTAAAAAATATGATTCTACATTTTTTATTTACCTAATATCACTTTTTTATAACCTTTACCCTATAGAATAAGTTTTCAATCCGGTAAAAAAAATTGCGATGCTTGTTGCCAAGGAGTGAGTACCTACTACTCCAATTAGCAAGGCGCAGACAAAAAGCATTGTTAACATCCCATTCACACCGGACACGAAATCTACCTTCCTCTCAAAGTAGTCTCTTAATAACCGCCATTAAATTCATAACAAAGATTCAATTTTTCAGAACAGCCTCAATCGCAGAACCCAAGAAACGATCAAGAAAAGAAGATGGGAATGTTCGATTTGGAGGAACAGTTCGCTTTCTATGGAGCTTACCACAGCAACCCCATAAACATAGCAATCCACATGGTCTTTGTTTGGCCAATCTTGTTCACGGCTCTGCTTCTTTTAAATTTCATACCCCCTCTCTTCACCGACTCCCCTATTCAATTGTGGGATCAGAGTTTCTTGGTCCTTAATTATGGCTTTTTGGTCGCTGTTATTTATGCTTTGTATTATGTGAGTTTGGATAGGAAAGCTGGTTCTTTAGCTGCTTTGTTGTGTTTCTCTTGCTGGGCTGGAAGCAGTGCTCTCGGTCAACAGCTCGGCTTCCCTTTGGCTTGGAAGGTAATTTCCTCGAATTTTGTATTTTGAGGCCTTTCTGGTATTATTGTTCGAACTGACTTATGCTGGAATTATGAACTGTGCAATATTTGTTTCTTGGTTGGAAATAATAATTTATTGAGAAAGTAATTATGGATTTACTTTGAGGGGAGATGATAAAAGTAGTTTGATTAAAGACTTCTAATAAAGAAAAGTGTAGAAATTGGTGATGAGAAGGAAATAGAGTAATTGGTGTTTAGCAATTTCTGAGAGTTCTTAGCTTTAGGGCTTGTTTGTTAGGATTAATTAGCATGAGATGGGATATCATGACTTATATACCAGACAATTCCTTAGATTATGTTTTTCCTTCTGTTACTCAACCTCCTTATTCAAAAGATTATGCCTTTTCAGCATTTGACCTCTTCAAGTAATCATATATTAGCAATGGCCACAAAGAAGCTAAAGACTAAAGTATTACTGATATCCATAACGGACTATGTGAAAGTTGAGTGACACCTAGCTCTAGCAAGATACATATGACCACATTTTCAGTACATATAATAGTATTTGGCGAGTTATATGTATGTACTTATGTACATAGAATTCTGAGTATCATGCTAAACAATTCCTTTTGAGATTCAGATATAGTAACTCTTTTTTCTTTCATGCTTTCTACTCTCCCTCTCTCTTCTTTTGGTTGTGGGGAGGGGTCGATGTCTAGAAAGCTATTTGGTGTTCATGGAAATGAAACAGCACGCTTGACTTTACTTTATGTAGTTCTATCATCTATGCAGTTGCAGGCTGGGTTCTAATTGCTGCATTTAAAAATTTTGACTTGTTACCCAACTCTCGGACACTAGGTAGAGCACTAGCTCACCATATATATAACTTTAATAAGTGAAGAGTTAGTTTCAGTTGGAATTTCTTAAGCTTATAGCGAAGTTTTTGTGCAAATGCTGGAGATTAACTAGGATGCTTACAGTACAGCTATATCACTTGATTGAACCTTTAGCTCGTCTTTATTTTCTTCTTCTGTGATTGATTCCCTTAATTGATCTAATATGTTCTCTGCATGTGTATACGTTGTTAGATAAAGTTTAGGTTATTGACACTTCAGGACGTGGGCAGAGCCCGTTTTGTGAGAAGACGATGCAAAACTCTGCACTATCTGCAAACTATCATCAAGTTTTCTGTTTCTTGTTTTATTTGTATTGGTATACTTCAAAGATGTGGGGATTTTTCGTAATGCTCGTTTCTTGACTAGTCTTGCATCATTTCACCAGGTGGCACTGGCCGCCCAACTGCTGTGCTGGACCGGACAGTTCATAGGCCACGGTGTCTTTGAGGTGAGTTGGAAATTAATGGCCGTGCTTCCATTCAAGCCTCCACTTGTTTGCAATCCTCATTTGCTTGTGGTTTTTGCAGAAACGAGCACCTGCGCTGTTGGACAACCTGGCTCAAGCATTCCTCATGGCACCATTCTTTGTACTGCTCGAGGTATATATACCTATCAATCAAATTCTCCCTCCATCCAATAATAATCTGAGTTGATGTGATGGTTTTATTGTCAAATGCTTATAGGCTTTGCAGTTTGGCTTTGGGTACGAGCCTTGCCCGGGCTTTTATGAGAGAGTGAAAGCCGAAGTGGACGCTGAAATTGAAGAGTGGAAGGAGAAGAAGAATAAGAAAAGTTCTTAAGTAGTATACTATATATTGTCATAATAATCTCACATGCTTAAACTATAACCAGATTATTATGTTATGTATGCCAAAGAGTTTAATGTGTTGTACTTGTACCAATGTCTCACATCTCAATAATTATAGTATTAAAGAAAAGGGCACCAATCCCATGAATTTAAAGAAAATGATGAGCATTCGGATATTTCATTCGGAATTGAGCTTTCATTAAACAATACGATCGTGCAAAAAATAAAAATAATAAGACCACAACAACTCCCACATAATGAGTGATGGTGATGATTCAATCGACTGATTTGGAGCCATCCTATTATCTTTTATATAGACTAATAGTACTTGTTTGATTTATCTGTTTTTTATTAGTTTTTTCAGGAATCATGACTCGGTCACTCTGGTTTAAAGTTTTACTTTCTACTTTCTAGTATTTAAAGAAGTTTGATTGCCACTTTAATTATAGGACTTTATGTTTTTCAATAAAAATGTGGTTGCGATATAATAATTGTCATTGATTATTGATGTGTGGGAGAGTTAGGGTTCAAATCATGCTATCATCATATCGAAATTTAATTGAAATGTACGTTTAATTATAAAAAAGATTAATGTGGTATGTAAGTAATATTTTGCTGTAATACACACTTCAACTGCTCTTCGAATCAGCATATATATATAATTAGAATATATACACATTTCGTTACATTGCTTATGCTTCTGCCTGAATTTAACAAATGATCTCTTTTAATTTTCTTTTTTTGAATTACATATTAAATTTATAATAAAGAGAATTGAGTTGATAAACACTAGCTGCAGTGCATATATCTTTTGTGAGGTATGACATGTTGTGCATCAAAATATCTGCTATGTTCAAGCCACTGTTCAACCAGCAAAGAAGGAACACACATATTGAGAAAAGTATGGAAAAGATAAAGATGAACACGGTCAACCTTGAAGCTTGATTTTGAGGAACGTTTTAAACATACTTTTCCCATATCTTTGCAACAAACTTGAAGAAGAGATTGGACGTCTATATAAAGGCAATGATGGAGCTTGAAGAAAAAACTCACGCAAGAGAAGAAAAACACGCAAGAAACACATGCATGAGAGAAATACATACGCGTGAGATTGAGCGAATAGAATAGGCATTGATCTATACATCATCACTTCAATTTTAGTTTTGGGTTGGTGAGTAATATTGTGTAAAAAGAGTAACACCTCGGTCCTCTTGTGACCGATTACTTCTTGGGTTTATTCGGGTATCGTTTGGGCACTATAGAATAGAAGAAAGACGAGTGAGTTAGAAGTAGGAACTTCTTATATCTCGGATCTTCTATTTATAGTGAATTTGGGTTGTTATAACCCTCAAGAGGTAGGCGGGTTTTGCCGAACTGGGTGACCAAACGCTGTGTTCTTATTCCCGTCAAAGTCAGTAAACTGTCTCTGTCGCATCTTCTGTTCTAATAGACGTTGAACGTAAACGACAACAAACCAAGATATTTCAAATTGGTATCAGAGCGGGTTACCTAAGTTATTGGTGTTTGATCGTGGGATTCACTTGGTTTGAAAGAGACTCGTCATGACTACTATCAAAGAAGGTTCTTCGTTTCCACGTCTGCCTCTATTTGATGGATCAAATTATGGATATTGGAAGGTTCGTATGTCGTCATTCATAAGATCCATTGACGAATCAACTTGGAGTGCTATTGAAGAAGGATGGACCCCACCACCCACGGACGAGAAAGGAAATACAAAATCAAGAGACAAATGGACGCAAAAAGAAAAGACGGCTTCTAGGATGAATCAGAAAGCACTAAATGCAGTACAAGGTGCAGTTAGTGTCGAAGTATTTGCAATCATCTCTACGTACGAAACTTGTAAGGAAGCTTGAGAAATTCTTCAAAACACATATGAAGGAAATACCAGAGTTAAGAGTCAAAGAATTCAACAACTTACAACTCAATTCGAAATGCTCAAAATGGAGGAAAGTGAAACTATTTCTGAGTTTCACACAAGGTTACTTAGTTTGTCCAACGAATGCTTTCTCCTTGGCGAGAAAATTCCTGAAAACAAACTAGTGAGAAAGATTTTGAAATCTCTCCCCGAAAGATTTGATTACAAAGTCTCAGCCATCGAAGAAGCACGTGATCTTGATACCATGACCACCAACGAACTCATTGGAACTCTTAAGAACCTTTGAGATGGGTAGACGAGAAAGCAGATACGACAAAAAGAAGAACATGGCGCTCAAAACGACACAATCTGAAGATGATGTCACTGATCGAGAACTTCTTGAAGCCATGGAACTTTTACCAAAGAAGTTCAACAAACGATTTGGAAAGAAGCTGTTTGGATATGAGAACAAGGATGAGAACAAAGGACCAAAATGTTACGAATGCGGTGGTATTGGACACATTAAGAAGGAGTGTGCTAATCTGCTCAAATACCAAAGAGAAAGCAAAAAGGCGTATCTCATCTCTCTCAGTGATGATGACACCGAGGAAAGTGAAGATGATGAACCAATCAAAAGTCATACCGCTCATGTTGCAAATACTGATCCTGAACAGTATCAGGAAGAAGATTGTTGTTCTGAGTCCTCTCTTTCGGATGGCAACTCTAACGAAGAAGATCTCATTAACGAGTATCGAAAGACCATGGAGAAGTGCAAAAAATGGCTATGATGAACAAATCTTTGAAAGCAGAACTTGATGATGTTGTGAAAGAAAGAGATACACTCAAGGACGAGATTGTTCAACTCCGACCTTCTTTATGCGACAAAGAAGAAATTATCATCGAAAGAGACAAGGAATTGACTCATCTCAAGAAGCTGACCAAAATGATGAATGGAGGTTCCAACCAACTTGATGAGATAGTCAATCAAGGAAAAATGGCATATGATAAAACGGGATTAGGTTATCAAAAGAACAACAGTTCAACAAACAAGACAACTTGGAGACCCAAGGGTGACACCAGTAACATCAAGTCTCAGGTACTGTCCCAGCCACGTCAAAACAAAGGTTATCACTACATACGTTCCAAAAGCAACGGAAAGTTTATTCCTATTTGCCATTACTGTGATAAGCCTGGACATATTCAAGCGCGATGCAGGTCGTTTCTAGCATTCAAATCGTCAAGACACCAGTTCAAACCTAGAAGGTACTACAAAAGCTTTGTCGTTCACACCTGCAATCGAACAAAAATAGGAACAGGAGACTGGTATTTAGACAGTGGATGTTCTACACACATAACTGACAACAAGGGACTACTAAGAGACGTATCTCTATGCAAGGATGAAATGGTGATCTTTGGAGATGGAGCAAGATGCACAGTTCAATAGATCGAACAAAGAAGAAGTCTTCACCAGAGACAAAGCAGGGAACAGAGGGTGAAGACAGTCTCAAAGCAAAGAGATGAACAAGCTATGCAAGTGCCTATCACAAATCACGTGAAAAGGGGGAGATATTACTTTTGGTGAAGAGGAATATTAAGATTGGCATTTTTGTTTTTCAAACAAGGGGGATAATATGTTACTTTTTGATATGCATATTACTTTTGAAGTTGTGTATGTCAGCTGTTCCAACTTCTGTTACACTCAAGACTCTGATACTTTTATTACGCTGCGATATTTTCTGCATAATGACCAAGCTCGATCAAATTGTTGCTCAAGGAGGAGTCAACACATCAAGGGGGAGCTCCATATCAAAAGAAGAGTGTTTTCAATACACAAATGTCAAGGGGGAAGATTGTGAAGTATGGCATGTTGTGCATCAAAACACCTGCTATGTTCAAGCCACTGTTCAACCAGTAAAGAAGGAACACAGACATTGAGAAAAATATGGAAAAGATAAAGATGAACTCAGTCAACCTTAAGCCTGATTTTGAGGAACGTTTTAAACAAACTTTCCCCATATCTTTGCAACAAACTTGAAGAAGAGATTGGACGTCTATATAAAGGCAATGATGGAGCTTGAAGAAAAAACTCACGTAAGAGAAGAAAAGCACGCAAGAAACACATGCATGAGAGAAAATACATACGTGTGAGATTGAGCGAATAGAATAGGCATTGATCTATACATCATCACTTCAGTTTTAGTTCTGGATTTGTGAGTAATATTGTGTAAAAGGAGTAACACCTCGGTCCTCTTGTGATCGATTACTTCTTGGGTTTATTCGGGTATCGTTTGGGCACTATAGAATAGAAGAAAGACGAGTGAGTTAAAAGTAGGAACTTCTTGTATCTCTAATCTTCTATTAATAGTGAATTTGAGTTGTTATAACCCTCCAGAGGTAGGCGGGTTTTGCCGAACTAGGTGACCAAACGCTGTGTTCTTATTCCCATCAAAATTAGTAAACTGTCTCTGTCGCATCTTCTGTTCTAATAGACGTTGAACGTAAACGACAACAAATCAAGATATTTCATCTTTAATTAGAGTATTTCAAACCCTAAATCTCATACCATAATTCCCCTAATCAACCAAAGTGTCAAGATCTTGCCGCAACCGCAAATATATATAGGAATATATATATATCAAATTAAAATTATTGCAGCATGTATTGAGTATTCATGTATTCATCAATAGTTTATAAATAATGAGAAAGACTATCCTTTTCAAGTGACAGCATTATCCAATCAGTCAACTTCCTATCTTCTTTCTTTGTAGCAGTTGAAGATTGATACTCAATTCTAATACTTTTTTATGATAAATTTGTTTTCAATATAAAATAGGTCATCGATCGTGGAGGGATCTGATTTGCTACGACTAAACTAAAGTTATTTATATATGTCTGGTTCCAGACTTCACTAGAAACTCTATTAATAAGTACGAAGGAAACTTCGAAAATTAATTTATTTAAGTTTTAATAAATTATCCAGTTTATGAGGAGGGCTCTTAGAATTTGATATTTGTCACTGCAAATTGTGATGAAACGATTCAATCCTTTTAGTTTTTCCGTTATGATTTGTGGTTGTGTGAATACTTTAATAAATTTGTTTTTTAATTGACATCAAGGAACACTAGTTGCTCGACCCATTAGTCAACTAAAGAACATTAATTATATCTAAATATTATATCACCAAATTGAATTATTTCACATAATGCCAAAACTATAGTCTCAAAATATTTTAAGAAAAATGTCAAGGGAAGATAGATAGATTATTCCACAGTCCACACTAATAGTGATAGTTATTACATAAAATTATATGGGTAACTAGATATTCTTTTGAGAGGGGATAAAATTAAATAACGTATATGCTTTCATAAGATGTACGAATTACGATTCATGATTATTTTTATCGATCGAATTAGAGTGATTACATGATGTAGAGTTATATATATTGGGACTATAATTAAAAAGGAGGATAAGAAATTAAAAAAAACTTTTTTTCTTGTCCTTATTTTAGTGCATGTGTATTCTTGGTGATTTTCACTCTAAATAAGTTTAGTAATATAAGTATACCTAATAGTAGTAATCTATACATAGCTAATTTTATAGAAGCTATATATATATAAAATTAATACAATTGGGATATAAATGATGATATAATTTTCCACCATGATCAGTTTTGAAATCTGAGTTGCAAAGAAGTGGGTAGGCATGCAGTAGGGTACAAATTAATTGAAAGCAACTTATAACTACACACACGTAGACGTAGGGGTTAATATATATACCATTGTAGAAACTATAGATATTGAGATTTGTCAGCATCAAATATATTCAAACTTATCATATTCCAAGGCTTATATATATATACATCTTCATCATCAAAAGTCGACAATCAATTTCTCAAACACATTAGTCCACCCACATCTTAGTTATAAAAGTAATATGTATATATGTGTGCATTCGTGCGTGTGTCTCTGAGAGAGATGTGAAACAAATAATTATTTCTTTTATACGAAGCTACTACAAATATATATTGAAACAAACATGGATAAAACTTGTGATATATTGGAGTCTACATGTAGAGAAAAATATCATCGTCCGCCATAAATATTGTTAGTATATCCGTAAATGATATGACATGTTATATAATAAATAAATAATTTTTAATTTTTAATTTCGATTAGTATTTATTGATTATGATATGATTCAAAATAAAATAATTTAAAAAATTATAATTATAATGATGTATAATTAATTATATATATATATTGGAAATTCAAATTAATATTGTGAATGTCGAATATTATAATTACCATGAAATATAACATCATGATCGTATTAGAAGATCAAATCTGAGAGTGGATACTTTAAGAAGTAGTACTAATAAACATCTGGGACATTATTTTGTTTTTCAATTATTTCTTTGCAACATTAAGATTGTTTTGGGAATTGAAAATAGTAATAACACTAAATTACATACTATATCTATATATTGATGTGTGATAACTAGCTTTTACATGTGTATGCATCGACAAATTTATGAGATAGTATTTCAACAATAGAAAAACTTATATTGCGTTAGAATATCTCAAGTATATTAGAATGTGATGTAAGCATATAGCAAGGTGTATTTAATTTAATATTTTCTATCACTTCAAATATAATTATCAAATATTCTATATAAACAAAATTAATCTAAAGCGCGTTAAATTTGTTGTGACGCATAACCACAACAAAGTTGATAATTTAAAAAGTGCAAGACAAATCCTAATATATATATGATATAATCCCCATGCAATGGATGCGTGACACCTGCACTCGGACGCCAATCTAGCTAGCTCAAATACTAGGATAAATAATTACCAATAACAAAATTCCTTAAATTGATAGTAGGCAATGGCAATGGCATAAATCTCAACTTATTTTTATATATAGCCAGATTAGGTCAATATTTGTTTTAAAAATTACGTATTAGCTACAATTACAAAAGGTGGTTTTGTATCATCTTATAACACTTATAGCTAGTAAGCCACGTATAGACTGTACACCTATATGCCTTAATTATAATTATTAATCTATATCTATATATATATAAAACAGGAAGCATTTCAATTGAAATCAATTTGAGTGGTAAATTTTGTAAATAACTTCAATTTTAATGGCAAATATAATCCTACAACTATTAAATTTAAAAATTAACCTTAACATGATTCGATCTCTATACCTTTCATAAGAAAGGCTATATTGTAAACCAATAGAGCAACAAGATAACTTGAGCATTGAACAAATCATAATATACATGTACAACTGAATCTGGTTTATGTTTAGCGTTTACCTTATTAATTTTTAAAACTTTATAGATTATTTTCTCTCTCCTATAACACATTTCTCCTAAAATTATTTATTTTCTTCGTAAAAATATTTGCAATATTATGCATATTAAATTAAAGATCTCGACAATACATTTAATTTGATATATGTCATATAAAATATAAATTTAATATAAAAAATTATAACACATTAGTAAATTGAAAATAATTATATGTATACATATTCTTATACATATAATATATTTTACTAAATTATAATGTTCCTAATTATAAAGTTGAATACTGTTTATAATATGTTTTAATATTATGCATGAAAGTTGAAACTCAATCCATTATAAATTGAGACCATGCATAGAAGCTCATTATAAAGTTTTTTTTAATGGATGTCTTAATATTTTTAGAGAAAATATTTAAAATTATTTTATTTTATTAAATATAAAATAATAAAAAATAATATAATATAAAAATATGAATCGTTCATATTTATTTTTAGTTAACACAATGAGAGATATTTTTAGACAATCAACTATTTGTGAGATAAATTATATGTAGATCAATATTAATTAAAAAATTGCTCAAACAACTAAAAATTATAACACTTATAAATATGACTATGTTAATTTTATTATATGATCAATTAATTATTATTAGTATTTAAACCAATTAAAATTTATAAAATTACAGAAGTAGAAGTGCTCATGATTGTAGTTTGGAACCTAACTCCTTCGAATATTCAAAATCAGAACCAAATCGTTTTTAAGATAGCTCACGATTTGGAATCGAACCGTATAGAACGACTAGAATTATATTTATGAACTATCCAAAAAATTAATACTAATATATATGAAAATTTAAAAATTCTTATTATTATGATTACGTAATAATTTATATTATCATTTAACTTTTCAAAATTTTAATGTCGTTTTATTTGTTAATTTTAAAATTAGAATGACTATAAAGTAAAATTTAAATATTATTATATAAAATCATAAAGTTTTATTAATTTCCAAATTCAAAAATTAAATTTTGATTTTTAATTTATTTTATTATTAATATATTCATAAGTTTTAATGTGTTATTGTGAATTATATAAAAATACATTTTACAAATAAGAAATAAATTAAATTGGATAAAATAAATTGAAGTTACTGGTTTGAATCGCTGATCATGGTTTCAAAATTTTGAAATTATAACTGAACCGTTCTCTACACAGTCATGATTTGAAATCGAACCATCGTTTATGATTAAGGTTCTAAAACCACCGATTATTATCTGATTACATCATTTTCGATTATTTTAAATATCTCTATGCATAAATTATTGATAAATAACATATTCCCGTGCATAGCACGGGTGCACAAACTAGTTGGTCATAAAAATTGATAACATTCGAAAAGGAATGAAAAGATTATTATCAAGTTTGTTGCCCAAAGATAGGCATATATTATTATAAGAGAGGCAATAATTGCAGTGTGGTAATCAAAATTGAGTAGTTTTCAAAAGAAAGATATGAATGCTACTACTAAGTCCTAAAGCAAATCACAAGAGAATTTCTTACATGTTGACTATTTGCCTAATCAATTATATATAGTACTCCACCATCCAATTGTGAAACGCCACGTGTAAGTGTCGCTTTTCGTGGTACATGCTGGAACAAAAGAAACATGGTCCACTTAGTTTGGCTTAATAATAATCCAATAATAAGTGGTCGATCAGCCATTGGGTTAATTGGCTTAATCACGTGGTTAGGTTAATTGTGTATTCAATAAATACACGCAATATATAAACGCTATGTCAGCGGATAATTAGATTAGTTTCTGATTTGAATATTTTGCTTAATTATTAGTTGACCACAATATGGAGTATTGTAGATATTTTTAGAGATTGGATTATGTTATGGAATTGAAATTATCGTATATAGCACGTGCGACTGCTTAATCATTGAAGTTGTTATTTTGTGAAGGATAATCAGTGCCTAGTCTAGTGAAGAAATTCTCATCTTATGTGATAATTGTCCTAATTCAAATTTAGATATTCATATAAAAGATAAGTCAAATGAGAATGAATCTTAAATTGAGTAATTGGAATAAATTTAATACATTAAATCTTTTAATGATTTTATTATCCAAATTTACAGTCTACAGATACATCAATTATTTGTTTTTACATAATACAATGAATATATTATGTGCATGAACGTATACAAAATATAAGCCAGCCACTAAAGCGTGTGTGTATAAAAAGAATTTATTGTCTTGTCCTCTCTTTAATTTAGATAGGGGACATAACATAGTTTGCAACTTTCTACGCCTAACCTAGAAAATAGACAATAAAAGAAAATTTTGAGGGTTGTACAGAATGCTAAAGAGACCGTTTATGATCATCCACTATAGAAATAATATGTTAATTCTTACCAATTTGATCTTGTTGCTCTTGACACCAAATATGCACGAACCATATCACAAAGTATGTGTTCGGATAGTCCAAAATCGCGATAGTCAGCTTTTGGCATTTCGGTCGAAAACAACGGCGATGCCGACGTGTAGGTGCACTATTCCGTGGAGTGGATTGTAACTTTTCATAAATTTCTCATTTGTCACTTAAGATTTCGAAACTAGAACCAACTCATTAAATAGTTAATCCGTTTTCCTACCATATATTAATAGTAAGAATTGATCCTAACTGGATAATTACACGTGGGTAATTACTGGGTATAACTCTCTTATTTTCTCTCTCTTTTTCTTCTTTTTTTTCTCTCTCTCCCTCACACATTTCTTCATCATCTCTAAGTTATAATAACAATATTGAAAACGTAACGGAAAATATAAAATTCTGCACTCACTATACTTTACCCTTATTTTACCCTTTACAAGTCAAAGTCAACTCATTTTTATTAAAACTCGTGTCGGGTCAAAATGAGAAGAGAATTAGTGGACGGAGAGGAAGTATTTGAAATAATTTATCTCATCTAAAACTTGAACTTATAAAGAGATGTAAAATCAGTTCACTTATACTCCTAGGTGGCGTTTACTTTGCATGATAAGAAAGATTGATAAAATTAGTCTAAACTAATCTAATGTTTACTTTGATGGATAAATAATGAATTATTTGATTTTGAACTAATTTTATAATCATATCTTTTAAATAATTAATCACATTTTTTATCAATTCAGGTAATCACTAAAGTGAAGGGTACATATTATTTTATCAATACTCTTGGATTCTTTAATTTCTGACACATACCATCCGATATAATTCACAATCCACTAGCAATTTTTTTTTAATCGAGTGACATTTACATACCAAACACCTGTATTCGAGCAAGGTGCCTTACAAAATCAAATTCTCAAAATGAAATGTAACAAATGTTGAGTTGGCATATCAGTCAATGAGATAATCCATTATAGATTCGATTTAAGTTCAATGTATTTCAACAAATTATACATGATGACGATGACTTATCGAAGGGATTAAATATTTGTGGATCCCAAATCTTAAATGCGCCTAAATTTATTTATTGAGAAAATGATGGTAAATCGGTAAGAGACAAATTTAGTGGTCTAAATCAAGCGTGTATGAGAAATCCACGTGTAAGTATTCTAACTCAACAACACTGAAGATTTTGGTGCAGTGGCTGTCCAATGCCACCCTTTCAAGTCTCAAGTATACATACAACTACTAGTCTACTACTACACTTAACTTCTCAAAAGGTTAGTTTAGTCTTTTTCGACTTTTCAGAAAAATAAAATGGGATGCAAGCCATTTCTTAAAGAATTGGATCCGAGTCGGTTCGACTGGTTTAACTGCGAATATATTAGTAAATTGGTATGATTATGTCAAATATGGATTGAGTTAATGACCCCAACAAAACCGGTATGAACCGTTCAAAACCGATAAACTGTTAATCGACTTTTTTTTTTTTTGATTTCCTAAAAAATATTAGTAGTATGGATTAAGCCATTTACTTCAAATATGGTCTGATTGTATCTTAAAAAAGTAGGATCTAATATTTTAAAAGTAAAAAAAAAATTCTTTTAGAAAATGGTCACTTTTAATGATACATTTTAAAAAGAAAATGTGATGACTTTTAGCGGGACGGATGAAGTATTATATGTCTTACATAAATTTTCAAAAAAAGGATAAGACAAATTCATAATTATTATTTGGTGTCTATACAATATTTACTTTTATATAAATTTGTAAAATAATTATTTTACTTTACATGTATATTTGTTAATTATCCTAGAAACTAATAACTATTATAGTTCATGAAATATAAAAAATTTGTAAATTTTGATTTGATTTTAATATATATACCACATATATTTAAATTTTGTAACTTTTGGGGGAATAATCTTCTATGCAATATATATGTATATACCAAATGAAAATATTTTTTTACGAATTAATTAAAATTAAATTTTAACTGTTAAATTATTTAGATTAATAATATGTATCAAAAAATAATTTTCATATATATTTTATTTAAAATATTTTATCTTTTAAAATATGAAATTTGATCATATTCTCTCTAATTAAAGTATATTGATTAGAGTATAATTTTATTGTACCAATGGTTCAAATTTATGTTTATTTAATATAAAAAAATATTTTTAGTGTATATATATATATAATACTTGTTTCTGTTACAATTTTCATATTTGAAAAAAAAAACTAAAAGTATTTGAGTAAAAGAAGCAAAATAGTCAATGAATTATAAAAGGTTACTGGAATTATATATATATATATAGAGGAAGTATTTTATATAAAAAGTAATTTTTGGATATAAAATAGGAAGTGATCTGGATCATTAATTTTAGTAGATCAACGTTTATAATTAATTCAGATTTAATATAATAAAATATTTCATAAATATTATGAAAATGACATTTATGTAATTATAACATGAGAGAAAAAATAACAATTTCCACTAATTATTCCACTAATTAAGGTTATATTGAGAGAGAAATCATATTTGGTATGAACGTTCCCTCCCACCTCCGCCGCCATCAACTTCCCCTCTCACCTCCGGCCACTCTTCAAAGTTCCACACCCTCCACCGCCTCCGACGCCAATTCGCCGATCTCCTGCACTTTTTACGTTGCACCACATATATATGTGGATTGCATTGTCATATACGTGGAAATTGCAATGTTATTTTGTTTAATAATATTTTGTTGCACCACACATACACGTGAATTGCATTGATATATACATATAAATTGTATCGACATTTAGATTTCAATGAAATATTTGAGTACCGTCCAATTTATAATTCTTTACAAAATACAATGCAACAATAAATATAACGTAATGCATCACACGTTTGATTGTGAATCAAAATAATATAAACTGTTATTGCAAGGTTTCAGTTGCGTTTCCTAATTAAAATTTATGTAATTCAAATTTTTGATGAATTTTCAAATATTTTTAGAAGATTATTCTATGCCATTAATTTCTCCAACTACCAAAAATTATTTTGTAGTACAATATATATATATAATGCAAATTACGTAACTATACAATGCAATACTATGTATATATTTAATGCAAATTACATGACTATACAATGCAATACTATGTATATATTTAATGCAAATTACATGACTATACAATGCAATAATAAACAAACGAATTACCAAATTGTTTGAGCGTGAATTGAGGGAAGTTACCAAATTCTGTTCCGTAATTAATGGTAATGATATATCTTTTGAATTTTTATAAAAAACTGCCAAGATAGATGCAATAGATGGACAAGATTACTTTTGCAAATTTGCGATGCAACACGTCTTATAACCATTTTCCCTAAATTTCAGGATTAAATCTACACCATTAGATCTAATGCAATAGATGGATAAGATTACTTCCTATTTTATATCCAAAAGTCACTTTTTACCAAAACTCACCCCTATATATATATATATATATATATATATATATATATGAGGGTCGAGAAAGTTTGATCGGATTTTTAGGTGATATGCTATTTAATTTAAAGATAATTAAATGACTTAGGGTCGATCTACGTTTCGATTAGATGACTGTGATATATTTATCTTTTTTAAACTGATTTCCAGCTAGTGAGAAATAATAGTTTAAAGTAAGTCACTTAAAGGAGTTATGTATTTGAGACTAAGCATGTACAGTTATGGATGGCAACGGGGCGGGTTTGGGGCGGGTTTCGCTATCCCATCCCCGTCCCCGTTTCATAAATTCATTCCCGTCCCCGCCCCGTTACCCATTTAAATCGGGGCGGGGGCGGGGCGGGGATTCTCCGGCGGGGGAAGGATCCCCGTCAGGTACCCGCTAACATATTCAAAAAAATTATATAAACAGTAAGCATATGAATCCATTAATCCATTCATTAAATATAAAATTTTCAAAAACCATAAAATTTATCAATGATGAGGATTAGATTGTTTGTAGAATTGAATTGTATTATCAATGATGAATGATGATGAAAGTTGAAGAGTCCAAAAAAAAAAAGAAGTTAAAGAGTCCTTCTATTGTACTGTACGTGTATTTTTTCTTCTTGGAATTTGCAAAGTTTCATGAATATACAATTATATAATTCCTTAATGTTATTAAGTATAAATACAGAAAAATATATATATATATTAAGTGTAGTACTATCGGGGCGGGTTCGGGGCGGGTATATGCAAACCCGGACCTGCCCCGAACCCGCTCGGGTATTAGTTTTCGTCCCCGTCCCCGCCCCCGCCCCCGAAATCTTTCACCCGTCCCCGCCCCACTAGGGGCGGGTACCCGCGGGGACCCGAACCCGCGGGGAAAGTTGCCATCCCTATGTACAGTAATATTTGTCCTACATTGGTTATGGAACCATCATTCATCTTATATTTAATAAGATTAAGAAATCTTATAGTGTGACTAGTTGGGTCACAGAACATCCTAGCGCGTGTTCAACCTAAAACGTGTATCTAGTAACGATAAGTTAACCCAAGTCGAATCACGTGGAAGACTAAGCAGAGCTACTAATCATAAGTACTCGATTGCTACAAACAATTTTCTAAACACTCTAAATAAGATTGAGAGATGATGACTAACTAGCTAACAAATACGAAGAAATAGAGTTGAATCGATGGACTTATAAAGCCTAGGACTTAGATAATCTACAATCTACACTTAACACTTAATTCAATCATACATCCATGCTTCAAATGAATTTTCTTAAGATTGCCTAGCCACTCACTTTCGTGTTCGTTAGCTAGTCGGTAATCTTTACTCACGTATCCAAATCACACTTAATAGAATATCAATCTCCACATGAAATCAAAATGAGATATAGAAACAATTCATCCAGCAAAAAACGATTGAATGAAAGCATTAAATTGTAGGAGAGATCACCCAGCCCTAGATATACGTCTAGCCAACCATAGAATTAGAGATAAAAATCATAGAAAGATCCATAAAGATGAACTTACTAGATTACTTCACAATCCAAGTTGGAACAACTTCAATCCAAAATAAATAAACCAAAAACTATCTAAGAAAGCAAGGGAAATATGTTTCTGAGAGTTTCTAAGTGTCTAACAATGGATAAACCTTCAAATGACACGTTTTTCCTCTTAAAAAGTTGACTGGAAACATCTAAAGCAACTGCTGAGGAGCCAGCGGCCGCTGGCTTTCCCTCATTGGTGCACAAAGTTTACAAGCCCAGCGGTCGTTGGTCTATGCTCTCTGAAATTCTGAGCTCTGCAACCTAGCGACCGCTGGATTGCTAGCACCCGCTGGGTTGCAAGTTTGCCTCCTTCATTTCGTTCCTCCTCCCGTGCACTCTTCGGCTCCTTCCGCTTTGTTCGGCTTTGCATGCACATCATACTTAGCACATTCTCAGCTCCAATCCATCATTCATCTCATCATCCTACCCCAAACATGAAAACAAAAGAAACCGGCGTAATGTGAACTAAAAAGACACGAAAACAACACAAACTAATGACTAGACTTAATAACACAAAAACTAAAAACACACCAAAAACAAGATAAACAGCGTTTGCCGATCTGCTGGTGGGGGCTTGTTTTGGCTAGTGGAGCGGTATTGTGCCAGTGTGCCACGTTCTGTGTCATTGGTGTTGTGTCAGTGGTCTGCCCATGACCTGGTCTAGTCTTCATGAGCTAGCTTGATGTGCTGGCCACATGTGTTGGTCTTATACATGACCATATGGCTTAAATGAGCATTATTATCATCATTTTTGTAACTCCTGTAACGGCTATATGACTTAAATGGACATAATTTTCATCGATTCCAACAATCACCCATGTGTGCGAATGGACCTATAAATATGTCACTCTAGCATGCATTCCATATACACAAAATACTCTTGCATACTACCGTATTGCTGCATAACACTTCTTTGTGCATCTCAAAAAGCTCTGTTCTTAACCTTGTTTAATTTGCCGGAACTCGGTTTGTTTCCGGTGCTGCTACATTTCGAGACGTAAACCGTTTCATCTTTGGGAACTTTGCGCCAATCCAAAAGCACTACCGAGATGTAATTTGTCTTGCAGATAGAGGATTATCCTCGACTTGGCTTCTACTTCAATTTTATTGTTCTAATTTGTAATAGTTCAGTCATAATCATTTGTAATTTGTTACTTCAGTTTTATTGTTCTAATTTGTAATAGTTTAAATAAAATAGAATTTGAGAAGCAATTTGTTACTTCAGTTGAGTCGTTTATTTTCGACTTGCATATGGATTTAGTGGATGAGATGTCAATTTGTATAGTCCACTTAATCGTTACCTATTAGTTGCCTGTTATTTTAAATATTAATGATGCATAGGCTACAAATAAAATTTGCTGGATCTATAATGTAGGGAGGCCCTTAAAATTTTAATAATGTAGGGTAGGATTTAGTGATAATCAATTCTTATATAAAAACTAAAATTTATGCATATTACGCATTATTTTGATACATTACACGTAGAATCTTATTGCATAACATGATAATGCATTTTTATTCATTAAACAATGCATTATAATTTCAATGCATTCTATGCATAAATTTGATGCATAATTAATTGGGACCATAAATTATACAAAAATCAACGGTCCATATTGATTCATAGTTCCTATCTAAGGATTAGTTCTCATTTGATACATTTCCTATATATATATATGTGTGTGTGTGGATTCTATTTCACCTACCAAGTGGATTATATTTTTACTGAAATCATGATAAATTAGGATTATAGTTTTAAAAAAATAATAATACTTCATCTGCTCTGTTAAAAACGGTGTTTTTTATTGAGCCGTTTTATTTTTTTTGAAAATAATAAAAAAAATATTTTAAAATACATCACTCATAGTTTTGTAAGGTGGTAATTGTGTTAAAAATATGAAAATGGTTAAATATGCATATTATCAAATACAAATCATTTTTAAATATTTTACTCATATTTCTCTCTTCAGCATATATTAATATTGATATTTCATTTTTTTCCCTATTTTAATTTTTAATACTAGCATTGCATTATAATAATAAAAACAATAAAAAATACATTATATAAGCATTGATTATTCTCTCATTTAAGTATATTTCATTTCATGCTAATATTTTTTCTTTTTAATTTATCGATTATAATTGTAAGCAATAAGCAGAATGAATAAAGTAACAAAAAAATAATAATTAAACATTGATTAATTTCTATATATACATATGTGTAATATATTTGAAAAAAGAATAAAAAATAATAAATAATGACTAACTATATAAAATTATATATGCGTCATTTTATGGCCATAACACTTTTTTAACAGAAATATTGACATAATCATTTTTAAATATTTATATTTATTATTTTAATACACAATAAAATATAATAATGCATAAATGAAAAATCAAGATGAAATATACTTGCAAATAATAAATTATCACCGAATAAAGAATAAATCAGTTATAGATTTTTTATAAATATTATATATTTTTAATATTTTAATATATAAAATAATTAATCTAAATCATCAATTTAATAAAATAAATGTTTCAAATTTAATTTTAATTAACACACATAAAATTAATTACATTTTATATCTCCACCAATATGTGAAAAATAACAAAATATTTAAATCATTGATCATTATTTAATTTATAGTTTAAATTAACGATATGTGTCATATTATATACTCCCTCCATTCTTTAAAATATGAAACATTTGACCCGACGAGTTTTAATAAAATGTAGTTGATTTGAGTGGTAAAAATATTATTAACTGTTAAAATATAATTAATTTAAATGGTAGTGGAGATTGAGACCCACAAAAATGTATTATTAAATATAAAATATAGTTGATTTGAATGGTAGTGGAGATTGAGACATACAAAAAAGTATAATAAATAGCAAAAAATAGAAGGTGCATGTTTTTAAGGAATGGACGAAAATGACACAAGGTGCATCTTTTTAAGGAATAGAGAGAGTATAAAAATACTTCATATGATCATGCATAAAAACTCATTATCACAATTATATTAATATTTAATGTGTCGTAATGCACATAAATAGGGGTATGCAAGAACCAAATCGAATAAAGAAAATCGAGCGAATCGATAGGTTTTGATCATTTTCGGTTCAATTTTTGTTTGATTCGATTAGCGGTTCGATTTTTAAAATTTAGAACCGATAGGTTTTGGTTCGGTTTGCGGTTTTTATTTTTTGGTTCCGTCGATAATCGTATTATAATATAAATATTAGATATATATAATTAATAAATAATATTAAATATTTACATTTATATTTTAGTAATATATATAATTATATAATATATTTTAGTTATAAAATAAAACTTAAAAATATAATTTTTTTAAGATGAATTTTATAAATTAGTTATAATTCATAAAATAAATTAATAGTTATAATTGTTTCAGTTCAAAATCGAACCGAAACCGATCGGTTTTGGTCGGTCGGTTTTCGAATTGGTTTATATTATATGAACGATCGGTTCGATTTATATTTTATAAGTTCAGTTTTCTGTTTAAGGAAATTTGGGACCGATGCACACCCCTACACATAAAATGCATTTTTTACTTTTTACATAAGAGTTGTTTTTTATTGGAACATGGGAGTGATTTCAGGTAAAAAGAGGGTAAATGGTAGAAAATAGGAATTGATCCGAAACATCTATTTGAATGGATCTAATGGGTGTAATTGATTCCTTAATATCTCTTTAATTTTCGAATTTCAGGTTGTATTGTGAAAATACAATGCAACAAGGGTAAATCGGTACTTATCCTACTGGACTGTTTTTATGGATATTTAAATTGATATGGATCTCATAAATTACGCAACTGCAATAAAGAAAGAGAAAAGAACTGCTTGTTTATTTTCCACCGTATAGTCACATAATTTGCATTAGATATATATGTAGTGTTGCACTGTATAGTTACGGAATTTGCATTATAAATATATATATTGTACTACTCCCACCGGCCCACTTCACTTGACACATTTTATATTCGTATGAGTGTATTATAATAATAAAACTTGTCAAGTAAAATGGGCCGGAGGGAGTACTATTTAATTTTTGTTAGTTGGAGAAATTTATGAATTACATAATATTCAAAAACTATTTGAAAATAAAAATTCACCCTAATTTCGAATTATGAGAATTTTAATTGGGAAATACAACCGGAAATCACTTCATCGCATGCAATATCGATTTATGCCATTTTCATTCACTATCAAGTCTCTGATGCATTACATTATAGTTAGTGATGCATTGCAGTCTGTACAAATTATAAATTGGTTGAGACTGAAACATTGCATTTTAATATAAATGATAATGCAATTTACATGTATATGTCAATACAATTCACATGTATATGTCAATACAATTCACATGTATGTGAGATGCAACATAATATTATTAAACGGTACAAAGATAAAATAACATTGCAATTTACATGTATATAACAATGTAATCCACATGTAAATGTGGTGCAACGTAAGACTAAGTTTATCAATGACCACAAAAAACTCCAACCATCCAACCATTTCAATATTATATTAGTTTTTTTTATTTCTTTTATTTCTTTAAATTTTATTTAATCCAACCATCTTATTTAAGACTGGGTTTCCGGCCAGTCCAAAGCTCATAAGGCATTTTAGCAGCCGCCTTTGTGGGTACTCTGTTTAGGATATAAGCTGCTGTCTTAAGTGCTTCTCCCCAGAGAGACTCAAGTAAGGTAGAATGAGCAATCATGCTCCTCACCATGTCCTTAAGAGTCTTGTTACGTCTCTCAGATACACCATTCATACTTGGTGAGCTAGACATTGTATACTGAGGTTCGATTCCACATTCCTCTATGAATTTAGCAAAGGGTACAGGATGTTGTTCACCTGATCTGTCATATCTACCGTAGTATTCACCACCACAATCAGATCTGACAGCTTTAATTGTTTTGTTGAGTTGATTCTCAACTTCAGCTTTATAAGCCTTGAACACGTCGATGGACTGACGCTTCTCATGAATAAGATATAGATAGCCAAATCGGGAAAAATCATCTATAAAGGAAATAAAATACTGCTGACCATTCCAAGATGCCGAAGGGAAAGGTCCATAAATGTCAGTATGTATTAATTCCAGGACTTCTGCAGCTCTGTAGGCTCCTAATTTCTTATTCTTGGTCTGTTTTCCCTTGATGCAGTCAACATAGACATTGAAGTCTGTGAAGTCAAGGGTTATCGTTCTTTGCAAAACGTTGTTCGAGCTCATTTAGGAAAACCTTAGCTGAAGTGATCCTTTCAGGATCTGAACCGCTAAAGACTTCTGGTATGTTGTTCATCATGATCATCAGACTTAGTCGATTAGAATGCTCCCACCTCTCATATTCTCTTTTAGCATCAGCTGTGTTTTCTGCAGTGAGAGGTGCGGGTTGTTCTGACCTAAAGACTAAGTCCAGATCCATATAGCCCAACATTATAAGCAAATGCCTTTTCCAATCCTTGAAATTGGTCCCATTTAGCATGGGAGGTGGGTTAATGTCAGGTGATATTGCAATAACAGATGACATGTTAGTTGATTAGAACAAAAGACACAGAATGAGATGATTGATAATTAAAGAGAAGAATTTATGCACAAATGAAGACTTTAAGTCCTAACTAATGGTCAATGTGTTTAATCCCATTCCAATATACCAAGCGCAACACCAATGTCTATCATTTGGGCCTCAATATTGGCTGCTAGCAGTACTCTCGACGTCGAGATCAAATGTTGATAGTAAGATCTTGTCGAGCAACAAACAATCTTTGGACTGTCTTATTTATCACACAAGGTCAATCTTGATAACTGTCACACACTTATCCCCACCGTATGCGTAGACATCTCTGCCAGATGCGGACCTACCTTTGGGTCAATCGGCAAATGCATGAGTTGAAGACACAAACAACCATATATGGGGTTAGATGCAGTAGTCTACACAAAAGAGGTCACTTTGGCAACATTATGCTTCAACTAAAGCACCTAAGAGTTGAACTCGGGACGTGAGTCTAGCAAGTTCGGCGACTAGATCGGCAACCCGGGTCGGATCGCCAAAGTCGCGACCAAAATTGCCCCACATGAATTGAACATGTATCATAAACACTCAATTTCATGATACATGACCTAATGAATAGAAAAACTCATATATATATATATATAATTGTATCGATATGTGTACTGAATTAATAATTAAATATTCCAAGTTTGATTTCACGAGAACAACAATGTAGTAATATGAATAAAGGAAATCCTCACTTTGAATTCATGAATAAAGTTCTCAGTATTATCAATAAAACACTAGCAGCACAATCAACAAAATAACAATAAATACATGAATGTTTAATGATTTCTTCCAAAACAGAATCGGCAACACACATCGATAATTGAATACAAAACAATTATACCAAATATATAAAAAATCAATGGTGTCGCAGTCATAAAACAAACTCAGAAACCGAATATATACTGAATCATAAATCAATCCTCAATAGAATGAATCAGAACTAAATCGAAGGATAAATTATAAAGATCATAAAATACCATAATCCTAGATAATTATCATGAAGAGTGAGTCTGATACCACTTGTTAGAATCATAATATCAAAAGAGGGAAAAAACTGTAAATCCTAGATCATGAACTCTACTGATAATTATCCAAAGATATAATCTGAAAGCGGAAACGTGAACCTGGATTCGCCATGGAGAATAACGGTAGAGGATTGAGTTGGTTTGGATTCTTGATGGATCTTCTAGAGAATGATTACGCCTCCTTCTTTCACGTTAGATCCGATGGGTGAGAAATAACGCTGAGTTACGTAACTCCTCTGGGGACCATCCATCCCTTTTATATTAAATATATCTTTATCGTAATTATAAGTCATCCCCTCAATGATTATTATAATTACAAGTACGGTCATACACTTTATATAATAGCAATTAACAGATGATTTAATTATATATGTGACCACTTAATGATTAATTAGAAATTAATCTAACAAAATATCCTTCACTTTTATGTTTTTTCCACGACTATTGTACTACCTAAATTACACATGATTCATAATTCATAAATAATTACACCACAAAATATCATACACAATTTTATACGTACATAAGCAGCATGCATTTTTTTTTTACCAAACACTGAATTGTGATACAACCATCAACTTAACCTCAAATAAAATTGATATCTCACATAATTTTAGATAAACAAAATATTAAAAAAGCCAAATTATATAGTATAAAAACAACTGAATAAGATTGATATCACATTCCCGCTAGCAGAAATGTAGGTGGGTTTTCAAGTATAAAAACAAGATATAATTTAAAATAATTATACATGTACGAATTAGAACAAACCTTCAATCTTAGGAAATATAGACATTCAAAAGTATATATCTTCTGGGCAAGATAGCGGCTGAGTTGCAGAGTAAAGCGTTGGTTGCTGAAGCTATTAGTATCGATTAGAATGACGAGGGAGAACTCTCATTGCATACTAGATTTGAGGTTTATTTCACAGTTATGTACTATGGAAGAGAAACGGCGAGGAATGAGTTCATGCCCTAATTTCCAGAATAAATGCTTTCACATAAAGGGTAATAGAGTAAATTCAACCATATTCTATGTAAATAATCTTTAATACCAATCAAAGAAATAATACTATAGGTACTTTTAAACAAACATACCAAACAAGGGCAAAACAAAATGGATTTACTTAAATCTAATGAGTCAACATTATTTAATCTTTACTAGTTAAAACCTAACTGACTTACAAAACAAGCCCTTATTGTGTTTGATAGATATGATAAAAGAGTGTGATAACTTTATATCTTGTTTGGTAGGTTAGATACAAATTCTTCTTTTGCTGAAAAATTGTGTTTTTTTTTTTAACTAAAGATGTAATTTTTCAAATTGATGATATAATAAAAAATAAAATTATGCAATTTCTGGAGACAATGTAAAATATAAATACTATTTATTTACTGTAAAAAAATATATGAGCATATTTTGATTATTTTAGATTTATTTCACTATTATCTTTATAAGTTAATTACATTTAAAAATATAGGTTAATTATAGAAATATATTAAAGAAAGAGACATAACGGAAATTAAAACATAAATTGAACGTACCAAATATTTTGTTTTATATGAAAGACATATATGCACTATAAAATATATATATATATATATATATATTTCCTTTTAGATTTGTAAAGTGATCAAAAAAATTTATATTAAATTTGTCTTTTATTTATCATATATATCAATTAAAGTCCCTTCTGATTTTTAATTCAAAATGCTCATAGTATAAAATTTCACGATGAGATAATTATTCTTTTTGAAAAAATATACAATTTAAGAAATTTTAATTAAATTTGATGTTATAGGGGACCATTAAAAATATTATGTTCCATATTTGATGAAACAGTAACAAGTTTGCCCTCATCTATATTTTAGGTAACATTACACATATATGATTTGTTTAGTCTCCTTTTGTTCGTCTAAACTTATGCTTTTCGTATCTTTATTCGTATTATTTTTCCTCGTTCTGTGATGTTTTGGCCCGATTATGTTTCATTTTATGTTTCAGGATCATTGGCCTAAACGAGCGTCGAAGTTGGAAAAGAAACGAAGAAGAATCGAGAAACGAGAAGAAGATGAAGACTAGGCCATACACGCCAGCGGCCGAGCCAGCAGAGGAGCACGCGCCAGAGCATGTCAGCGGTCGCTGACTTTGCAGCTAACTCGGGGCCGTTGCAACCAACCCTAGATTGGCACGGAGCCACCGGGTCAGCGGCCGCTGACCTTTACGCGGTCGCTGACCCGCCTCAACCCTATATATGCTCGGCGCGATTCTAATTCGACAGACATGACTTTCGATCGGACTTTCGACTCCAGTTTTTGCACGACGCACTAGACTACTTTCCAACACTCTTTTCATATATTTTCCTTTCATAGTTTAGCTTGTCTCAACCTCGATCCGAGAGTCGAGACCTAGATAGTTCTTTACATTGTTTTTCGTCTTCAAGTTAGCCAATTACTACATTCATAGTTCGTAGTTTGTTTTCAGACTGTCATTGTCGATTCAAGACCATTTTCCAGTTGTTAATTGAAGTTCGTTCATTTTCCCTTTACTTATTCTTGTTTCGTATATTGCTTTAATTCGTTTTATTGTTTATGCTTTTGAATTCTTGTTCTAATTTCGAATTCCAAATTTCGTTCCGTAATTCTTTTGAATTCATTTCCAATTTATTACTTTTCCTAGAGTAGATTTAATTCGCTTTCTTAGATTAGATTTATTTCGCTTTCTTAGATTAGATTTAAATTGCGTTCCGTTTATGAACAAAGAATCGAATTGCCCTGTTAAGTCTTCCTTGAGAATACGACTTGGGTTGGCTTACTATTGCTAAATGACCTCGTTCTAAATTGCGAGCGACTCGAACTATTTTAGTCAAATCAAATTTTGGCGCCGTTGCCGGGGAAGACTTTAGGCGATTTAATTCATTGTTCTTTCTTTTTATTTTTATTTTATTTATTATGTTTACTTTCTTCTTCTATATTGTGGTACGCTTAACGTTTTTGTTGAGTGTTATTTATGCAAGGTCGCCGTAGTGCTAGAAAGCCATTGACGCCCTTTATTGATAACATAAACCAGAAACGTGTTATCTTAGCCACCGTAGAAGAAGACATTGAGCACATTCACGAATTTATTGATAACATAAACCCTTTCGCGTTTATTCGAATAGATGGCCAATGAGAGAGCGGACGAGAGACCCCGTTATATGGGCGATTTCACTAAGCCCAAGTTCGGGACAACTGCTACTTCATCCATCATTCCAGACACCGTAGTTTGAAACTATAAGTTGAAGCCACACCATCAATCACTACTTCCAACGTACCATGGACTCCCGAGTGAAGACGCTTTGACGTTCATCCGAGAATATTGCACGGTGGTGCAAACTTTTCCGCTTCACTCACTGACGGATGATCAACTCAAGTTGAAGTGTTTCCCTTACACGTTGAAGGATAGGGCCAAATCTTGGTTCTTATCTCTTCTATCTGGATCACTCACCACTTGGGGATCGGCTTGTGAGAAATTTATGTTGAAGTACTATCCACATCACAAAACTCAAGCGGTACGTACTAAAATAATGAATTTCGCGCAAGCACATTACGAGTCATTCCATGAGCTACCTCAACAGTGTTCTCACGAGATCCTCGAGACCCAATTTTAACGAGGTCTTTATGGTGGACAGACTACTCAATTCATGGTGGACAGTTCGGCGGGAGGAAACATTGCAGTGAAGAGGGCAGAGGAGATGAACGAGATCTTCGAGACCCTAGCTGCTAGTTCACATTAGAAATCCACACGACTGATATTTGTCCCGATCTCAAGAAACAAATGGCGGATATGATGAGGGAGCTACAAGAATTGAAGATGAACCGACCCCATCACCGTCTGTTCCGCAAGTTGCACCTGAGCCATGCGGTATTTGTGGCGACTTTGGCCATGTTGTAGATGGATGTCTACGAATGGGAGAGATGACATCCGAAGGACAAGCCGAGGTGTACGCAACACAGGAATTCACGCCACAGCCTCAGCCTCACCAAAACTTTAGATGGAAGCCCGAATTCCAAGGGCATGGAACACAGAATTTCCAAAACAGACGACCACCATTTCAGAATTTTCACCCTCAACATCAACAACAGCCGTATTATCCACCACAACCGCCACAACAACAATTTTTTCCACTACAGCCGCAACATTTCTATCCACCACCGGTGCAGAAATTTCCACATCAACCTGTTCCTCCCCAAAGATCATCAATTGAAGACAGCCTAACCGCATTTTTGCAAGAGAGCAAGAAGGTTCGAGAGGCTCAAGATGCAACAATCAAGCGCCTCGAGACAGCTATAGAGCAGATTCCTGGCGTTGTTAACCAGTTGCAGCAAAGCCAGCAGACGAGGAAAATTCCAGCACAAGGACAGCAGCCCCATCAAGTGCAAGCAGTGTCCGTTCTAAAAGAGGGAAAGGTGGTGGAGACCAAGATGGAGATGAGATCTCAGGGCAAAATCGATAAGATACCACCGAAGGAGGAGAAAGAGCAGTCCAATAAGGAGCTTCACAAGGCGGTAAATCCATACGTTCTGCCTATTCCTTATCTTAGCAGACTAAAGGATGTTAAAAGTGAGCAGCAGTTCGCGGATCTTTACAAGATGCTATCCAAAGTAACAGTGAACGTTCCACTCCTCAAAGTGATCAAGAATATCCCATCTTATGTCAAATTCTTCAAGGAGCTGATTTCAAAGAAGAAGAAACTCGACGATCAAGAGCTAGTGACAGTCTCGGCGATACGATCATGCAGCAACTTTTACCTCCTAAGCGACGCGATCCAGGTAGCTTCGTTATTGACATTACTTTAGGTAACGGTAAGGTATCATCTGACATGCTAGACCTAGGAGCGAGAATTAATCTTATGCCTTATTCTATTTTTAAACAATTAGGATTATGTAAATTAAAACCCACTCGCATGTCCCTTCAGTTAGCCGATAGATCTGTGAGACACCCAAAAGGTATAATTGAAAATGTTCTTGTTAAGATTGGTGAATTGATCGTACCTGTTGATTTTGTTGTTCTTGAGATAGGCGATGTACGTGAGGACGGAGTCGAGCATACACTATTCCTAGGGAGACCTTTTATGGCTACTACTAATACCATTATTGATGTTAAAAATAGTACCATTAAAATGTCGGTCCTTGATAAGGAAGTATCTTTTTCTGCTCACCAAGTTCACACAGCCAATTCTATCGATTTGATTGATATGTGCAATATAGATACTACTAACACTTTGGTTGACAAATCTATAATGCAGACTTTTCATAGTAAGGATGTTACTCAAGAGAAGATTTTGGATGCGAAAAGAGTGACCGACCGAGTGAAGATGTTGACGGGCGAGCAAAACTCTAAGAGAAACCAACAATCACACCCTTCACCCAAGCCGATGATCATGACCGCCGTTTCTCGACACAAATACTCGTCAACTTATGCGAAAACTCTTATGCGCTCAAGAGTCACATCTAAGCCACGTCTCGACAAGGCCAAATCCCAGAAGAGAGGATTGGTCATCCTTAGGAAATTTTCGCAATCAAAGGGCGACCCACCACATATGACAAGGGAGAAGATGTCATTTCGAATCAATTGGCAATGAGTTAAATCGTATCTCGAACATGACCTCGTACCCGAAGTTGCGGAGTGAAGTTCTCATTCTTACACTCCCGGTTGAATTGGTTCCATCCCGTCGAGCTAACGACGTAAAATAAAGCGCTTCGTGGGAGGCAACCCACGCTCGTTTTTCCCATTTTTTTTACATTTTTATTTCCATTTTATTTTATTTTGATTTTGGGTCTTTTAATTATTTTTTTTCTATATTCGTAGGTATCGATGAGTTGGGAGAAAATCGAGTCGAAAACAAATAGCGGAGGAAAAGTATGGATTTCACGAGAGCAAGGTCAGCGACCGCGGCAGGCTCAGTGGCCGCTGACCTCGCGCTCAGTTTACGCGCCAACGCCCCGCGCTAGCGACCGCGGACGTGCACCACACCAAGTCAGCGGTCGCTGACTACTCAACGGCCGCTGACCCTTGTTTTGTAAAATCCTCTCAAAACACCTCCAACCATTTACGTACCCACACTCAGCGACCGCTGAGGTCCCCGATTTCACCCTATTTTTATCATCTCTCTCCTTATTTCTCCCACTTTTTCCCAATCTTCATCCCCAATTTCTCTCCAATCCCAAACCCTCATTCCATCTCTACTTTTGCACACCAAGTATTTGTCAAAATTCTAATGGGGAGAAAAAGATCAAAGACTAGTGAGGTGGGACAATCTAGCCGACAAAGAGATGGCGACGAGGAATTTCATCTCGTCCGGGACCATATCTCGACTTCCGATGCCCTATTTCCAATTTATACCGGTCAAGATGGTACACTCTATACTCGGTTTATTTATCTTGATCTTACTCTTCCCCATATGTTGGATTGAGATCTTATGTCTAGCTTAGGGATTGTATCTAAATTAACTCGTTATTTGAAGAACATTGGTTTGGACAAATATGCTAGAATAGAAATTGATGGCTATAGAGAGTTAGGACTTGAATTCCTCATTACTTTTGATGTTGCCTCTGATTTTAAATCATTTAAATTCCGTTATCGTGGCATTGTTCATACCATAACCACTGCTATGATGAAATCCATCTTTGGATTTCCCACTTCGGGGCTCCATCGGGTGCCCCCGGAATTTAATCCACATCTAGCATGGTTTGAGCTTACAGGTTTTCATAATTGGGCATCGGGAGGTAAGTCCAGTGGCTTTCTTCGGGACCTCGAGATCGGTGTCCTCCACAAGTTCATTGCCTACTCCATCTCGAGCAATGAACAAGCCAATAAAGTGAACACAGTTGAATGCTTCCTACTCCATTGTGCCATCAAGAAGACGAAGATATGTCCATCTTCTTTCATATTCGAGGCCATGCAGTCGATTCAACGGCGAAAACGGGCCCATGCGTCCCTTCTACATCTCGCTATGCCCTTGGCTATGTACCTTAAGCTCATCGGTGCTAATGACCCTCCCAACCATGAGCCACTCCTCACGAAGTATATCGACATCAATGAGTTGAGGGGTGCACCATTCGCCCTCTCTCACACCGAGCTAGTGCCACAAGAGCGAAAGAATTATGTGCGGAGTTATCTAAAAGCTCAAGTCGCATCCCAGACATCCAATGCATCCGAAGAACCGGGAGATGCGCATATAGAGGATGATGAGGAAGCTCAGTCCGAGCACGAGGAGGACGAGCAAGCTGAGGAGGAGGCCGACGCCGCTTGGCTAGGCTATGACCACGTGGACACCGCCGGCGGATCCGAGTGGGGTACCCAACCTTAATGGGGTACCTAGTCACAATGGGACGGATAGTCTCAGTGGGGTGCCAGTCTCAATGGGGCACCCAACCTCAATGGAACGCTCAATGGGAGCACTTCACTTTCGAGGTCACCACGGAGATACGCGAGATGCGATCTAACATCCGCGACCTCCATACTCGCCTCGACACACATCAACAGTAGTGGGAGGCTCAAAACCGGGCGATGGAGGAGCAAACCCGACTACTCCGGGAGATGCAACAACAATGGTCCTCTTGGACCATTGGCGGCGCACCCACCTATCCTCCTCCCGACCAACAATGCGTCTTTGTCTCACTGTTGAGGTACCTTTATTGCTTTCTTTTCTTTTTCATGTGAGTGTGTTTTTGGCTAACTTTTCTTTTTCCCTTTGTTTCTTAGTTTGTGTTTGCAGGTTTTTCTTTCCGTTTGTTGTTCCGAATTCTGCATTTCAGGGACGTTTCTCTATCCCTACTCTCTAGATCTTTACTTTCCGCAATGAGGGAATTGCTATATTTTTGTAGGGGGGAGGGGTGTCTTTTCATGCGTGCATTCGTCGTTTTATTTTAGTATCTTGTAAACATGCAAAATTTTGATTGTTTTAGAGCTACTTTATCTTGATACGTCGTGGGTAATCCGAGTCGTGGCATATGTTTATGATGAGATTGATTTGAATTCCTTAATTGATTGGAGTGGATTTATGTTGTGAAATGTAGATGAACTAAGAAGGTGTAGAACATTATGACCGGATTGTAGATCTTAGTAGAATGATTAAAATAGTGATGCATGATAGATATAAATTATGCAATTTCTGGAGACAATGTAAAATATAAATACTATTTATTTACTGTAAAAAAATATATGAGCATATTTTGATTATTTTAGATTTATTTCACTATTATCTTTATAAGTTAATTACATTTAAAAATATAGGTTAATTATAGAAATATATTAAAGAAAGAGACATAACGGAAATTAAAACGTAAATTGAACGTACCTAATATTTTGTTTTATATAAAGACATATATGCACTATAATGTGTGTGTGTGTATATATATATATATATATATATATATGTTTCCTTTTAGATTTGTAAAGTGATCAAAATAATTTATATTAAATTTGTCTTTTATTTATCATATATATCAATTAAAGTTCCTTCTGATTTTTAATTCAAAATGCTTATAGTATATATTTTCACGAAGAGATAATAATTCTTTTTGAGAAAATATACAATTTACGATAATTTTAATTAAATTTGATGTTAAGTGGACCATTAAAAATATTATGTTCCATATTTGATGAAACAATAACAAGTTTGCTCTCATCTATATTTTAGGTAACATTGCACATATAAGATTTGTTTAGTCTCCTTTTGTTTGTCTAAACTTATGTTTTTCGTATCTTTATTCATACTATTTTTTCTCGTTCTGTGATGTTTTGGCCCGATTTATATTTCATTTTATGTTTCAGGATCATTGGCCTAAATGAGGGTCGACGTTGGAAAAGAAACGAAGAAGAATCGAGAAACGAGGAGGAAATGAAGACAAATGTCGAAGCACTAGTCAGCGGTCGCGTGACACTCCGCGGCTGCTGACGAGGCCATACAAGCCAGCGGCCGAGCCAGCCGAGAAGCACGTGCCAGAGCAAGTCAACAGTCGCTGACCGTGCTCAGCGGTCGCTGACTTTGCGGCTAACTCAGGGCCATTGCAACCAACCCTTGATTGGCACGGAGCCACCGGATCAGCGGCCGCTGACCTCTACGCGGTCGCTGACCCGCCTCTCCCCTATATATGCTCGGCGTGATTCTCATTCGACAGACATGACTTTCGATCAGACTTTCGACTCTAGTTTTTGCACGACGCCCTAGACTACTTTCCAACACTCTTTTCATATATTTTCCTTTTATAGTTTAGCTTGTCTCAACCTCGATACGAGAGTCGAGACCTAGATAGTTCTTTACATTATTTTTCATCTTCAAGTTAGCCGATTACAACATTCATAGTTCGTAGTTCGTTTTCAGACTTTCATTGTGGATTCAACACCTTTTCCAGTTCTTAATTCAAGTTCGTTCGTTTTCCCTTTACTTATTCTTGTTTCGTATATTGCTTTAATTCATTTTATTGTTTATACTTTTGAATTCTTGTTCTAATTTCGAATTCCAGATTTCGTTCCATAATTCTTTTGAATTCTTTCCAATTTATTATTTTTCCTAGAGTGGATTTAATTCGCTTTTGTTTCAACTTATTTTTAACTGTCAGTACGTGGCTTTGTTTAGACAAGACCCACTGTCCGATAAAGGGACTCAGTATCGGGCACGAGGAATATTTCCAGCCGATATACTTCCAATTATATTAAGTCACTCGCAATTTAAAACGAGTTCGTTATAGATTAATAAGCTGACCCTAGTCGTATTCTCAAGGAAGGCTTAGCAGGGCGATTATATTCTTTGTTCGTAAAAACGGAAAGCAATTAAAAAGAGTTTGATTTGGATTTCTATAGCTAGGCGAAGAAAGTAAATAAGAAAGCAATTAAAATCTAAACTAAGAACGAAACTTAAATCTAATCTAAGAAAGTAAAGAACTTGAAATTTAAAGACGAAAGAAGAACGGAAAGAAATCTGGAAATTAAAGGCGATGAAAGGAATTGAAAGCATAAAACGAAATAAACGATAAAAGTAAATAAACAAGCAATAATTAAAAAGGAAAGAAACAAACTTGAATTAATACTTGAAGTACGTCTGGAACGACAATGAAAATCTGAAAATAACGGTGTTCGAATGTTGTAAACGGCTAACTCCAAAACGAAGAACGGAATGAAAAATCCTATCTAGAATGCTAAGTCTCGACCCTTGAATGCGGGATCGAGACGAACTAAAAACAATGGAATTATACTGGAAAACTAGTCTATGAATTCGTGCTAAAAGGAGTCGGGACGAAGTATGGAGAACTGAGAGATATCGACTGAATGACACGACGTGTCTTTTTATAGCGAGAGGCAAGTCAGCGGTCCCTGGAAGTCACCGGGCGCTGACTAGGTTTGTTCCGAGTGGCACGAGAGTTGGTTGCAACGGCCCGCGCGAAATTTACGGAGTCAGCGACCGCTTAGTGAAGTCAGCGGCCGCTGACTCGGGCGCTGAGGCTGGCACGGCGCTGGCGCGCGCTGGCACAGCGCTGGCGCGCATGGCCTAGTCAGCGGCCGCTGGGCTTCACGCGACCGCTGACTTGTGCTTCGGTGCTTGTCTTCATTTTCTTCTCGTTTTTCGGTTCTTCTTCGTTCCTTTTCCGACTTCAACGCTCGTTTAGGCCAATAATCCTGAAACATAAAATGAAACATAATTCGGGCCAAAATATCACGGAACGAGGGAAAATAATACGAATAGAACTACGAAAAACCTAAGTTTAGACGAACAAAATGAGACTAAACAGCTTTCTTAGATTAGATTTATTTCGCTTTCTTAGATTAGATTTAAATTGCGTTTCTTATTTACATTCTTCGCCTAGATATAATATTTCAAATCAAATCCTTTTTATTGCTTTCCGTTTATGAACAAAGAATCGAATTGCCCTGTTAAATCTTCCTTGAGAATACGACTTGGGTTGGCTTACTATTGCTAGATGACATCGTTCTAAATTGCCAGCGACTCGAACAATTTTAGTCGAATCATAATTACACTCCAAAACAAATCAAAGAAGGATTGTGAAGAAGCAGCAGTGGACCAGTGGAGGAGGTGTGTTTCTCGAGAAATGAAAATGATTGCAAAAAAGGAAAATCTTTTTTTTATTTGGGTTACTGTTGAAGAGAGATGAGTTATCACACTATTTTGGTGGGATAATTAATATGGCCACAACAGTGATTACTAACGGGCTTGCCATTTATACAGCGTCTGATAGATAAGAATGATATCCTGCCAAACATTAGATTAAACCATTTTAATTATCTTATCTCCCTTCATCTTTCATACCAAACTCACCCTTAGGATAATAATCATTCAAACCACGATTAGAGTGTTTAGGATTTTAATTGCTTTATGTGAAACAATGTAGATGAAGTCATGTTTAGCGTTCCTTGAGAGTACGACTTGGGTTAGCTTATTAATCTATAATGACCTCCTTCTATTGCAAGTAACTTAATTAAAATAAGTTGAAACAATGTGTCACCGCATCTTGGCCATAAATCTCTTTGGCAAGAAAGACAGCAATAATACCGTGTCCCATAGTGATCTGTTCATACTCTGGACGATGGAGAAGAAACAACGGCTCAACTTTTCCTCCTTTGTAGCAACCCACATACGCAATGTCCTGTCCAAGCCCCAGCAGAGACTCTCTCTATCCCACCTGTCGACGATGATAGGGAAGCAGTTTGGCATGCGCAAGCCAATCCATGAAGGACTCCTGGAGCAAGAAGACCATTTCGATATGGCCACCTTGACCCGCATGTTCACGATCGAGGAGAATGTTGAAGGAGAACCCTGCATTGTTGAAGACCCCATTGAGAAGTCGCCGGTTTATCCCACGAAGAGCACAGTCAAGCCTGCAAGATCCCTTCGCCTGACCCACCAACGGAGGAGTTGGCCACCAACCTCATCCGCATCGACAAAGTTGTAAGGAAAATGCATGAAGCCCAGTTGGCCTACTTCGAAAACTTAGGTTTCAGGTATCCCCGGCTCACCCTTAACTCTGTCCCATTTTTTATTATTTTTAGGTTTTAGTTTTTGTTTTTATTTCTTTTTCTATTTTTGTCTTTTTTTTAATTAGAGTCTTGTTAGGGAGCTTTGAATACTCTAACACTTTGAGTCTTCATTGCTATATACATCTGCTTAGCATGTTTTATTTCTGTGAGTATACAACTGCTTGGCTTGATTAGTTCTAGAACTTGTCTGCTTTATTAGTTAAGACCCTACAACCCTGGTCAAGTCTCTAGGTAATTTAGACATTTTTTTGTTGATAAGCCCAGAGCCTAAATTTCCTACCATCATTCATTTACCATTGCTAGCCATTTTGAGTCTTAATATTTCTTTTTGCCTCACACACATATTTAAAACCCCAATAAGGCCTACCCCTGGTCAGGATGAGGATAGGGCTGGAAGAAAATTCACGGAGCAAGGAGAAGGGCAAGACCTCCCCCCCCCCCCCAAATGACTGCCCCGGCTTCCAGCCGAGCAGTCTAAAAAATCAAAAATCCAAAAAAATATATATATATAAAAACACGGGGGGTGAGTTTACAAAATAAGAAAGGGGTAGAAAAATCAGAAAAAGAAAGAAATGGGTAGAAAAATCAGAAAAATCTATAAAATATATACACCCCAATAAATAAGTGTGCTAGGGCCCGGGAGAAGTTAAGTATGCTCTTAAGTCAAGGAATTTCCCAAGACTATAGTTCATACCGACCTTAACCCAGTTCCCAAAATTTTCCAACATTTTGTCAAAGCCACGTTTCAACCCTTGAAGACCTAAGGATAGATGTATTGACTAGGCTAATAGGGTGGAGACATGTAGAAGGCATGCAAGTCTATGAGACTATCTTGGTCAAGCAATTGTTGAGCGTTAACACTTAACCCTAAACACAGAGTGCTGAGTGGATGAGGAATATCTCTTATGCACACTTGACTGCTATCTTGACCGCCTGAGAACATTGCTTGAATTATTCTCTAACTCCCTATTTGCCTTGACTATTTTTGGTACATCTATGTTGGTGTGTTGGCATTTGAGTCTTTTATTTCTCTTTCTTTTTGGGAAAGTTGTGCTTACACGCTTGAGGAAAATCGTGCTTAAAGTGTGTGAGTGTGACAAGTCCGGTTTTCATGCTCTTTAATGTCTTGTCTTAGGTCTAGATCGAGTCATTTTCCTTTGTTTTGTGTCTTGTTTTGTGTTTGGGAGGACACAAGTCTAGGGTGGCATGATACAGGTCAAGGCTGGAGGTCATCCCAAGAAAGAGGTAAGTTTGCACACAAAGTACCTTGGGCAATATGAAGCTGAAGACAATGTACCACTCGAGATCACACTGCAACCGTTGAGATCAAGAAGAACAACATGGCCAAGACGAGGAGGAAGATGGAAGTAGACGAGTGCGCAGAAGATGAAGGGCAAGGAGCTAAGATTCGCGGCAGATTTTTTTCCTTATGCGGAAAAGGAAAAAGATCTCCTTTTCATTCCAGCGAATATTTGGAGGATTCGAAGTATCTCCTTTACTTGGAAAATATCACCGGGGAAGGAAAGTCTAGTCATGAACCCTAGTCATTCCTAGCACCAAGCCCAGGTTCACGAAGAACTATATATATCCCCCGCTTTGAAGCAAAGACACACGAATTTGAGTGGTGCAAAGAGGGACGACATCCAACTGCTCTTTCTCTTAGTTTAGACCATGTTTTAATGAGTGATTGGGAGGAGAAAAACAAGTCCAACGGGAAAACTTAATATTTATTTTATGTTCATGCTTTCGGCCTTGCTCAGGGTTGGTCCTGGCAAGAGGATATTTTAGTAACTCTTACTTTTGCTATTTCAATACAAGTATGCTTTTGTTTATTTCATTTATGTTCTTTACTTTTAGTATGAGTAGTTAGATTTATTAACTTGACTTGGGAAAGATGAATAGAGTCGAAGCTTATAACGTCTTGAGAGGTTTAAACGTACTTATAGTTGTATTGGCATATTCGTAAACCGCTGGATTTGATTCTTATACAACTTGATCAAGTCATCGGTGTTGTCTGGCCAGTAGCAGTCTTGGGCAAGATCAGATTACCACTGCAAACTGGAAACTCCAAGTGTTAGCGACTTTCTACTTGTCAGTCAAAGAGATCAACGTGGTGATGTAGGTGGGAACGCTATGGGATGGGCGTTTGAGATGGTGTGCCCATGGTTGCGCAATCCCGCTAATGTCCTTTTGGGTATGCTGGAGTAGGCTTGACTTGAGCGCAAGCATGAGCAAGGGGGATAAGGGAGTGAGTAACCTTTACCTTCTGGGCTGGAAAGTTATGCTGGGTGAGGCTTATGTGGCTACGTGACGAGTAAAAAGGGGTTGTCTGAGTGTTGCGTCTGGGTGGTAGGAGTAAAACCCCATTTTTACGCTCACCTTTAACCAATGACATGCTAGTACAATGAATAACTTTGTACCGATGATCAAGACATAAGTCAAGACTCAAGGATTCTAATCCAAGTCAAGTTGTTTTCTTATTTAACTATCTTTGTTGTTTTCTTTTCAATTATTTACTTTTTCAGTATTTACTTTCTGCATGGTTACGACTTCTTGCACAAGGCAAGACCAGACTAAAAACTCAAATTGTGACATCAAAAGAGGAATCCACCAACTTCCTATGTGATCGACCATGTACTTGCCACTAGCGGAACCTAGTAAAGAGTGTAAGTATTATAAATTTATCTTGATTAAAGTGATAACGACTGAACTCTACCAAAAGATTAATTATACTTTTATCTCATATTTTCATGAAATAAATTTATTACTAAAAAATAACAAAACCTACATAAACATCTACTTGGAATAATGAATACACCTCACACACTTAATAAGTTCTTTTATTATGTAATCAGGAATTAGAATTCTCTAAAATTCGTCCAATTGGAATTGAATGAACACACCCAAACTAATTAAAAAATAAAATTAAAATCCCAAGCTCGAATAGTAATTACTTTCGACTTCGCATCAATTAAGATATGTGGACATACATTTAATTTGTCAACTAACACTAAATTACACGATTCATTTAATCTACAACACCATTCATGGTATCTTGATGAATAGTAATACATTATTAATGTAATTCAAGGTGAATTTATGTAAATGAGATTCATAGTCCTCTATCTCACTTTTAATATCTCACTATCAAATTTTAATATATTATTTATTTATTATTTAATTATATATATATATATATTTTTTAGTTTAATTATGTGTTTGATACTAATAGTTCATCTGTCTACATAGGCTATATAACTATTTTTAATATTTAATATCACTTTTAAATAATTTTAGGATTGATAAATTAAAAATATATATGTATATAATTTTTAAATTTTAAATTTTTAGTTAAATATATTTATGATTAGTTATATTATAAAAAATTTATTCTCTTTAGTAAATATTATCAAAATGATAAATTTACTTTTGAAGCATGAAATGTGAGATAGAAACGTGGGACATTAAATCTAATCTAAAATTTATGTGTGTTGATATTACAACACCGGAACTTGGCAGTACACTATGAAATTAGTATAATTCGATTAATTATTATTATATTATAATACAAGTTAGGCCAAGCTGTCCATCTCAACCCTTAAAATTCTCCCAATCTTCCATTTAATTTTTTCTATTTTTCTAGATTTTTGGAATTTTATCTATATATTAATCATATATAATATTATATATTCTTATTTCCATGTAGGTACATGATATTTATGTTATGTTTTTATTTGTATGTATATCATAGATCATATTATATATTATTTCATATTTAAATATTATTTTAATAAATATAATATATATAGTGATATATTAATTTGATATTTATATTTTGATAACTAATTTAATAATAATTTATATAAAATATGTACGATCTTTTAAAATCTAATGAAAATTAATAAATTATATAAAAATGTCTAAATTTCTATATTAGATTATATGTTTTTCAAATTCAATAAAAATAAATTATATAAAAATTTCTAAAATTCACATTATTTCAAAATATTTTTTAATATATATAATTTATTACATATAATTATCATAACATACTTTTAATTATATTATTATTTGAACAATCCACATATATTTTTGAACATATATAATAAAAATTCAATGAATTGTATTTTTTATTAAAATAATAATATATAAATATAAACTAGTTTATAATCTTCTTATTTATTTATATATCTTTATATTAATTGTATATTATTTCATATCTAATTATTATTGTCATTAATATAAAAAAATAGTCAATAAATATTTTTTTGATATATATTTGATAATTGTGTCAAATACTATGACAACAAATAGTATATTTGTATGAACAAAATAGTTTTTGTTTAACTAAAAGATTGTAGATTGACGCGATTTGCATTCGAAATAATCTATTATCTAAGATAATGAATGACACGTGACATTACAGTTCAAAATTTATATTATATATGATAAATATACATTTTAAAATTATGAATTATATCAAGTGTTATTATTTTATCAAAGTAATAGAATGATATGAATTGCGTGATTATATTACATGACATTATAAACTTTATTCTGTTGGGAGGCAGTTGTCAGATTATTGAAATATTGAAACATATTACTAGTATTATTGTAAAAAATCTCGAATCGTTCCAAAGGAAAAATTATGTCATGTTCAATTGTTCATTACTCGGGAAAAGCTTGAAATAATAGTTTGGCACTTTTCTTTCAAGATAAAAAATAAAAAGAATAGTAAAAAGGAAAGATGAAAGTACACTTTTACAAAACAATGAAAAATACATTTATTAATTATAATTAAAATGAATTTGAAGTTACGTGGGTTGAATGTGAATATAAAAAGTATGGCATAATAGTAATTTAGGAGGTGAGGTGTATTTGGTCAAATAAAAAGAAAAGAAAAAAGGATTTAATTGAGGGAGGGGGGAAAAAACAACCTCGTCTAAGTTGCTTAGAAATCACGTTTCTTTCATTCCCTCTTATGTTATGATATGTTATGGCAGCACCTATTTATTGCCCTTTTCTCCTCATTCTTTTTCCTTTCTAAATCTCTCTCTCTCTCTCTCTTCACCTCCCATCACCCATGGCACCTTCTCTCTCCTCTTTCTGTTTCTCCCTCACTTCCCCTTAGCTTTTCCCACCAGAATTCAGTTTCTTTCATTTCCCTTCTTGGTTCAGTTCTCTGCTTTCTTGCTTCTTCCATTTCATTTCATTTCAGCTTTATATATATACATACACTCGCCTTCACGATTTTCCCAGTTGGAACTGATTTAACAGTTTTTGTTACATCCATTCCCCTTTTCTCTTTTAAAAACTCTCTGTTTATCAAAAAGCTTTGATTCTTGTGGAACCTCCTCCTCATCTACATCTACATCTACTGGTACAAGGTCAAATTCTCTATTTCTGAGAGTAGAAAAAAATTAAGAAGAAGGAAATTGATGGAAAACAACTGCGGAATTATGAAAAGTGATGATCTGATGGAACTGCCCCCGGGGTTCCGATTTCACCCAACTGATGAAGAACTCATCACTCATTATCTCTGCAGAAAAGTGGTCGACGCCACCTTTTCCGCCATAGCTATTGGTGAGGTGGATATGAACAAGGTCGAGCCCTGGGAATTGCCTTGTGAGTTTCTGCATCCTCTCTTTTTTTTTTTCTTTTTTTTTTCTGTTTTTTTCTTGTCAATATATGGTAGTAGTTGTGATTGGATTTGTGGTGATGATGATTAGGGAGAGCGAAACTGGGGGAGAAAGAGTGGTATTTTTTCTGCGTTAGGGATAAGAAGTACCCGACCGGGCTTCGGACGAACAGAGCCACCGCCGCCGGCTACTGGAAAGCCACCGGAAAAGATAAAGAGATTTTCCGGGGGAAAGTCCTGGTCGGAATGAAGAAGACCTTGGTTTTCTACCGGGGGAGAGCCCCCAAAGGAGAGAAATCCAATTGGGTTTGCCATGAATACAGATTGGAAGGCAAATTCTCTCCAAATAAGACGGCCAAGGTCCTTCTTATCCGCCGCCGTCGTCGTCTCTCAGAATTAGTCGGGATTTCTGAATTGATTATTTTTATTTTTGTTTATTTTGTATGCAGAATGATTGGGTGATCAGCAGGGTGTTTCAAAAGACCTCTGGAGGGAAAAAGGTCCACATATCGGGTCTGATGAGGATGAGCGCCGCCGCGAACGTGGTGGCGCTGCCGCCGCTGATGGATCCCTCCCCCTACAGCGAGTCCGAATCCGGACACGTGCACTGCTTCTCCAACTCCAACAACTCCCTTCACCCCAATAATTCAATCCTGCCATCTTCCTCCATCCCCCTCGACTCCTTCCCGGCATTCCCGTGGGGGCCGGCAGTTCAGACCGCACCGGGATTCCAGTTTCCGATGCAGGATCCGTCCATACTCAAGACCTTCCTCGCCAACTACGGCAACAACATGATCCATCAGGGATTGAGAGACAAGAAGGAGATGGTGAGCGTGTCCCAGGAAACCGTGATGAGCACCGACAACTCCGTCGTCTCCAATCTGGACACCGGGAAGAGGCCGTTCGAGGAGGAGGAGGCGGAGAACCCCGTCCCCGTCCACCCTCACGATTTCGACTGCATTTGGACTTACTAAAGGAATTACTTATCATTTTTAATCTCACTCTCATTACTTATTGTTTTTAATTGCTTTCTGGTTTGTTCCTTCCTGTTTCTGTTATAATATGCAAATTTCTTTTTCTTTTTTTAATGTAATAGTACTACTACTATTTGTAAGCTTTTTAAAATATATGTAATGAAAATAGTAAAGAAAGAATGAATATATAATATAGTAGTTTAGTATTGATGTTGATTTTGTTGTAAGTTGCTAAATTAATGACATATGTGGATCAAGTTGGTGGCTAACCGATAATTTTCTCTTGTTTTTATTGAATCTTCATTTAGTGGGAATGGATTCCCCACTTACATCATTCACCCCATCATTTCCATATTTTAATTCATACAACTATGATTTTGGTTTTATTTTTTAAAAATCTAGATCAGTATCTTAAGCCCTTTGTGGGGCTATATCTCTACTATTTTGTTTGGTGATTAATTTGTTGTAGCTGTATAATAATACATACGTATATGTGTACATATACCAATTGGTGCACTGCACCCCATTGATATGCACACAAATGATGTGATAGTATCACCTTAAATGGTTACGTCTTAGCACAATAAATTATGTTGTATTTCCATATTGTTATTATTAAACTCTAAGTCTCCAGCGTGTCTGCAAACGAGCCACAGATCTTTGTGGATTTTGAAGACGTTGAATGGCAATTAAGTATGTGAAATATTGTTATTACTGACTCGATCAAAGCCATTTTCTCAAGATAACGAGGATAACGAATTATTGAATATATTATGCAGATTAAATAAGTCGTAATTTGACCGTGCAATATAATTTAATTGAATATTGATGTTGCATAAACAATTGAATTTAGTGGGGATATGATTAAACTAGCTAGCTAGGATAAATTTAAAAATGTTGAAAACATATAATTGTACGTTCACTCGATTAATACGTCCGCGAATCATATGACATGTCACGCAGTTAAATATTAATTTATTATAAAAAAATTATTAATTATTACTTTATGATTAGGTTTTATTCATAGAATATAGTTTAATATTATTTATTATAAAATAATAAAATTAATAAAAGAACAAAAAATTATGATTACATATCATTATCACATTAACTGTGAATACGTTAAGTTGTGGTCATCGAAGACGAAGACAGTTGGACCTAATCTAGAATTATATATGCCGGTGCAGATGCAAATAACGCCTAATAGTGTATTTCCTTATCAAGGCCTACAAGGTTAATATCAGACTCAATCATCCAACTGAAGTGTGGTGTAATTAGCAACTACATTCATCACCTCAACTCTTTAGGCCTAACCCAATGCTTTAGACTCTTTTTTAAACTAAACATATATTAAATAGAAAATTCTCTACAATATTTATAGTTATTTAGTGCACCATTTAGGCTGTCCTTAATTATAGGTATGTCATACGAAATTGGTAGTTTAGCCATATAAAAATGTTCAAAAAAATCTATCAAAATTTTCAATGTCCGACAAACAAGTATGTATGTATGTTTGTATATTTCACATATGCATAAGATCTACAACTCTATAAAAGCATCCATCTCTAGATCAAAATAAATAAATAAATAAATAAAATAAAAATCTACTTTTCAAGTATAGACTAATGGGTAGGGGGTGAACATTAGAGTACAATGTTGGATTTTTTATATAAAATTGAATTAAGCTAGATTAAAATTTAAATTAAAAAAATCAAATCATATTAAAAAAATTAATTAATTAAACTAAAATAACAAAAATTATGTTGATTTAGTCGGTTTATTCGAATATTATATTTCGTAACACATTTTGATATTTAAAAAAAATAATAATAAGTTATTAAAATCTAGTCATTTATATACTTATTTTCAACAATTTTTATTTACTAAAAAATAAAAAAGATTTAACTTTAAAAGGTTTCAAACTAAAAATTACAACCACAAAATCGTCTGCATATTTATCAAATTTTTAAAGATATAAAAATTGCATAATTGCTTGAATATTAATATTCACTTGTTGTTGTAAATCTACAAAAGAATATTGAATAAAAGACAAGTAGAGTACATCATTTAATTTGCTACATAATATTTGTATTTTAAAATATAATATTAAATATAATTAAAAAGAAAACAAAAATATATAATAAAATATTATTATTTAATAATAATAACAAAACAATTCAATTTTTTAATTTTATTATTTAAATTCGTATCGAACTGAATTAAAATATAGCTTAAATAATAAAACTAAACAAGATTAGTGTTCTAAAAATCGGTCTAGGCACTAGGCGGTGTATTGATAATTCGATTAATGCTTGGTGATTCAAGTTTACACTTAATCATTATTCAATATATGCAGTATAGGGTTAGAGAATAAATATTGAAAGCAAATAGAGAAGACACAATAATTGATTTGCGTGGTTCGAAGATAAAAACTCCTACGTCCACAAGTCTCGATGTGAGTCGAGGGTTTCCAACTAAGTGGAGTGGTGTCTTACGATGATCAACCTTGAAGGTTAGATGAACAATAGCATCAGATCACTTCTAGCTAAGAAAATTAATTCTAGACTAGATCTATTCTTCAGTTACAGTTGAATCGCTACTTAAGAACATGCTAAGAGATATGAAACAAAGCTTGAGTGTTCTAGGATGTGAAATCTGAGAGCGATTGAAAGCTTGAATGCGTAATAGAGCTTGGTAACCGGTGTTTGAAGCAGTTGAGGTAGCTGGCTATTTATAGGACACTCTCAAGAATATATCCGTTGTGAGAGAAGTCTTCGTCCGTAGCGTTTGAATTTCTTCCCGTTGGAGTCATCGTCCTTTTTACCATATTTGGTGTCTGCAAATAAGATTTGCTTCACCTACTGATATCTTTTCCAAAAATGAAAATCCATATGATTGTAGTTGTTCTACTCAGTAGATAGCTTCTAGTATCTTAAACTTCAGTGCAGAACTTCAAATGACGGACTCTTCATGGTTCAATATATATTCTAAGTCTTGAGTACATCAGGACAAAAACTTCAGGGAGCTGTCCTTCAGTTTTTTTGACTTCTTAACTGAGTTTTGTATCACTTCAATTCTGGTATCTTAACTTCAGTCTTGAGCTCTTCATGCTGTTTGTACCTGTAAACTGAACTCCTTAACAAGTGAGTTCGAGAATAAGATTAAGTACCAGTTTTTCAGTTTTGGGCTGAATACATCTTTCGGGGGAGGTTTTGAAATCTGAATCAAAACCCTTATAAATATTTCCCAATAGCATTAAAATTTGATCCGCATCCCGCTTAGCCGCCTAGGCGCTAGTCCCCCCTCCACACCCGACTAGTGCCTAACGACTTTTAAAACATTGAACAAGACCTTCAAGAATCAAAATAATCAAATCTAATTTAATATTTTAATTTGATTCAATATATTTTTTCTGGATTGGATTCGATTAATTTTTGCTCAAATCCTGCTAATTGTTTGGATTACCAGGTTTATTACTCTTGTAATCGATATATATATACTCTTGCTTTATTACACAAACTAATTAATGAAAGTGAAGTGCAAAGTGAGTTGTACAGAATGAGTTATGGTTTAATGGAGTATCTCATTGCACCATATATGTTAATGTAATGTAATTATGGTCCCATATAATATTGATTTAAATAATAGAATAGTCTTATAAGTATTTATTTGATATATATGTGACTGCAGCATCGAATTATTTGAAGAACAAGTACAAGTCTCAGATGTCGACTTCTTCATATTCTTAATCTTAGCACGCTAGATCTCACGTGGAATTGACACATTTCATGCTGTGACTTTGGACGCATCAACATCTTCTTCTTAACACCACAGTGATTTTTAGGTATATTTCTTTTTTCTTCTTCTGTGTCTTTCTTTAGTAATATACCATTACCACCCAATCACAATTATTTAATTAATTTAATTAATAATGTTGGTGGCGCATAAATGATCGATTCCGAATGAGATAGTAATATATATAATAGTAATAATTAAATAATTTATTTTTATAAAATATATTATTTTCATTTTCAATTAAAATTTATTAATTATAATATAATTTAATATTTATTGAATATGAAACAATACAAAATAAAATTAATAAGAACTCATAGGCTTACGGGACATCGAAAATGTTGACCCGCCCGCGACGGGCGGTGTTAATACGTTCGCAGACGATATAAATATTAAATTTTTAATATAAAAAAAGTTTATTAGTTCCCATTTTCCGACTATAGTTTATTAATTAAAGTATAATTTAATATTCCTCAATTCAAATAACATAAAAAATAAAAATTATAATCACCCATATGTTAAAATCATATAATCACACCAAGTATAAATACGTTAAGTTTGTATTCAGTGCCAGCCATCGTATGATATATACGATTAGGTTGCATTATCAAAGCGGGCATATAAATAAATGTGAGCAGTGGTAAATTATCCATGTATATATACAGCAACAGTTAGTCAAATATGATTTAGAACAAAAGTGAAGTCTAAATTGTATATATATGTATTATATATAATACTAAAAATAGCAACAAATTATAATGTAACGGGTGTAAATATTCTTTATCAAACAGTGAATTTTAGGTAACATACCTCTTTCACTCTCCCATTTCCAGTTTTCCACCACCAACATATATTCTCTCACTTTCTTCATATCCTAAAACCAGCCGTTGAAAATATTGCATACAATAATTATTTAATTAATTAATTACTTAAACATCTTTTTCATTTCCTCCCTCTCTCGTAATATTAAAAATTCAAGAAATTTTGATTCCCCACGAAATAAATCTTCTTTTGATTTAGTTCAATTAGATATATATAGAGCGATAGAGCCTAAAAATACATACTTACATACCTGTCATACGTACTGGTCTTGTCTTTACCTGAATTAAATTAAAATAAATGTCAATTAAGAGCTCAAGTCCCACCAATATTATTATCCCTAATCTATCTTTGTTTTGTCTCTTTGCTTCAATTACATTAAATTAGTGACATAATCAATTAAGGTCCCCATGATCCCTCCTACTCTACCATTGGAGAGTTTGGCCACCAATAAAAACATCCTTTTCTAAATTAATTACCTCACAGGATATCGTATTTTTTTATTTTTTTTAAAATATGATTACATTAAATTATTGTACTTGTACTGTATGTACAATGGTTATCCTTAATAGTTAATAGTAAGTTTTTATACTGTTTATGATTTATGGGGGTTCAAAGGAATGAATGCATGTTTTATTTTTTATATTTATTCATTTATGTAATTGAAGCTTTGGAGAATATATTGATTGGTTACTTTTATGATATATATAATATTTCTAAAGCAAGAAGAATATCATCGTTTTTTATTGATGGAATCAAGTTTTTTCTTCTTGTTTTTGGATTTTGAGTATAACTATTAACTAATTAAATAGCTTGTAGGTTTTTGCTAAATTATTATTTTACTATTGGAGAAAATGGGAACATATATAATATGAAATTGAATATAGTGAAGTAATATATTTTGTTTTAAAGAGAAATTTATTGCTGCCGATATATAAAATGCGATGTTGATAATGCGAGAAAATAGAGATAAAATATTAATTAATCTTTAAAAATATCCATGATAAAAAAAAAAAAAGATAGCCTGAACACTCAACTCGACTCTATTTAGTAAAAGAGTTATCTTTCCTTATATATTGATTTTATTGAAAAACTATGAATGGTAATCATATTCTTTTCTCTGTTACTCGCTTTTTATTTATGATGTTCTATTTTAGTCGTTCAATTTTTTTATTTAGACAAAATTAATATTAGAAAATAGACAAAAGTGATTAATGATTTGGAGAAATTAAAACGCATGTACATGCATGTGCAATGTGTTCAAAGGTATCTAAAGTGTTTTCAGACCAATCAGAAGTGTTGTAATTGAAATGTAAATAGATCATTATAATTGATGGTTTTGAAAATGGTTAACTGAATTCGATTGGTTTGATTTTGAACAGTGATTGTATAAAGAATAGTTTGGTTACAGTTCTAAAAATTATGAATTATAAACTAACAGTTCACAATTATACGTAATCAGTGATTTAGAACAGTAATCTCAAATTTTTTTACTTAATCAATTTATTTTTTATATTGTAAAAAGTTATATTATATTCATAATAATATATTAAAGAATAAAAAATTAAACTGAATTTAAAGTTGGAAACCAATCATGACGCTTTATGATTTATAAAACGAGAGAACAATATTTTATTTTTATTTTATAATTACTATACTTTTATAATTAACAAATGGGATGACCGAGAATATTGAAAATCTTTAAAATTTAATGATGATATATATTAGTACGTAATTAAAATAATTTAAATTTAAATTTATTAATTACTATCGAATTTTTAGACGATCGGTTCAAAACTATAACCAAAACCGTGAACCATCGTGAGTCATGACAATGTGTCGGTTCTGATTCGGTATATCCGGAACCATGAACTGACAAAACTGAATTATAATTGAGAACATATTTACAAATGTCTTGTTAAATAATTGAAAAAGTTTTTCATACAAGTAAAATAACGAATAGAGTATATTGCAATCATAACATAACTAATATAATAGCACAACCTTATGACTTATGAGCATACCTCTTAATTATGTTTATAAAAATTTGGGTTATTATCCAAATATAAAGTTTTTCTTAGTATTGTAAGTAGGAGTGTCAATCGGTTTGATATTGGATAATCAAAATCGGTTATCGATTTTCCTGTCATGTGTAGTTGGTATTGTTTGTTGGAAAATATGAGAGTGGGATTAGAACGAAAATAATATGCAATTGAAAACTAATACAATAAACTTAATAAAACATAAATAAGATGAGTCTAGGAACCCTCTTTCCGCAAGAAGAAATATGCCACGATAGTGATTTGGCGTATCGTCCCCAAAGATAAAACGACTATGTCTCGAATGTAGTAGCACCACAAACCAATGAGCTCCAGCGAACTAGATTGAGGTGAGGACCGAGCTTCAACCATCATATGTATGTTAAACTCTAAGGATATGTATGCAAGTGATTTTGCAACCTAAGTGTTGCAATGTTGTCGAGTCCCTAGTGTTGTTGTGTATGGATGCAAATGGACTGCTCCCTATTTATAGGTCAAGACCCACTAATGTAATCAAGGTTGAAGTAGATGTTGTCATTAATGTCATAATGACAGTGACGACGGTTACATACGTTACAACAATGACCACTCCAACATGCAATGAACTTGGACATGTTCAACACCCAGTCAAAGCTGCCATCAATGTCGTCATTACAGCGACTACGGTTACGAGCGTTACAGCAGTGACCTTTCCAGCGTGCAATGAATCTTGACATGTTTTTACACCCGGTCTCGCTTGAGAACGTATCTAGACGATCTTTAGTCCACATACGAGCCAAACTCAGTCGATTAATATCTAATTGGGCTCCAAATAAATTGGCCTAAAAAGAACTTTAGGTTGGCCTCCTAACCAAAACTCAAGCCCATAACTTCAAATCAAGTGATAACACAGGGAATCGATTAAGAGAATGTGAATATACCACGATCATCTACTCGACACGTATATTGATCTTACGGTATTTAATTATATAAAATTAAATATTACGTCACTTGAAATTTTGGTCAAATATGTTTGACTAATAACGATTCCAACATTGTTGCAGTTAGGGGTGAGCAACGGTTCGGTTCGGTTAAAAACCGAACCAAAACTCTAAAACCAAATAAACCAAATTGCTTAGAAATTAAAACCAATCCGACAAAATTATTCTCAAAACCAAACCGATCCAAACCTAAACTTAAAATTTTGTTTTGATTCAGTTTTCGGTTATCCGAAATTCTAATTGTATATAATTTTTTCAATGATAGATTTATTGTACTGTGCACTCGAAAATCGATACTCATATTATTTCAACAAAAAAATTGTTCAATCTTGTATATGATAATTTACAACATTAAATAAACATTAAAAATATTAATTTATTCAAACACTTTAGATTTTTAAGTTTACTCATTCATATTTTTCATATTTTATGTGATTTGTTTACTTTCATTTTTATTATATGTTTTAGTTTTATGTTAATTCTTTAGAATTTGGAACTTGTAATTATTATATTAATATGATTTTGTAGCAAATACTATTTAGGTATTCTATTGATTTATTTTAATTTATATATAATAAATTTCGATTGGTTCGGTTTTCAACCGAACCGTTTGACTAAAAATCGATCCAAACCAAAAAAAAAATCGGTTTTCAAAAATTAAAATCAAACCAAATCCGTATATTTCAAAACTGATCCAAACTGACCAAATATCAATGGTTCGGTTTGATTTTTCGGTTTGGTTCGGTTTCTGCTCACCTCTAGTTGCAGTATCATACTTAGGATATGACTGATATGCATGAATGGTTTAGGAATGAAATATCATTCAGGCTTTCATTTATTTTCTCGTGACTAGTATGTGATAATAATTAGGAATAATCATTCATATAGGAATCAGTAAACCCATTAACATGAGATTAGTCATTTCTTTCACTTCCCTGGCATTAGCTATTCTTGATAATGAGGAAAAGTTTATTTTGATTTTTGAAAAAATAATTGTTACTTACTTTTTAGAAATTATTAAATTTTTCAAGAATTTCATGCGGGCTAGATCAAGTCAGGTTGGACCGGGCTGATCTTGGTCCATTGGGTCAAATGAAAAAAATCGATCAATATAATTTTAGTAGTTTTTTTACACAACCAACGAATAATGGTGGCAACAATATATCAGGTCAACCTGATTTGTCCAGAAACCGACGTGTTGTTATTCAAATGAGCCCCCTAATCATTTTTGTGAGTCCTACTACCAAGTAGGAGTGTAAGCAAACCAAACATTTTGTTAACTATTCAGAGATCCGCTTGATAAAGGTTCGTTTAAATTTTTTCATTAAATGAACTGAACTTGAGCCTCAAATTGAATTTGAATTATTTTTCGAATTGAACTCAAGACTTATGGTATTTGATTCGAAATATTTGTGAATCGTGAATACGTTCAAATATAATTTTAACGAGTCGAATTTCGAAGTTCACGAACTTTTTTATCGAACTTGTTCACGACCATTAAAAGTGAGCCGAACTTTGAAAACTTCACGAACTTATATACAAACTCGTTCACGAACTTGTCAAATTAATACTCTCTTCGTCCACTAAAATGGTTTACTTATTGATCCAACACAAATTTTAATTGTGTGTTTTGAATTTAATGGAGGTGTGTAGTGAGTGCAGTTTGGGTCCCACTTAATATATTATTTTAAAATGAGTTATGTGTAGTTAATGGAGTTTGTGCATCACTTAATATATTGTTTAAAATTGAGTTGTGTATAGTGAATGTGGTGAGTTCACTTGTTATAAATGGAATGTTTCAAATGTAAACTATTTTCATGAACGTCCTAAAATGACAAAACGTAAACCTTTTTCTTGGACAGATGAAATATAACATATAATTTTAATAAATGAAATTTTTAACAAGTCCAAAGTCGAATGTTTAACGAACTTTACTTGAGTTTGGATTCATTATTAAATTGAATAATAAATGAACCGAACTCGAGTTCGAGCTCCATTTTTATTTATTGAACCGAATTTGAGCTTGCTTTTCAAAATTTCAATTGAACTCAAGTTTGACAGTATTATGTTCAGTTTGGTTTGATTATAGTCATACTAACAAGTATATTTATGATTGTCAAGTGGACTCGATCAACTCAGTCGTACACGGCCCAAACTCATTATGGGCTAGCACGCGCTCATCCCTAGTATTCAGAGAGGCGGGGTTGATTTTTTTTTTCCCTCTCGATTTAGTACCTACCAAGCACAACTCAAACCCACAAAAAAAATCTCAAATATCCATTTGTTAAACCATTTTTTAGAAGGAGCCAAACCAAAGTTCGACACGCTGTAGTAATGAGTTTGGACCGAGTTGGGCCCAGATATGCAATGAGTCTTGACTAATCTTATCTTTTTATTATAATAGTACAATTTAATAAAAAGATTATTATTCCATTACTTGAGAATATCAGACACAATAATAAAATAAATTGATTTATTTTTCGAGGACAACACGGTTAAATTTATATATTACAATTTTACATTTTTCGAGGACATCACAGTTAAATTTGTTTAACGTCTTCTCATTGGACTCGACGAATTTCTTATTCTTTATTTTCACTTGTTGGACTTTGGTGGATGGTAATAAACACGAATGTGGTGGTGAGAGTCACTAGCAAACACTTTAATGACATTTTTTTTTCTTGTTTATTGGCGAAATAGTAGAATGCGATATAGTCGGTGATGACTTTTTGAAAAACTTAGACGTGTTCCACAAAATCTCTCATATAATGTTAGTATATGTTGATTGTCCGAACTTTTTACTTGAACTAAGTCATCGCCTTGTTGAATATGTCATCATTATAGTTTTCGTTCCTATACGCATTCAGAACATCGTTACAATGGCACATAACTTTCATGGGACATATTTTGAATAAGATTCCCATGAGACTCAGTTTTGCCATGTGCGAATATTTGAGTGATCACCTAAGCATACCAATTTGCATGAATTTTTGATTGTTCCCACAATGGGATCGTGACTTATCTCGAGCCATTCCATGCAAAGGATGATGTCATCTTCCTAGACTCCTAGTCATAGTGGTTGTTGGGTTTTTCTTCTCATCAGATACGTCGTTGTGGACAACGATGATGTGAGCATCATTAGAGGTTTTGTCGAATCAATAGTTCAAGTTAATGACTTCAAGCCCTTCGAGTGGCGCAATGAGTATTATTGGCAAATTAATATATGGAAGGCAAATTGAGAGGTGTTGAAGAGTGAGACAGTAAAGTCAATATTTTGATTAACATATTGCGAAAATCCCAAAGCATATTGTCCGAACCATGGGATTTTGATAGATGTTTTGATTAACATAGTGATTGTAAGACTTTTCATCATCCATTTAGAGATGTTTTGAGAGAGAAAAAAATATAGTAAAAATGATATGCAGGAATTTTGGTGATGAAATGTTGTATATAAAGTTAAGGTTGAAGTTTGAAAAATAAAAATCAATCATTTTAAATAAATAAATGAAGGGGCTCTATTTTTTGGGATCTCTAACGCGAACTCTCGGAAGGACTTTCACATGCAAACCAGTCTCACTTATGTGATCCAGTCTCATATTCTCCTAATGTCGGCTCCCCGATGGGAATTGAGCTTATAAGTTCTAACCAATAATCTTATGCCGCAGACCTCGTAGTGCACATGTTCTAAATGAGCTAGAAGTCTTTTATTGTTTCATTATTTTTTTTTAAAAAATCCGATTTTAAATAATGTCATTTGAGTAGAGAATGGTGGTATGTTTAGTCCGTGTCACTTGTGGTAGCTGTAACCGTGTGACCGTGTGAGTGATGCAAGAGAGAGAGGGAGAGTTGGGTGTCCACTAACAGTCGACACGTAAGTAAGGGGGGTCCACCTACGGAATTTTGACGCTTAATACGACACCAGGTTCAGGTTCCTTGGTAGCGTCACCTTTTGCTTACTCGGGCGACTTGTTTTTATTCGCTCTAATAATTCCTTAATTTTGGTGGAGTTAACAATAACAATGATTCGGACCAAATTAGAGATTTCATATTTTATTAGTTAGATTTTTAAGAATCTTACCCTAATTAAGCGCCACTCGGATCATTTTGCTTCAGATTTTTAAGAATCTTATCCTAATATATTAAAATAATCCATAAGATAACGGAAGATAAATAATAAAAAAAATAATAATTAAGAATATAATATTTTAAATTTTTATATGATTCATATTCAAATTAATAGAATTTATATAGTGTTATAATGATGAATGATGATTATTATTTGTTTTTCTCTATAATTTTTAACTTGTTTTTATAATTTTGCCTTTTTTTTGTTTACATGTGCAATTTATATTATTTTCGTGAAAAATTGTTACTCCTTCTCTCCGTATATCATTTATGTACCTACATTGATTTCGATAAATACTTTGAAAAATATTTTTACTTATGTTATATTATGTATTAAGTCGAGTTTGAGTCATAGTTAAATTATTCTATTTAATTGAATTGTGTGTATTATTTAGATTGATCATTTTAACAAAAAATAAATAAATGAAACGACTAATAAATTCTTGAACATACCAAAATGACAAAATGAGTAATAAATTTATGGACGGATGAACTATTTTTTTTGTATACAAAATTGATAGATAATTCATTTTTTTATAATATTTTTACTAATATATTTCTCCACGTTATATAATCATTCATTTGAGTGATTAAAAATGATATACGAATGAATAAAATTTATAAAGAGAGCTAAAAAATGCGGAAAAATTTAAAAGTAATTGTTCTATCATTCATACCTAGGGGTGTCACGGTGCGGTATACCTTACTAAAATCGTCATACCTTATACCTTACCTTTACCTTCGGTATGGAAAATTTCATACCGTTACCTTACCATAATTTTTGGTATACCTTAGTTCGGTATACCTTACTTTCGGTATGACATTTTTACATACCTATATCTTACCTTATTTTCGGTATACCTTAGCTTACATCGGTATACCTTTCTTTGGCGGTATACTAAAAATTTATTTATTTAAAATATGTTCATATATAAAACATAATGAACGACACCTTAAATAACATTAAACATATAAAAAAATACAAAGTATTATTTTATAATAACATAATTTTCGAGATTAACCACTAATATCATATAATTAATTACTAAAAGATTAACTAATTATATTATTATATTGTTATATATGTACTAGATTTAAATATATGAATCATTTTCTTATTAATTGGTCATATATGCGTGATATATTATACTAACAAATTAAGTTATTTTTATTAATTATATATTATAATTTATATTATATTTAAAATTAAGTAGACATAGTTATATTATAATATAAAACAATTTATTTTTATTTTATTATAATTATTTAGATTGATGTGCTAGTTTTAAAAAATAATTTAGTAAAATTATATCACAACTATTAGTTATGTAACAAAAAAATATGTCTTATTCAATGTTTTCAATTATCACAAAATCACGTATTTTGTAATTTGTCACTAATATTTATTAACTATAATTTATAATTTATAATTTATAAATAATTATTTTGTTATGATTAAAATTGAATATATATGTACATATAATTTTATATACACAAAAACAACAATATATATCATTTTTTCCATTATATACTACGGTACGGTATATGACGGTATACCTCGGTATTTAAAAAACTTATACCTTTACCTTACCGAAAAGTTTGGTACGGTATCATACCTTGCCAAAAATTTTGTTATACCTTATATTCGATATTTTGCGGTATTTTTCGATACGGTATGCACAGTATACCGTTTTTTCGGTAAATTTTGACAGCCCTATTCATACCCACCAAATCAAAAAACTCCATAAGAATCAAACTTTCATTTATTATCTCCCTTACACATCACTCTATAATTCTTATACCGTATTTTCTCCGTTTCATTAATAATAATCTCGTTGATGGAGTATTTATATTAAAAAAAATATATCAGTTTTTAAATTATTGAACATTGATTTCCATAATAATAATAACAAATAAAATATTCTTTAATATACAATATATCTTTTTTATTAATTATATTTTTCCATATATTATGGTATATGTTTTTCCACTTCTATACATCTACTTATTATGGCTAATATACTTTATCATATATATATATATATATATAGGAAATAGATTAAAAGAGAATGAAAATTTATATGAGAAATAAGAATACATTTTGACCGTTGAGTTGATATGATGGACGGGTCTGATTAGTTTTGAAAATTAATGATGAAAACGGTTTGCCTCACTTAGTTTAAACAATTAAAGGGTAATAGTGTCATTTTTTGTAACGGTAAATTAGCTTCTTGAAACTGAATATTTCTATAATCATTATTACCCGAAATAATCATCCTTCTCATCAGAAATTGTTTCTTTATTCCAAAAAGTATTATCCATGCATTAGTATATATATATACTATAATCTTAATAATGAACCAACACTAATTTATTTTTAATAATCTATTAAGTTTTAATATAATTTTATTTTTTATTTATTCAATTTATAAGTTTTATAACTAAATGAGTATTGATATTAAAAACCATTCTTCATGATTGTTCATCTATTTCATTTATGAATATTCTAATTATAAAAGATATATAGCAAGAATCATTCTATTTAATTCATAAGACACTGTATATTATTATATCCATAATTAGAATCAATATATATATATATATATATATATATCCACAATTATTATAAATTAGATGCCAGCCATTCTTTTACCTACATAAATACATTTAAAAAAAATTACATACTCCCTCTGTCCCCCAAAGTATGTTACGCATTTCTTTTTCGGGCCGTCCCCCAAAGTGTGTTACATTGAAAACTTTCTATTTTTGGACATTGTTTTATCTCCCTTTTACCCTTTAAAGTTGTGTTATTTACAAAATTGCCATCTGTGGGCCCATTAATTTTTTTGTCTAATTTTCTTAACCCAATCTATTTAAAATCCTAACCCAGCCCAATTAAAACTAATCTAACAATAACCTAATCCACTGATACTAACCTAACCCTAATCCACTAATACTAAGTCCTACATAATCTATCCGCCTCTCTTCTCGACTAACCTACTGCCTCTCTTCTCGATTCTTCGTTTTTCTCTGTGAAATCCGAAACCCTAGTGCTTCGATGGAACCCTTCACTTCTCCTTCGAGCTCTGTTATGGATGATTCCAAATCACCACCATTCGCTTCTCCTTCGAGCTCTCTTCACTTATCTCAATCAGATGTAGAAATTGCTACATCTACCCAATCCCTTTACCTTGAGCAGTGGATGGAACCATCCCATTTTTTTTGGTGAGTTTGATACAATTGTGGAGGAAACACCTCTGGAGGGAGAGATTGGCTTAGATCTTACGGCCTCTAGATTCGATGATGGAGGAAACCCTAGATTCTGAGGCGCCTGAGAATCGAGAGTGGTCGGAGGAGAAGAAGAAGTGGTTCAGAGAGCTCGTTGGGATCTGGGTACCCATGGTTGTTCCTTTTCTCTTTGGTAAGGAGGCAGGTATATTCTTCTAACTGCATGTTACTTATTTGGGCGTAGTTGGCCCCTTGTTATCTGTTCTTGGGCGTAGTTGACCTTTTCTGATATGTGATTTGGGCGTAGTTGGCCAGTTGAGCTGTGTTCTTGACATTTGTGATCTGTTCTTGGGGTTGATGGGATATGTACAGATATTGCACTTGTGTGAGCTTATGTGATCTGTTCTTGGCCTCTTCATGTGATATGTACAGATACTGCACTTGTGCTTGCCTCTTGTGATATGTACAGATATTGCACTTGTGTGAGCTTATGTGATCTGTTCTCCGTCCCTCTTCATGTGATATGTACAGATACTGCACTTGTGCTTGCCTCTTGTGCTATGTTATTGGCATGTTGAGCTCTTGTGATACAGATACTACACTTGTGATCTTTTCCTATCCTCTTGTTGCCTCTTGTGATCTGTGCTTGCCTTGTGTGTTTGAACTGATACAGATACTACACTTGTTCTTGCATCTTGTGATTTGTGCTTGCCTTGTGAGGTTATGTTCTGCATGAAACCCTAGAACCTATTATCATGACTCCACTGCATTGCTTATTTGTGATGTGTATTTGGAGACAAAACCCTATGATGATGGTCTACATGTTTAAGGTAAATCTGAGGGTCTTCTTCACCATTTGCTTATTTGTGATGTGGTTTTTGGAGGTTGATTATAGTGTTCTTGTGTGTTTCAGTGCTTTAATAAATGTATGTGATACATACAATATGTGCTGAGACTTTAATAACCCAACATATGTGGCAAAATAAGTGTTTACATGCTAAACAACTACCATCCATCAATGCAGTTTCTTATCTTGTAAACCCCAGCCTATCCAAAAAACATGAGATCATAAACTCTATCCAAAAGGTTTTTGCAAACTGTCTATACATCAACCTTGTTCTAAACTATATCCAAAAACCAATGCCTAACCCCTATCCACTGCCTAAACATCAACCTTGTTCTCCAAAAGCAGTGACCAAGCTGTCAATGTTGTACTTAGCACCTCCATTGTTCTCTGGCCTGTTTAAGTACTCCAAGCACTCCCTTATCAAATCCTTTTCCACCCGAAGATAGATTGGAAGTGTTCCTGCACTTGCTTGTCTTCCTTTTCCCATATGTGGTATCTTGTAGTTGTTTCCTCCCTTATTCTTCATTATTTCAGTGTAGCATCCTTGCAGTGTCAAGAAGATATTGTTGAGTGTGATTGCTGTCAGTTCTTGAAATGCTTCTTCCACATTCGTAACTAGATCATCAACACCTTTACACACTTTGTCATCTTGTAAGCTCTGTATAGCTCTGAAAAATCCTAGATCATTGATATTGCAATCTGGTGAGTTTGGTGGTTGACAAAGTAAGCTTATGTTGAATCCATTTGAATTAGCTGCATTAATGAATTCTTGATCAGTAGTTGCTATATGTGGTTTGGCATTGTCCTGTTGAATGATGATGTGCTTTGATGCATTTTCTGGCTATTTTGCTTTGATTGAAGGTATGATCTGCAAAATGAAACCAGTGATGCATTGAGTACTAAGTGTTTAAAATTTTTGTGCTAAATCAATGATGAACTGATACTGAACTGATACTGAACTGATACTGATACAGATATTGCACATGTTTAATGATGAATTTTTGTGTTGAATCAATGAACTGATTGGGATACAGATACTGCACATGTTTAATGATGAATGTTTGTGCTAAATCATTTTTTTTTTGTAAATTGAACTTCTGTTTTTAAAAACTTAGCACAAAATCTGAAAACACCCCACCTTTCTTTTAAATCTGAAAACCAGAAAATGGATACCTTGCTTATGAGGCAGTCTCTGATTACATCCTTTGTGATGGATTGGATTGCTTTGGTCTCCATTGTCCCTTTCTTTCGGTTTTTGGAGTTCCTTTTGGCAGGTTCTAAGTGTGTGAATGTGAAAATTCCAAGCTTCCCATCAAATAAAACAGTTCCATCTTCTGAAATGTGTGGCCTACTTACGGCACACATAAACATAACTTTGGTAATGTACCTCTTTGACTTGCAACTTCTGTGTGGTTCAATCTCATTCGGAAGCAAGTAGAACCTGTCACTTGCTTTTGTCATATAGAACCACTTCTCATCTATATGCACAACATTATGCATGCTATGATACTTCACACCTCCACAGCCTGCCCTTATATCTAGGTGACTCATACTCCATCTAAGTCTACCTATCTTATTTTGCATAGTTAATGTAGGTTTGATTGCACTTGTGTGAGCTCTTATCTGTTTTTCTTTCGCCCAGCGACCTACCACACTCTTACTCACACCTAAATTATTTGCCAACTTCCTAATAGAAGATCTCTCAAGATATGTAAGTGCCCTAACTGCCTCTTCATCTATTTGCTTTTTATCAACATGCTTACATCCTTTTTGCTTGCTTTGTAGGTGGACAACCTGACCAAGAGTAAGCTGCCCCTTTGTAGCTTTCCAAATCCTCGACACAGTCTGTCTAGTGAATGTGAAGGTGGAGGCAGCTTCATTAACTGCTCCACACCTCAAATCTTCGCCATCAAGATGCCTTAACAACCACTGCCCAATCCGATTTCTTTGCTCGTCACTCAACTTTTTCTTATTCACAGTTGTAGATGTAGACATATTTAATGCAGTTGCTTATTTTGTAGAGTCAGTTTTTGTAAGAGGGGTTGAGAAGAGAGTTAAATGATGTTTGTAAGGACTGATTTTACTACTTAAGCATTTGTAAAAACAAAAATTTGGTTTGAATTTTCCCTCCATAATTTGCCTCTTAATTTTTGTTAGTTAACCACTTCTTCCTTCTTTTTCAGCGCCATAACAAACCTTCTTTTATGCAGTTTAATTATGCTGTTTAATTATTTAAGTTAATTATGCAGTTTGATTATTTAAGTTAATTAATGAATCTGATTAATTAATTACAGCCTTTAATGATTAATCTTTAAGTTAATTAGATTAATTAGAATTTGTTAAATCAGTTTAAGCATTAAAATTAAAATCAGATTAATCAAATTAAATTAGCTTTAATAAAATCATATTAAATCAATAATGGTTAAAATTAAATTTAAATTGTCTAAATTGTTAACTATGGATTATTGTACACTTAATCTATTTTTAACTAAATATAAGTGGGACTCAATCTCCACTCACAACACACCTTTCTTACACATCATACACTTAAGTCAACATCTTTTCTTAAAACCCGTGAAGGTCAAAGCGTAACATACTTTGAGGGACGGAGGGAGTACATAAATACTTGAATAGGTTATAAATAATATTACTATGTGAACATTTTTGTAAGGATATTTTTGTATTTAGGCCTTATTTGGTAGGCAATATATGATAGGATTAGGTTAAATTATCTTATCTAATCATGTGTTTAGTAGCAAATGTAATTAATATGTCGGCCCGTTATTAAGCGCTAAGCCCATGCCAAAATCACCATTTTCCCCTATATTTTAATCATAAGGAAGGGGTGAGATTAAAATAATCCTTATACACCATACAAATTTAATCTTATCATGTTATATCCTAACATGACTACCAAACATGCCCTTATTATATTTGATAGTATTATATATATCTTGTTAAGTGACCATGAGCGTAATACAATTTTTAGGGTTTGCATGCCCGACAGTTATCACTTCTCTTTGATTGCAGATTCATTTTCTTTTTCTTCCTCCTTTCTCAGCATCGGTTTGTCCAGATAATTCGTGGAATCGAACACAATCATATTACACCACGTTATCAGCACGCTGTTCAACATATTATGTATGTCTAGATTCACGTAATTAAACGAGGTCTATTGTACGTGACAAGCTGACCCTAGTTGAATCTCGATAGAAAGTTAAGCATGACTTATCAATTTAAAAAAGTATTAACCAACAGGAATTAAAGCAATTACTAAACACACTATTCAAGATTTGGTGTTTCAATTCTAACTACGTAAACAAATAAATTAAAACAGTAAAAGTCAAGAGATTGAAGCCTAGGACTTAGATATTCATTTATCAACAATTAATATCATATCCAACCATGCATTCGTATTTAATTAAAGATTTCATAAGGTTGTTTATTAGCTAACTCGCGTATTTGACTATTAAACGGTGATTCTAACTCACGTATGTGAATCACATAATAGGAAACACTTATAATTAAATTACGAATTCCAATTCTCATGTCTTTGATTAGAAAAGGCGTTGATTAAACATAGGTCAAACACTAGAACAATTTCACAATCTATTCTAGCATCTAAAATGAATCAAATGTTGATTACGCATCTAATTCGATTGAGCATGAGATAATCAACAAGCATGTATGAATTATGATATCAATTGAAGATCTTATAACATCTAAACCCTAAATGGAATTTAGCAACTCATGGTAATTGAAAGGAAATCAAGGAAGGAATCAATAAAAATCAAACTTACTAGACAAAAATCAATCCCAATGTGTAGAAATCCACTTCGATCATAAGGAAAAAGTAACGATCTAAGCTAGGACAACAATGAAAATATAGAGTACGAGAGTTCTAAAATGAAAGCATAATATTAAAATAGCTGAAAAGGTATTTAAATACGTAAAAAAGTTGCTCTTAAATCACGCGCAGCGGTCGCGGCATGTCCAGCGCCCGCTGCGAGCATGCCTCTGACTTGCCTGCTTTGCACGTCCAGCAATCACTGGAGGTCCAGTGGCAGTTGGGCCTCGCTCACTGCCTCGCCAAGTACTATTCTCTAGCGACTGCTGGCTCCAGCCTTTTACCCAACTTTTGCTTGATGGAACCCGTATGAGGGGCTTACGAAACTGCAGGATCCACAAGTTTAATAAATCACACAAATAATTAATTCTTAAATCACATAGAAGAATATAATACATAATTAAGTAAATTATACATTCTCCTATGCTAGTCCTTCGCTTGTGGGGAAGCGATTTGAATCGCTAGCAACGATCCGCAATCCACGCCGTACGAAATCTTCTTCTTGAATCTCCATCAAATCCAACCCTAGAAACTTCTATCCTATTTATGGTCTACTTACTAAAATATCATGTGGGCAAATCTATCTAGTAATTTGAGAAAAAGAAGATCGAAAATTCACAGTGTGAGACACTGTAACTTTCGAAAATTGAGAAGTGAATTCTCAAGGGGGCGTCGATTTTCTCTTGATAGGAGAGAGAAATAGGCTCCTTCTTATTCTCTATTTATAGGCATAGTGGGCTACGATATGGCTTCTAAGGAGAATGAATTAGATCACAAATAATAGAAACTATAATCCCCTCTTTATCTCTTGCAAGTTACAATTATAATTCAAATTTAAATTTGAATCATATTTAATTAATATGAGTTTGAACAAATCCATAATTATATGAAATTAATTTCCAAGTCTCCTTTTGGGCCCAATTGAATTTAATTAATGGGAGGATCCACTTTTAGACTTAAATTAATTAATTTAAATTAAATTGCTCCCCAATTAATTACTCCATGTAAATGCAATAAAGAACAGTTCTATTATAAATATTTATCGACTTCATTATAGAATAAATATTGAGCTCATCTTGATTCATTTGAATTACGAACGTAATCCTTTTGTCATTAATTATTTTCCGCGTTTAAGATTTTCTAAATCCATTAATTAATTGAGTTTGTTGACAACTCACAATTAATTAATATATTTATTCGTGAGTGATCCGGTTCAAACCTATAATATTACATATGGAATAAATTCCCAACCGGCCGAGTTTCTTATGCAATAAACCTTTCTGAACGCCTCACGCGGATTTATCAACTCGTGTTACCGAGACGCGTTTCTGTACAACTGACAGTCAAGCACTTCTGGCTAATCCAATCACTACTACCCAAGACATCACTATTTAGATTTATGAAAAACTCGCAAGCGTAAATAAATCAAAGTAGCGTATAATCAACCGCCTATACTAATATCATCGTCACAGATTAAGAAATGAATTAATGTCTGAGACCTCGTTCTAAGTATCAGCACGTTAGAACTTGTCTCACTGTGAAACCTCTAAATATGTATACGCAAAGCATGTGTATCCACTTATACATACTGACATCATTCTGCGGGCTAAGGTAAGCTCTCGCATCGAAATGAAACCAATATGGGTGCCGCGGGGTTCCAGTTACAGAACCTCGTGAGGTCATGCCAAGTAGCTACTGGATTAAAATTCTTAGGAGTTCCGATAGCCGTCCCTCTCGAAGATGAGAAGCCAAAGACATTGTGCATAATAGGACGGGTAATAAAAAGCTTATTGCCTAGCAGCCTACAATTCATAGTATTGTTCCCTATTCCAAAGCTAAAAGTTATAATCATTTTCCCAACACAAATAGGAATAACCAACTAAGTCACTTTCAGCAAGTTTCAATAGGTTCAAATTCTTAAGATAAACATGTAAGAGAGTTCTAATATGCAATGTATTAATTAAATCCCAATCGAAATGGCGAGCATGAGTAATAGGCAATCGATAGAGGTGGTGGAAAAGTCTACCTTCCGTCGTGGAGAAGATGGGGAAAGTGCAACCAGAGTAGCTCCGTAGGATGTTCGTCGGGGGTTCATTCGGTTGTTCCTCGTTGGAGGCCCGAACTTCGAGTTCCATCCGCTTTTGTTTGCTCCTACCCATGATGAAGTTAATTGAGATAATAGAAAGTAATTTGATGGGGGAAGTGAAGAATTAAGGGTAGGAGATGAGAAATATGAGAGGAGATAGGGAGTAGGAGGTGTGGTAGATTTGAGGGAAAATTAATGGATGAAAGTGTAGGAGAAGTGGAGAATGTGGAAGTGGTGATGATGGCTAAGAGGATTTTAGAGTTTAATGGAGGGATTGGGGGAAAAAAATGGAGGAATTAAGAGTGCAGAAAGACTAGGGTTTGGAGTTGGGGAGGAAAAGAGGAGGAAGGAGAAAAAATGGGGTAGGAATGGGATAATTCACATGAAGAGAGAGTTAAAGGGCCGAAATCGCGCATCCAGCGATCGCTGGGCAGAGGGTTCTGACTCATTTGATGTGCGCGCTCAGCGACCGCTGACCTTAGCTTTTTGTCTCGCACGCCAGCCGCTCCCTAAATTTTTAGGTAGTTATTATATATATATATATATATATATTGTAAAATTAAACATTGTGTTGAATTTGGTGTGTTGGTAAAATGTGTAGTTTAATTCACAATTGTCATGATTTAGATCCTTTATGGTGTACTTTTTGGCTTGATTTTTATTTGAGGCCCCAAACTTAAGTAAAATCCCTTTTATACATATATGGATGTTGTGAAATCAAACACAATGTTGAATTTGTTGAGTTGGTAAAATGTTTGGTTTAATTTGCAACAAACAAGAGTTCGATCCTTTATGGCATATTTTTTAGTTTAATTTTTATTTAGGGTCAACTTTTAATGTTTCACCTCGTACCTCATTTTTGTCAGGACCGGCCCTGAACGCATCTCTTCATCGTCGCTTTCCCTAGCGCCCTCACCGACAGCGCTGTCGTTTAACCGTTATCCCCACTTTTTCCTCAGTGCGGAATCGCCTCGGGAAGGTTTTCTTTTAGCTTCGTACTTGTTCGACTAAAATTATTTCAAGTCACTCGCAATCTTAACGAGGTCGTCTAACAATGATAAGCTAACCCAAGTCGTATTCTCAAGTAAGACTTAGCAGGGCAATCTAATTCTTTGTTCGTAAATGAAAACACGTAAAATGAATTTTTGAAGGTTTTAAAATTAGGCAAGGAATATAAATAACAAAAGCATGTAACTCTAAACTAATGAAAAGCCATGAAGGACCGATTTGTCTAACTAAAAAAATGAGATGCGAATTTAAAATAATGTAAGTAACTTGGAAATCAAAATCAAAAGAAATGCGGGAAGTACTTTGGAAACTGAAACCGAAATAAGAACCTGAAAACATAAACAAATAAACGAACTTGATAATAAGCGAAACATGAATAATAAATAGAAAACAAACATGATTAATAACTGGAACAGTCTGGAATCAACAATGAAAAACTGAAGAAAAACTACGAACTAGAATGTTGCGATCAGCTATCCTTCGAGTACGAATTCTAAAACTAAAAATGACTATCTAGAAATTAAAAGTCTCGACCCTAGAACAATAGGCCGAGAGGTGCTAAAAATAAAAATCCAAACGTCTGGAACAAAGGTCTGGAAAATGGTGTATAAAGAAGTGTCTCGAAAAAGGTGTTCTTCGAATGAGAAACGCGTCGAGTGTTTATAAGCGAGAGGGGAGGTCAGCGACCGCTGAGTGGCACGGTTCCGCGAGTCGCGGGTGCGGCCTTTGGGCGCTGACCGAGTTAGCCGCGTGGTCAGCGTCCGCTGACCCTGGCTCTTGCTGGCCCTCGTACGCTGGTTTGGCTCTGGCTCGCCTTGGCACGCACCACCTAGTCAGCGGCCGCTAACTAGTGCTCTCGGCACTAGTCTTCACTCTTTCGTCATTTCTCGATCTTTTTTCGTCTCTTTTACAACTTCAACACTAGTTTAGGCTTGTGATCCTGAAATATAAAATGAAATGTAAATTTAGCCAAAACATTATGTAATGAGGGAAAATAACACGAATAAAGACACGGAATATATGAGTTTAGACGACCAAAAAAAGGCTAAACAACATCTCCACACACAAAACCTTACTTGTCCTCAAGCATAACTTAGTCTAAAATATCCATAAGGAAAAATCTAATCACGACATGCATTCTTGACAAGACTTCAAATCATTCCAAAATCGATCTTCCTATCTTCATGTCACATCACATAGAGATCATAGAAGCAAATAGACCACTTTGACTAGATAATCATCAATTCGAACAACGCAAAACAATGATGCACAAGGTAATATCGAGATCACATAACCGGCTATAGTTTTTATCCATCTTAATAGCGTATTCTTTCTCTTTTCTTTTTTTCTCTTTCCAACATGAGGAATATTAAGGACAATGTTTACCGGGTGAGTACTCCGAATGTTAGGGTTTTCCAGGTGTGGTTTCCCATACCCATCTCTTTTATAATTTTGAATTATTAATTAAGAGAGTGGGGTAGAATCCTTATGTATTCCTATTTTTCACGAACTAAAGAAAAATAATTTAGAACAATGTCAAGTTATATGGTCATTGTCGCAAGGTGTGAACAATTAGGGGTTCCCTAATGTATCCTCACGCGGTTTCCGGTGCTCATGGTTCCCATAAGAGAAGAGACCTCTTGACAAAGTTTGATTTTCAATACAAAACATGAATACGCAATAAGTGGTCATAAACAACTAGCCTATCGAATCAATCAATTTATACCATCATGCATCACTATCTCGATCATTCTACTAAGATTAATAATACGGTCATAATATTCCACACATTCCTAGTTCATCTACGTTTCATATCATGAATCAAGTCAAATCAATAAAGGCTTTCAAATCATATCATATCTCAAACACATGCCACAACTCGATTCAACCACGAGGTGTCAAAACCAAGTAGCTCTAAAATAATCAAGATTTTGCATATAAAAGACACTATGACAAAACGATGAATTCACGCACTAAAAGACACCCTTCTCCTCCTACAAAAATAGAGCAATGCCCTTATTGCAGAAAGTAAAGAACTATAGATTAGAGATAGAAAAAACGTCCCTGAATTGCGGCATTCAGAGCGAAAAAAACGGAAAGAAAACCTGAAAAAGAAATCTAGAGAGCAAAGCAAAGGGAAAATAAAGATTAGCCAATCACACACTCACATGAAAAGAAAAAAGTAATAAATGTACCTCAACAGCGAGACGAGGTCTCACTGTTGGTCGGGAGGAGGGTGGGTGGGTGCTCTGCCAAAGGTTCAAGATGACCATTGTTGTTGCATCTCTCGTAGGAACCTATTTTGCTCCTCCATCACCTTTTGTTGAGCTTTCCATTGTTGGTGTTGGGCGTCAAAGCGAGTGTTGATGTTGTGGATGTCAGATCGCATCTCGCAAATGCCGGTGTTGACCTTGGTAGTGAATTGCTCTCATTGGGAGTTCCATTGAGGATGGGTACCCCATTGACATTGGGCACCCCACTGTGATTGACCGTCCCATTGGGATTGGGTATCCCATTGAGATTGGGTATCCACTCGGATCCTCCGGTTGCATCCACCGTTTCATAGCTGAGCCAAACAGCGTCGGCTTGCTTCTCCTTCTCTTCCTTAGACTGGGCCTCTTTGTTGGCCTCCATGTGGGTACTTTCCGCCTCGTCGGTTTCATGGGACGCTCGGGCTACTACTTGAGTATTGAGGTACCTTCTCACACAATTGTGCCTCTCTTGTGGCACCAACTTGGATTGTGAGAGGGCGAATGGTGCGCCTCTCAACTCATTGATGTCGATCTTCTTGGTGGGAAGTATTTCGTTGTTTGGAGGGTCATCTGCACGGATAAGATTGAGGTGCATGACCACGGAGGTTGCTAGATGAAGTAGAGAAGCGTGGGTGCGCTTCCGGCGTTGAATGGGTTGGATTGCTTCAAAGATGAACGAAGATGGGCAAATCTTTGTCTTGTGGATTGCATAATGGAGTAGGAAGCACTCCACCGTGTTCACCTTATTGGCTTGCTCATTGTTCGAGATGAAGTAGGCGATGAACTTGTGCAAGACGCCTATCTCGGGATATTTTAGAAATCCGCTTGGCATGCCTCTCAATGCCCAGATGTGGAAACCTGTTAACTCAAACCAAGCTAGATTAGGGTTAAATTCTGGGGGCATCCAATGGAGCCCCGTGGTGGGAAATTCAAAGATGGATTTCATCATGGAAGTAGTGATAATATCAAATGTGGTGAGAAATTCAAGTTCTAATTCTTTAAAGCAATCGACTTCTAGCTTAGCATACTTCTCTAAACCAATATTCTTCAAATAACAGGTCACTTTAGAAGCAATGCCTAAACTACTCAATAATTCTCAATCAAAAGTGTGAACGAGAGTGATATTAAGAGTTTTGTACCGTATATTGAGAGTGCCCTCGTGATAGTTGTATATTGGAATGGTGCACCCGAGCCTTGGATGTTGTCACGAACGGGGTTGAAGTCCTCATCATCTCCTCCTTGCCGACTAGATTGCCCAACTTCACTTGTTTTTTTTTTTATCTCTTCCTACCCATTGGACTTTTAGCAAACACTTGGTGGGAAAAAAAATTGATGAACTTGAGGTTTGGGATTTTGGGTGTTTTAGTGGGTGGAATTGGAAATTTTTCGGATTGAGTGGAAGAACAAGTAAAGTTGATGGTGAATCCAAAGAATTGGAGTGAAAGAATAAGTATGGAAGGAGGAATTGAATAAAGAAAATTTGGGGGAGGGTTAAGGTTTGGGGATTTTGGGGAAGAAATATTGAAAGAGTGAGGAAAAAGAAGGGAGAGAAGGTGATATAAGGGGGACAGCTGGGTGACTCAGCGGCCGCTGAGGGGTCAGCTACTGCTGAGTATGTGCTCTCGTAAATGGGATAAAATTTTGGAGGATTTTACATGGGGGGTGGTCAGCGGCCGCTACGGGGTTGGCGATCGCTGACTCGGACTGGCGCAGGCGCTAGCTCGCTTTAGCGGGACTTTGGCGCGGGGCTGACATGGGATCAGCGGCCGTTGAGTGTGCCGCGGTTGCTGACCCTTGCTCTCGTAAATTTCTTCTGTTTCTCCTCCGCAGGCGCTGAGTGTCCCGCACCTGCTGACTTTGCCTCTCGTCCGGACTTTTTCGTGGTGTGATTTTTCGTTTCGTTGCGTGTCTCGCTTGGATTTCCTCCCAACTCGGTAACACCTACGAACAAAGAAAATTAATAAAAAATTAACTAATGAAACGAAGAAAATAAAGGGGAATAAAATGAATAACGAGAAAATGAGTGTGGGTTGCCTCCGACGAAGCGCTTTGTTTTACGTCGTTAGCTCGATGGGATGGAACTAATTCAACCGGGAGTATAAAAATGAGGACTTGACTCCAAAACTTCGGGTATGGAGTCTTGTTCGATGTACGATTTAACTCGTTGTCAATTGATTCAAAATGGAGTCTTCTCCTTTGTTGCATGTGACACGTCACTCTTCGATGGTGGAATCTTTTTTATGATGAGAGGGTCGATCTTTTGGGGTTTGATCTTGCCGGGACGTGTCTTAGATTTGGTGTTTGGACACATAGAGTCTCCGCATAGGTTGGTGAAAAGGTAGGTTGAGGAGTAGGATTAGTTGTTTCCGGCTTGGGTGGTAGGTGGGACGTAGGCTTGATTGGATTGGGCGTCGGCTGGCATTGATGTCGGCTTCTCGTAGGATTTTGTTTGCCGTTCAACACCTTCACTTGGCCGATTTCTTTGTGCACGTCCTTGCCTTTTCTTTGAGTGGTTTCCGTACTACTTGAGTTCTGCAAAGTGGTATTCTCAACCAAAGGATTTAGTAGTATCAATATAACAACATGTATCAATAAAATCGACAGAGGATGCGGTGTGACTCCGGTGCACAGAGAAAGATACGTCCTCATCAAGGACGGACATTTTAATGATACCATTCTTAACGTCAATAATAGTGTTCGTGGTAGCCAAAAAAGGTATTCCTAGGAGTAGTGTGTGCTCGATTCCAACCTCTCGTACATCTCTTATCTGTAGGACAACAAAATCAACAGGAACAATTAATCCACCAATTTTAACTAGAACATCTTCAATTATGCCTTTGGGATGTCTCACAAATCTATCTGCTAATTGTAAGCACAAGCGAGTGGGTTTCAATTTACCTAATCCTAATTGTTTAAAAATAGAATAAGGCATAACATTAATTCCAACTCCTAAGTCTAGCATGTCAGATGCCGCCTTACCATTTACCTATCTAGATCGCGCCGTTTAGGAGGTAAGGGTTGTTGCATGATAGTACTCGCCACTTTGGACACTGTGATTAGTTCTTGATCGTCGAATTTCTTCTTCTTTGAGATAAGATCCTTGAAGAACTTGACATAGGAAGGAATATTCTTAATCACCTTGAGGAGGGAGATGTTCACGGTCACCTTGGATAACACCTTATATAGAAGCTGAACCAGGGCAGAACAAGGGGCTAGCAACCACTACCCCCTAGCGGCCGCTGGCCCCTTGGGAGATCAATCTGGACAGAACGTAGGGGTAGCGAGCGCTACCCTCTAGCGCCCGCTACCCCTTCTCGGCGTAATCAAGACAGAACATGGGGTAGCGAATGCTACCTCCTAGCGGTCGATACCCAGGCGGAATTTTTCTACCCTATTTAAACCTCCACGCGCGATTTCAGAGAGAGTCGTCTTCCGCTTCACATTTTTACTTTTAAATCTAAGGTTTGGACCACGAGAGAAAACACTATTTAGTCTAGATTTCTATTCCATTGTTCGTTTTTCAATTTCGTTGTGGATTCGTTCGTGATTCAAACCCAGAGTTCTTAATGCATTATTTTTCCTTTCAATTCGTGAGTTCTTTTACTACTTTATTTACTGCTTTATGATCTCTTTTCTTGCTGCTCCTTTCTTGATTAATTCAAAGTTCATTAATACAAACTTCTCAATCATGTTAATTAATCAATTCAAGGCATGTTTAAATTCAGTTCCTTTAATTCTTCGTTCTTATATTTAGGATTTAATCGCTTTATTAATTTTCGCCTAGGTAATTCATTTTTTTTAAATTCTTTAAATTCATTCACTTAGGTAGATTAATTAGATTAGTTAAAATATCAAAACCCCTTCTTTTAATTGCTTTCTATTTTTCAACGTAGATAAAGCCTTGTTTAGCCTTCCTTGAGAATACGACTAGGGTCAACTTATAAATCTATAATGATCTCGTCCTATTGCGAGTAACTTAATAAAATAAGTTGAAACAGGTAGTACTTCAACATGAACTTCTCATAAACCGATGCCCAAGTGGTGAGTGATCCGGGTTGAAGAGATAGGAACCAAGATTTGGCTCTATCTTTCAACGTGTAAGGGAAACACTTCAACTTGAGTTGATCCTCCGTCAGTGAGTGAAGCGGGAAAGTTTGCACCACCGTGCAATATTCTCGGATGAAAGTCAAAGCATCTTCACTTGGGAGTCCATGATACGTCAGGAGCAGTGATTGGTTGTGTGGCTTCAAATCGTAGTTTCAGACTGCGGTGGCAAGAACAATGGCTGAAGTAGCAGTGACGCCGAACTTGGCCAAGTGAAGTCGCCCATGTAGCGCGGTCTCTCGTCAACATTCTCATCAGCTGTATCTTCGAATAAACGCGATAGCGAGAATTCATCAATGTGCTCGATGTCTTCTTCTACGGTGGCTAGGATCTCACGCTTCTGGTTTATGTTGTCGATGAAGGGCATCAAAGGCTTTTGTTTTATGCGTTTTTGGTCTCGTTTCCATTGTGTTTATGGTCTCATAATGCTTATGTTTGTTGTTCAAGATAATATTTTGGTTTTTTATATGCTACATTGTAGGTGAAAATCGACAAAATGGTTAACGAGCCTTGACAAGAGAAACGAGACCAAAATACGAAGAAAAGGGCAAAATGTGCACCTTGGCCAAAGATGGGCCTAGCGGGCGCTAGTCACTAGCGCTCGCTAGGTCGAAGCGCTGCAGCAGACAGAACAGGAGCCTAGCGACCGCTACCCCCTAGCGGTCGCTAGCCCCTGGGAACTCGAAGGCAACAGAGCATAGGGGTAGCGATCGCTACCCCCCCAGCGGTCGCTACCCCTTGACGCTGGAAGGATGATCAGAGAGTCAAGCTAGCGAGTGCTACTCCCTAGCGCTCGCTAGCCCGACGGATTTTTCTTTTTCTATTTAAACCTCCACGCGCGATCGGAGAAAGAGGGCCCCTTCACGTTTTTGTACTTCTAGTCTAGGGTTTAGACCACGACAAAACACACTTTTAGTCTAGATTTTTATTTCTTGTTCATTCTTCAATTTCATTGTGGATTCGTTCGTGATTCAAACCCGGAGTGCTTTAATGCATTGTTTTTCCTTTCAATCCGTCAGTTCTTTTACTGCTTTCTTTATTGCTTTATGATTTATTTTCTTTCTGTTCTGTTATTGATTAATTTCCAATTCAGTAATACAAATCTTTCAATCATGTTAATTAATCAATTCAAAACATGTTTCAATTCAGTTTCCTTAATTCATTGTTCTTAGATTTAGGATTTAATTACTTTATTAGTTTTCTCCTAGATAATTTAATTACATTAAAAATTCAAAAATCCCTCTTTTTAATTGCTTTTTGTTCTGCAACATAGATATAAGCCCTGCTTAGCCTTCCTTGAGAATATGACTTAGGGTTAACTTATTAATATATAACGGACTCGTACTCTTGCGAACAATTTAATACAATAAATTGGAAGTATATCGGCTGGAAATATTCCCCGTGCCCGATACTGAGTCCCTTTATCGGACAGTGGGTCTGGTCTAAACAATGCCACGTACTGAAGGTTTAAAATAAGTTGAAAAAGCTTTCCAACACTGCGGCGACCTTGCATACACAACACTCAACGAATATGTTATATGTACCACAATATAGAAGAAATAAGTAAACATAATAAAAATAAAAAGAACAATGAATTAAATCGCTTAAAGCCCCCAACAACGACGCCAAAATTTGTTCGACTAAAATTGTTTCGAGTCGCTTGCAATCTTAACGAGGTCATCTAACAATGATAAGCCAACTCAAGTCGTATTCTCATGGAAGACTTAGCAAGACAATTTAATTCTTTGTTCATAAACGAAAGCATGTAAAAGAAATTTTTAAAGGTTTTAAAACTAGACAAGGAATATAAATAACAAAAGCATGTAGCTCTAAACAAAGGGAAAGCAATGAAGGACCGATTTGTCTAACTAAGAAAACGAGATGTGAATTTAAAAGAATGTAAATAACTTTGAAATCAGAATCAAAAGGAATGCGGGAAGCACTTTGGGAGCCGAAAACGAAATAAGAACCCGAAAGTATAAACAAATAAACGAACTTGATAATAAGAAAATCATGAATAATAAATAAAAAATAAACTTGATTAATAATTGGAACGGTCTGGAATCTACAATGAAAAACTGAAGAAAAACTACGAACTAGAATGTTGCGTGTTTAGCCTCTCTTTTTTCGTCTAAACTTGTGTTTTCCATATCTTTATTCGTATTATTTTCCCTTGAATGCATGATGTTTTGGCTCGATTTATATTTCAGGATCACTAGCCTAAACTAGTGTTGAAGTTGGAAAAGACGAGAAAAGATCGAGAAATGGCAAAAGAATGAAGTCTACTGCCGAGAGCACTAGTTTGCGGTCGCGTAGCACTAAGCGGCCGCTGACTAGGCCTCAGCGTGCTACGGCCGAGCCAGTGCCATGTCCGGGCCAGTGACTGCTGACCCCAGCTGATGACCCGGGCCTGGCACAACGGCCTTAGCGGGGAACGCGGAACCACCCGAGTCAGCGGCCGCTGACTCTGAGCGGTCGCTGACCAACCCTCTCGGCTATATATACTCGGCGAGTTTCTCATTCGACGGACATCACCTTTGGCCCATATTTCAAGACCACTTTTCAGCATTATTTCCATATGTTTTCATTTCATAGTTTTAGCTCGTCTCAACCTAGATTCGACGGTCGAGACTTTGATTTCTAGTTAGTTCTCTTTAGTTTTATATTTCGTACTTCGAGTACAAATTTTAAAACTAAAAACGACTATCTAGAAATCAAAAGTCTCGACCCTAGAACAATAGGTCGAGAGGTGCTAAAAATATAAATCCAAACGTCTAGAACAAAGGTCTTGAAAACGATGTCTAAAGATGTGTCTCGAAAAAGGTGTTCTTCGAATGAAAAACGCGTCGGGTATTTATAGACGAGAGGGGAGGTTAGTGACCGCTCTAAGTCAGCGGTCGCTGAGTAGCACGGTTCTGTTAGTCGCGGGAGCGGCCGTTGGGCGCTGACCGAGTCAGCCGCGTGGTCATCAACCGCTGACCCTGGCTCTTGCTGGCCCTCGTGCGCTGGCTCGGCTCTAGCTCATCTTGGCATGCACCACCTGGTCAGCCGCTTAGGGCTACGCAGCCGCTGACTAATGCTCTCGGCATTATTCTTCACTCTTTCTTCATTTCTCGATATTTTCTTGTCTCTTTTCCAACTTCAACACTCGTTTAGGCTTGTGATCCTGAAACATAAAATGAAACGTAAATCTAGCCAAAACATTATGCAAAGAGGGAAAATAACACGAATAAAGACACGAAAAATATGAGTTTAGACGACCAAAAAAAGACTAAACAGTACTCCACCCTCTCACACTAGTTTTCGGCCAAGAAAATCAGGTTCGATTCATAGTTGAAACTAGTGTTCGAGAGGTTTATTTTTTCCCAACAGCAACCTTTCTTTTCTATGAACCCTAAGTTCTGGAATTACTTGAGCTTTATGGCGGAGGCGGTAGCGCAGAAGACGTTAGAGGTCGAGAAGGAGTTGGACGCAAAATGTAGATGCTTGAAAAATTACGGAGATGAGATGCTCTGGATTCTCCTCACTGCCTATTTTACTTTGATTAGATTTTTTTTAACTCCTTGTTGTGGCTCGCTATTTCTTGGCCCGCGACTTGATTATGTGGTGATTTACTATGACTATTGTTATGTTCAATTTGTTGTGCATCATGCTAAATTGGGTTTTAGTTTTGTTATTGCTTATGTTCTATTACTTGATGATCTGATATGTCTTGTTGAGGTATCAACTAGTATAACTTTAACAACATTAGAACATTTGTCAAAGCATAGTGTTTGTCATATTTCATACTCTTGCTTAAATTGTTGCTTTTGAAGTAGCACAATTAATATTCCTAAATAATATAATATTAAATGCTTGTTATCTTGAAGATTAGTAAATTGAGTTGCATTATACTTTTTATAATGTGAATGACGATATTTACATTGTCGGCTCTTAAAGAGTTTCATTAATAGTTCTTTCGAAAATCATCATTCTCATATGATTTCATTATAGACTGTTGGGAACCCCACAAATTTATTAAGTTTTGATGATATTAATCGAACCAACACTTAGAATTATTTATAAGTTATCTAAAATCAGGTTATTAATATCATCTGTTAAAGGGAGCTCGATTTGTAAAAGAATAAGTTAAGTTTAAATTGACATGTACTTGTTTTATGAGCTAACTTGGACATATTGGTGACTTAGAATACGGGGTAAGTTTATTTTTGACAACTCGCTAATTCTGTAAAGGAATAGATTAATTATAACGATATGTCCCTAAATAGTAGTGAGTTGTGATTCATTCATTAGACCATCGGTTAATGGTTTTAGACTTAGCATTTTTATGAGTTTATGTTGGTCCCGAAAGAGCAAGGTTTGGTGTATGGGGGGGGGGGTGGAGGGGGGAATACACCAAATACAAACTTTTCAGTTTACTTGGTTATTTATTAGAGAGTTCAAGCTATTCTTAATCAAGAAATTGCTCGGTAGGTGACTGACCAGATTGATCAGCAGATCGATACCAGATCAGTCCAAATAGATTGTTCTCTAGTGTAAATACTTAGACAATAATAAGAGTGATCTTGTTATTTTCTAAGTATTGTGTGTGCGGAAATATGGTGGATTTAGTAAGTGCTCTTATATAGAAAACTTTAAAGATTAATCAGATCGTTAAAGCAGATTACTTGAGATGCAGTCTATATGGAAGTGTAGGGAGTTAGTAATGATAAACAACTGAAAGTAAATATGCAGAAAGATAAATAACACATATGTTTAACGTAGTTCGGGAAATCCCTACGTCCACGATCTGATCAAAACTAGACCAGATTATCCACTACTAGGATACTCTTCTTCTTTATACTCGTGGAGAACGAGTCACAAGTATCAATCAAAGCTAGAAGGATACTTATGCACGAAATAAGGGTCGTGTCCCTTTACAACAGATTACCTCTACGTTACCACTAGAAAACTACTAGCTAGCAGGGTGATCTCCTTTCTCTCGATAAGACAGACTTGAATCGAGGCTGGGTTGGTGTGATGTAGAATCACAAGTTGTTTGAAGCTCTTAGTCTGGTTCAGAGATTGATAGCTTGAGAGTATATTATTGATGTAGCGCACGTCACTCTCCAGACTTTGAACTCCAATTATATATAGGCTTTTGAATTTAAAATTCTAGCCGTTGTTGATTGGCGTGGGATTGATTTTATATTGCCAATCAATGAATCCATCATATCTGTTCTTGCCTTGTAGAAACGTTGACTCAATTCTCTAAGTATGGAAAGCAGATCGCTTAACGGTTACTTTCCTTCTTCGTGTCAATCAAGGATTCTTCTTCCAAACCCTATTGGATGGACTTCAGTATTGACGTGTCAAGAAGATATGATGTGTAGGATGATGTCATCTGGTGGTTTGATAACTCTATCGATCTGGTGCTTCGTTGTGAACATCGATCTGGTCGGTGATCTGGTCGATGGCAGATCGATTTCTTCTTAGTGAGAGATCTTGGTCTTCATCCTATACTATTATAGAAATGACTTCTATAGGAATAATTCCTTTACATGCTAAGTCATCTCCTAATCTGTTCTCTATCAGAATTCACTTTATACGTAGTGATCTGTTAACACGTAGAACAGTTTAGCACCAATAAAAGCTATAAAACCTAAGTGAGTTTCGAAAGATCATCATCAAAACGAAAATGCTTCGGGGTTCCCAACATTTTAGTTTTCTAAAAGATCGATGATGTAAAATGAAGTTTGAATTTTCAAACTTACCTATAAGAACAATTTGTTTCTCTAGTTGTAGTATGAACAACTTGATGGATTTGTAAAGAACAAATCGATCTCATCGATCTAACTAATTGGGATCAAGCTGCTTCTTATAGAGATTGACAAAAAAACCAAGAAGAAGAGTTAGAGTATCAACATAATCTCAAACAAGTGATCTCTTCAGCAACAGATCAATGATCAGCTCAATGGAGTCAAGCTGCTAGTTTCATAACAGCAAATTGAGTCATACAATAGTTATGGTGGACTGCACACATACTTAAATTTGTCATAAGTCAATCATCCTTTGATACGCCACGTCAATCAAATCATATTTTTGAAGGAATGAAGTACAATAATATCAATTAAAGTGTACATCAGGTCATTCTATTCCTTGTTATCATTGGAAAATCGTGAGAAAAGAGTAAAAAGAGAGCATTTCAGGCAGCGCGCATGCCATCACCTTACCGCGCATTTAATGTGGGAGTACTTCATACTTCATCTCTCAAACTGCTAGCTCCAAGATTGGAGCAATAAATACTTCATTTCTTCTCCAGAATACGTACGATAAATCACGCCATTAACAAAGCTTAAACTCCATTCAAATATCTTCAAGTTCTCAAAGCTCAAAGCACTTCTCAAACTCAAATTTCTCTAAGTGATTACAACCTTGAAGATAGTATTCTGGAAATTCCAAACCGTACTCAAACGAACAAGAGTGTTCAAGGAGTAACCTTTTTCATAGATTGTAGTTTTCAGTTTTCAAAGAAATTTTTCTAAGTTGTAAACGGGTTACGACCCTAAACTCGTGCATGAAGAACAACTGTAGTTTTGATTGTTCTTTGTAGCTCGTACTCATCAAGTATAAACAAGAGAGTTTTAGTGGATTTCCAATCAAGTTTTGATTGGATGTGGACGTAGGGTTTCAGCCCGAACCACATTAAAATCGTTTGTGTTCTTACTTCTATATTCTTGCATGCGATTTTACCATTATTGCATATCATACTCTTAATCAACTTGCTTAATACTATTTGGGTAAGAAAATATTTTTTACTAAAGAGCTCACTAACCACCAACTTCCGCACATAATCTTGTTGAGTTTAACTAAGTCTTAGTTATTCTTAACTTGATTAACCACTCTTACAATGTCTTATTTGTGTTATCTTAAGTCTTCTTTATAAGAAGAATTAATTTGACTATCTAAGCTATCTTATATTTAAGTGTGCTTAAATCTTGTGTTATAACATATCAAGAAAACTTGAAAAGTTTTGAATTGGTGTATTCCTCCCTCCTCCCATACACCAATCGAGCTCTTCTAGGACCAACAAGTGGTATTAGAGGCTTAGAGCAGTGACTCACTTTAACAGTTGTTTTTGTTTCACAAGATTAATTTATATGTGGTCATCTTAAATAGATCTCAAAAATCATTTTCATTTCATCGCACTTACATTTATCTCACCATTTACCTCGTAGCATGGAAGGTCAGCTTATACGTGTTTGCGAGGACTTTTCCATAGCAGGTTATGAGGACTGGATCTTTCGAACAATGATGTGCCGTAAAGCTCAGCACATCAAAATGTGGTAGTCATTCAAAATGGTTCTATCAAGATCATGCACAAGGAGAGCGTAGAGATTGAAGGAGTAACGGGTCCTACTCCTCAAGTTCGAATTGTGGAGAAAGAAAATGATCAAGAAGATTATACTGGCGAGGAGAAAAAAGAGGCAGACCTTGATGATTTTTCCAAGGGCCTCATTTCCAGCATGGTTAAAGGCATCTACCTGGCCAAGATAAGACATTTCGAAATGGATAAGGAGATGTGAGATGTACTCAAGCAGCTGAGCTTGGGATCTGAAGTCATCCAAGAGAACAAACTCTCAATCGCGTGCAACAAGTTTGAAGAGTTTAAGATGCAACCCGATGAGACCATTGCTAGCATGAAGCACATGTTCACTGAGGTCGTCATTGAGATTGCCAATATCAACAAAAATAAATATTCTTAGTGAGAGAAGAATCTCAAAGTGATTCGAACTCTACCTGCCAGCTAGGAAATATACTCTGCAATACACCAAATGAGAGGTGAGTTCAACTCCTTAACTACTAAAAATTATTTGATATTCTAACAGGCAATGAATATGAAATTAATTGTATTCATGATCCTTTTAAGCCTTCTTGCACCAAACCTTTTGATGCAGGAACGAAAAATAAGGAGGTAGCCTTCAAGGCTAAGGTCAAAGTTGTTCTAGTTGAGAAGAAGCCAACAAGCTCAGATGATGAGAACTTCTTAATGGACAATTTTTTTAAAGAATACGCTCTCATGGCAAGGAGATTCGAGAAGATGAAATCTTAAGGCAAAAAATACAAGAAGTTCTATCGTGATAATAACAAGAACTTCAGTGGGAAAGATCGAAGCACAGATCGATCTGAAACAAAAAATGAGGTACAATCTACCTCATCTATTAAAACTGACCTCCCCAAGTTTTCATGTTTCAAATGTGGCAAGACATGTCACTTCAAAACAGACTGTCCAGAACTCTCAAAAATAGAGAGAGAAGATCTTAGAGCCAAAAGAGATAGGAAGCTCAAAGAGCAAAGGAAAGCCTTGTTCACCGAAGAGAAAACTACTTCGAGCCATCTCTCAGACAAGTCGATAGAGAGTGATGAAGCATTCCTGGTGATAGAGGAAGAAGATAAATGTGATGAGTGCTATATGGGAGTAGACAATGGCCTGGATAATGCTAAAGTAAATTCTCAACTTTCTGATAATTCTAATTCACCTGTGTTATGACTCTAGTGAAGATGATTCGGGAAGCACCTCAATGGAAGACTTTGCAAAGATTATGGAGGATCATGCTAGATTGAACAAGATGTTCAAACATACTGTAAAAGAGAATGCAAAATTAGCTACCACCATCAATGAGATGAAGTCAGTAAATAGTTCGTTCACAGACCGAGAAAACGAGTTGAAGGAAAAACTCAAGGTAAAAAATAATGAGATTTATGCCCTCAATGCAAAAATCTCATATTTGATCATGAGAGAAGAGCAGCGACTGAAAAATACAACAAGATGCAGGCTCACACGCATACATCCTTCTCGCGCGCGTACGTCGGCCTACGGTCTAGGATTGAATATATATGAGTTTTAATGGGCATGGGTTTGTCTTTGGCGGCGGCTTGACACATCTAGGGTTGGTGGCAGAACTTTTCTTCTTGGCAGATTTCGTCCATGTATAGGAGATGCTCTCAATCTTCCAAATTTGCGTTGGATGGAAATGAAGATCTCTTTCCATATTTCATGTATGGAAAATATTTACCGTCACTCTTCTGCTTCTTGCCTCTCGTCTGCTGCACCACCATCTGCTACCTCCTTCTCCTTTGTCTTGACTAAAGTATATCCTAGTGTGGCTTTAGCAGTTGAAGTATGATCCTATGTGGTACTCTAGCTTGAGATTCGGTTTTCTCAAGGACTATCATGCATAAACTTGCCTCTTTCATAAGATTATCTCTAACTCGTATCCTGCCACCCACATTTTTGTCCTCCCAGACACGACACAACACAAAATAAAAGAAAAAGACTCGATCTAGACCTAAAACAAGACACAAAAAGAGCATGAAAAATGAGCTTGTCACACTTACACACTTTAAGCACGATTATCCTCAAGCGTGTAAATACGACTTGCCCAAAAAGAAGGAAAATTAAAAGAATCAAACAACTAGCACGCCACAATACATAAGTCAAGAGCAGTCAAGGCAAGTAGGGAGTAAAAGCATAAATCAAGCAAAGTTCTCAAGTAGGTCAAGATAGCAGTCGAGTGAACATAAGAGATACTTCCTCACACACTGAGCACCTTGTGTTTGGGGTTTATTGTTTATGCTCAGAAGATTGTTTGATCAAGGTAGTTCCATAAGATTGTCTGCCCTCTCAAAGTCGCCACCCTCTTAGCATGGTCAATGCATCTATCCTTAGATCTTTATAAGGTTGTAATGTGACTTTAGGCATAGGTTGGAAATTTTGGGAACTGGGCTAAGGTCAGTATGAACTAATAGTCTTGGATAATTCATTGACTTATAAAGAACACTAACTTCTCCTTGTCCCTAAGCACACTTATTTATTGGGGGTATATATTTTTTGCATTTTTCTTCTTTTTTATCCCTTACCCTTTTTTCTTTTTATAATCTCCCCCATTTTATAGAATAAATATTTTTTTGGACTACCCGACTAGAAGCTAAAGCAGTTATTTGGGGGGTTGTTCTTTGCCCTTCTCCTTGCCCCCCCGTTTTTCTTTCTTCTTCCTCTAGTTTCACCCGACCAAGGTTAGGCTATCTTTCAGGGTTTTATATATGTGTGATACAAAAAAGAATATTTACGGCTCAAAAATGGCTAGCAAGGAATATATAATACGTGATGGACTTTTTTTGGCTATGGGCTTTTAACAAAAGTATTGCCTAAGTCATCTAGAGTTCTCAACCAGGGCTGCTGAGTCTTAACCAAGAGGACAGACAAGTTCTAGTACAAACCAAGTCAAACATCTTATATACACAGAGAAATAAAACATGCTAAATTAGAGGTATATAAATTTAAGCTCAAATCTCACAGGTATACATGCTCACAAGACTGCTTTTTTGTCATACTCTACTATCCTAGAACATGCTCAAGTCACACTCAAAACTCATATAATCTATCATGCTCAAGACTTATGTACATAGTGTTTAGTCTCATTTTGTTCGTCTAAACTTAGGTTTTTCGTATCTTTATTCGTATTATTTTCCCTCATTCCGTGATGTTTTGGCTCGATTTATGTTTCAGGATCATTGGCCTAAACGAGTGTCAAAAGTGGAAAAGAAACGAGAAAAGACAAGAAAACGAAGAAGTGTGCCGAAGGGCATGTCAGCGACCGAGCCAGCGTCGCGCCAGTTGCGCGCCAGCGACCGAGAGGACACGCGACAGTGGAAAAGAATATAATTGCCCTGTTGAGTCTTCCTTGAGAATACGACTAGGGCCAGCTTATTAATCTATAACGAACTCGTTTTAAATTGCGAGCGATTTAATATAATTGGAAGTATATCGGCTGGAAATATTCCTCGTGCCCGATACTGAGTCCCTTTATCGGACAGTGGGTCTGGTCTAAATAATGCCACGTACTGACAGTTTAAAATAAGTTGACCCACTGTCGCGTGTCCTCTCGGTCGCTGGCGCGCAACTGGCGCGGCGCTGGCTCGATCGCTGACATGCACTTCGGCACACTTCTTCGTTTTCTTGTCTTTTCTCGTTTCTTTTCCACTTTTGACACTCGTTTAGGCCAATGATCCTGAAACATAAAATGAAACATAAATCGAGCCAAAACATCACAGAACGAGGGAAAATAATACGAATAAAGATACGAAAAACCTAAGTTTAGACGAACAAAATGAGACTAAACAACCCCTCCACACACAAAACATTGCTTGTCCTCAAGCATAACTTAGTCTAAACTATCGCTAGGGGAAATTTCTAATCATGGTATGTGTTCTTGACAAGACTTCAAATCGTTCCAAAATTGATCTTAATATCATCACGTCACGTCACATAGAGAACATAGAAGAGGTAGACCATCTAGACTAGATTATAATCGATTCGAACAACGTAAAATAATGATGCACAAGATGTTATTGAGATCACATAATCGGCTTGAGATTTTATCCATCTTAAATAGCGTATCTTTTTCTTTTCTTTTCTTTCTTTCAACATGAGAAATATTTAGGACAATATTCACCGGGTGAGTACTCCGAATGATCGAGTTTTCCCGGTGTGGTTTCCCATACCCATCTCTTTTATAAATTTATAATTTTGATTTAAGAGAGCGGGGTAGAATCTTTTTTGTATTCCTATATTTTAAGAACTTTAAGAAAATTACTTAGAACGATGTCAAGTTATATGGTCATTGTCGCGAGGTGTGAACAATCAGGGGTTCCCTAATGTATACTCACGCGGTTTCCCGTGCTCATGGTTCCCATAGGAGCAGAGACCTCTTGACAAAGTTCATTCAATAAAACACGGATACGCAACAAGTGGTCATAAACAACAAGCCAATTGAATCAATCAATTTATATCATCATGCATCACTATTTTAATCATTCTACTAAGATCTACAATCCGGTCCTAATGTTTTACAACTTCTTAGTTCATCTACGTTTCACAACATAAATCAACTCCTAATCAATTAAGGAATTCAAATCATGTCTCATCTCAAACATAAGTCATGCTTCGATTTACCCACGATATGTAAAGATCAAGTAGCTCACAAACAATCAAAATATTGCATGCTCACAAGACACGAAAATAAAACGACGAATGCATGCATAAAAAGACACCCCTCCCCCTCCTACAAAAATAGAGCAATGCCCTCATTGCGGAAAGTAAAGATCTAAAAGGTAGGGAGAGAGAAACGTCCCTGAAATGTGGCATTTGGGACAACAACAGAAAGAAAAACGTAATTAATTGGAGCTGCTTTGGAAGATTTTTCCGAGACATAGATCACATAGCATGCTGGGAAAACTCACTGACTCAAGATAAAAACAAGCACACTAATCTAAACAAAGTTGGGGCGCCCTCCCACTCACACACTTTGCCTTAGGCAGAGTGTTAGACTGGTCAAGGTCCCCAAACATGACTCGAAACGAAAATAAAATAAAATGAAAGCAAAAAACAAAACTAACAAACACAGAGGGAGGACAAAAATTCGGTAGAGCAGGGGAACACCTAAATCCCACCTGTTCGAAGTATGCTTGCTGGGCCTCATGAATTTTCTGGACTGTCTTGTCGATCTTCACCAAGTAGGTAACCAAGTCGTCAACGGGAGTTCCCGAGGAACTGGAATGGGCGGACTTCACTAAACCTTTCCCTAGGTGTGCTGGGGCTTCTCAAGAGGGTCCTCCACTATCCTCATGTTGCCTTTTGCATCCTCCTCTATGGAGAACATCTTGTGCATGATGGTCATGTTGAAGTGGTCCTCTCGCTCCTTGGGTTTGTCGTAGTCTGCGCTGAGTAAAATTGAGCTGCTTGATAAGGATAGTCGGGAGATGAGCTAGGGACAGGTACTGCCTCGGCTTGGACAAGATGTTTCTGATTTGCGCGGCAACGAATGCTGCGAAGTTGAGGCGCTGCTTCTTCTCCATCGCCCAGAGTATAAAGAGCTCACTCTGGGAGACGGTGTTGTTGTTGTCCTTTACGTTGGGCACCACCTTGACTGTCTGCCGATACTCTGGGCCGAACTTATCACGAAAATTGATCATGTCAAAATCCTCCACTCTCATTTTTCTCTGCTCGCCAAGGAGTGTGAATGGCTCGAGATTCCACCGGTCTCGACCTCTACCTTCATGATGCCGAAGAATTCCCTTACCAAGTCATCGTAGGTGGTGGTGTCTCAGTCTATCACTCTGAACTTTAACAGACTAATTTTTCGTTTTTTTAGCATTTTAAGTATGAATCCCGCTTGCTTGGTATGATTCATATACCTATATAGTATTATTTATACAAATCACGTATGAATAGTATGAATCATTAAAATCATACTTATATGCAGGGATACAGCGGTGGAGTATTTAAAAGGGTATTTTTGTCGCAAAAATTAAAAAATGGCTAAAATTTATATACTAGTATGTTGGTAGTTAGTATTTATTTTTCACTATCTTGTATTGTTGTTCTCTACAATTAACTCATAACATATATATTAGGACGAGAAAGACTTACAAAATATTTTTTAAAGTTTTCCAAAAACAGGCGCGAGTATATAGAAATAATTTTTAATCATATTAAGGATGAATACATGTGTATAAATAAACGAGTTTGGAAAATTTACGATTATGTTTATACGAATTTTGGCATTAACGAGTAATTATGGAACGAGAACAAGTAGAAATACTACTTTTTCATCAACTTTAAGATAAATACACATATATATAATTCAAATTAATTTGGTAGGATATATATAAATTTTCAAATATGATTTTCCCTATAATACTAAATATTTTTTTATAATATTTGAATTCATAGCACCTATTATTATATAAGTTTAATAATGAGAAGCAATTGATTCGGATATCGATGCATTAAGTTGAATTAGGTACAAGTATATAAATTAATAAATTCAAATAATTAACAAGTACTATTTTACATGTGTTAGACATAAATGAGTAGTTTATAGAATGAGAACAAGTACTAGAATAGTTTTTAGTTAACTTTAAAATGGGTACAAGTATATAAAATTTCAACATGTTTGAAACAATAACAAGTTGTAACTTAGATGAAATTTTTAGTCATATTAATGATGAATACATGTATATAAATAAATGAGTTCATGTAATTTGCATTTATTTTTATACGAATTTGAGCATGGACGAGTAATTATGAATGAGAAGGAGTAGAAAGACTATTTTTTTTTCCATCAACTTTATGATGAGTACACATACATAAAATACAAATGAATTTGGTAGGATATATAAATTGACAAATATTATATATGTACTTAAGTTTATTCAAATTGATTGTTGAAATCAATGAAGTGCGTAAATAGTGGGTAGCGTTGGTTAAAAAATATGTCAGATTATACACTTGTTTTTCTTTTTGTAATATGGAGTTGGGTAAAATAAACTTCATGCTACCTTTTTGATGATAATTAAATTAATGCAGTATCATGTATGTTGGTATATTTTTAAAATATTGATGTAGAAAGTGATACATGTTATAAGATTTAAATGAGGAATTTATTCATCTATTGTAGGTTTTGTTGTTATATAATTATAAATAAATGAATTGCAGGTTCAAAAATAATTTGATATACTGATATCATTTATAAATTATATTTAAAATTGATATTACAATACAACAACGATTCTAAAAACTCATGTTATAGTGTTGTGGTAAGTGTTTACTACAACAATTGTTAAAATAATATAACAATTACTAAAAGCGTTGTCTATGAGCGCAAATTTAAATGTTAAACCAGTTGCTAAAATCGTTGTCTATAGTGTTGTGGTAAATATTTACAATAACAATTAATAATCGTTGTATATGAGCGAATTTTTTATGTAGTTTACGACAAGACTCATTTAAACAACGGTTAAAAATAGCTATAACAACGGTTAAAAATCGTTGTCTATTAGTGAATTTGTTGTAGTGTGATTCCAGTGTGCTGCTTCTTATGCATTTTTATAGTTTGCTAGTAGCGATCTGCTTCTTGATCTGCCTATCGATCTGTCTATCGGTATGATATGATAAGTTTGATGGTCTGCTCCATCAAGTATGCTGGCTTATTCTAGGTAGTGAGTTGTTCTTCTAAATCATCTGTTTCAAGAAGCTCACTGATAAGCTAAGATAACATGTTGTGCAATAAATAAGATGCTATATATAAAAACTAAATCTAGAATGATCAGGTTAGTCTTACGAACAGGTCGTTATATTGATTTATTCTCACATTTTGACTTAACCTGCTACAAACAAGGTTGATCTTACAGCACAGATCGATGTGGCCTTATAAGGTGATCTCTTTTCTAATACATAGACTAAATGAGATCAAGATCTATTGACTACGTTATCATTTCATGAACCTGTCATTATAATTTAGTTGATCTGCTGTTAAGAATGAAGATGATTCATATGAACATGATTTGTCTTTTATCGATATGTCCTTAACACTTAGTCATTCTATAAAGTCTATCTTAATCTATATAAATAAAACATAAATTTCTAAGCGTCAATAAACAAAAAATCACAAGCACAATATATATCTCATGCACACATCACAGTTTTAGCATTATCAAAACACATGAATCAGGATTTCCACAATCATAAAAAAAGTTCCTAACATTAACAGTAAATATATTACTCCTTTTGTCCCATTATTTATGGCACGTTACATTATTATAATATACTCAGTTAAATATACAATGTGTCGTGATTAGTGGAATGGAGGGTGTACCAATTTTAGACAAAAATAAGGAGTTTACAAGACGATAATGATTACTAGAGTTTTTTTTTAAAAACTGTAAATCAAATACGAGTATAAATAAATTCAACATGTTTGAAAAAACAAGTATTATCATATTTGTAATATAATAAATAAATTTATTCAATTAATATAATATTAAATGCATAATTTTTTCACCAAAAATATAAATTTTCACGTAAAAATATAGTACGAAAAACTTATATAATGAAATAAAATTATAAATTATGAAAAATATTTTAATAAATTATTATGTATTTTTAAATTTTTTTCTTAACTTTCATATTTTAAATGTAATATATTTAATAAATAAAATATTTTTTAATAAATTTAATTTTATAAAAAATTCAATCCCGTCGAAATTTATTGATAACAATCTAATAATTAAAAAAATACTCATAATTTGGATTTGTCATTAATCCATCAAAATTAAAATTTGATAGAGTTCCATTTAGTTTTATAATCTAATCCATCATCACTAATCTCCGTACATGCAACCACTGTCCAAATATAAATATAGAAAATAATTTATTTGGCTTTAGAATTGAGATACAAAGATAAATGAAAATCATTAAAGTTGTCAATAAACTAATGGAAAGTAAATAAAATGTATTTAAGAATTGAGGGTAGGAGAGACAAAAACAAATGCAAATGGACATGATAGAAAAATAAAACAATTGACCTTAGTGTTGTCACTCATAAGTCATAAGAATCGCTCAACATAAAATTGAGATTAAATAAACCTTAAATTAAGAGAAGCCGTTTAAAATGCATTCCTATTATATTATTCCTATTATATTATACTCCCTCCGTCCACGAAAAAAGTTTCTAATTTGACCCGATGCGGATTTAAATTATATTGTGTGTAGTTAGTGGATTTTGGGTCCCACTTAATGTATTATATTAAATTGAGTTGTGTGTAGAGAGTATGGCACCGCTTACTATAAATGAAAAGTTTAAAGTAGGAAAAAGTTTTGTGGACGGACGAAAATGGCAAATTAGGAACTTCTTTCGTGGACCGAGGGAGTATATTGATATGTTTGATATACATTTATAAATTTGTGTCTAATTTTATTTGGAAAACATGATTTTGTATCTATTGATACAATATATGTCATATATGTATACTATAATTTCGAACTTAACAATATCCGTCACAAAAAGGAAAAAATGAACAAAAACCCTTTATCCCTCAAAACAAATACTCCAATTTGATAGAGTAGAGTAGAAACTAGAATATGACGATCCAAGATTCTCTTTTAAATATATTGAGATCTCTTCAAATTCTTACACTCCTACTAGAGTACTAATCTATAATCTCTCTGCGTCTCAAATATCTGCGATTGCGTTCATGGCTTCTTCAAGTTCAGGCCCGCAAGTTCAAGTTCCTCCGAACAATCTACTCACCATATCTTCCATCAAAGCCTATTATATTCCTATTATACTCCTCATTATAGCTATCCTGTTTCAGCTCGTTGTATTGCCGCGCAATTTTCCTCCTTCCCACTACGATGGTACGCATAAACATCCTTATCTTTATTGCGCTCCTTTAATTATGTCCTTTTTCTAGTTGTAAAGTGCGGCTTTTCTTTAATTTTGCATTTGTTGTTGTCAATTTTCAGTTTTGGGGATTCCTAAATATAGCTCCATTGAAGAAGTCGATCGGGCCTACGAGAAGATCACCTCTAAATGGTATATTTGATTGCAAGTTCACATTTATTCACCTTTATTCAATCGGGTTTTTTTCAGCAATTTGTGCGGCAAGCTTTTCGTTGTGCTCAATTTTGGAGCAAGTTTTGTTTGTGTGCTTCTGATTTTGGAGAATAAATGCCTGAATTTGAATGATTGTCCTCACTGTTGTTTGAGTTTAACGGTGTGCGAACTACTGCATTGACATGGTTCATATCTGCTTAACTATTGTTCTGCTATTGTTGCCTAAAAAGTTGCATAAGTTCATTTTGAATTACTGATTAGTTGACATTCAATTTCTCTTGTCGAGGGTGGGTACATGCTTGCCTGCAATGTGTTATGTGTATCTTAGTATAATCGAAGAGTATAGGGTTTAAGTAGAGTTGCCTCTAATGATAAATGAGTTCTACTTAACGGTTTTACCAAATTTATGAGATCATGTCGTACAGTTTCATGGATTTTAAGTATTAGTGGAAGTGCAGCGAGCCAGAGGAGTTTGCTGCATATTATATTATTGATCTGCTGATGAAATTACTAGAATTGAAATGCGTGGTGTGGAAATTAGTACTATGACATATATGTGCTGTGAATGTATTATGTTGATCAGAGGAGAAAGTGATAACACAATTATTGAACTAGACTCTCTACCATCAAAATCAATTTTTTCATAGTATTTTCAGTTTTTTGTACTTTTTTTTTATCCAATGACATATATAATGAAGTAGAGCTGTTCATTTATATGAGTGAAGTAAAAGAGCTAAAGTTCTTTGCATTGTTAACTTACTTCATCATTATTTCAGGAATTCAAGTGTAACAGTTCCTCCAGAAGTCGATCTTATTGCGGTATGTAACACTAATGTTACTTCAGTTCAATTGATGCGTTTTGATCTTTATTAATATGTTGATCTTATTGAGGTATCTATTTTTTTTAATGTAGTATGCTATATGTGAGGAAACTTGTAAAACTTAGTTATCACATACTTGCATTTTCATTCAATTACTTATTAAATAAGTGCTCTATTTCAATGGAGGAATTGTCTAATGTGAATGTTCAGTCTGCGAAGAGCAATATAAATTGACAACCAATAGAAATCTCATATAGAAGATGATTCATTTGAACTCTATTCCAGCAAAGCTGTTCAGAAAATGCCAAAATGTTTTTGCCTGAATTGGTATCATAGTCGAGGCTGTTTTTCTGTTGTAATTTACATGATCCGGAAAAGAAAAGAGCAGCTGCCACAGGAGTATATTTATTGTTAAACTTTTTAAGATTCACTGTTGGTATTTTAAAATTTGAACTGTTTAAGACCCTGCTTGTTGGATGTCTAAACCATATTTCTAAACGTTCTCCTCATTGAAATGCAGTTCGAGATCTTCATAGACAGGTCTATTACATTATAAAATATTAACCTATTTGAAGTATCACTTTTCCTTTTTTGGTTTTTTCCCCTTTAGTTATGTATTCCATTTCATTCAATGTCTCTATTGAGATAAATATTGTCTTACCTATTAAATTTATATGTGATATGCTCTAAAGACAATCACATGACATAGACCAGAATGTTTTGTCACCAACTTGACTACTGACAAAAAATGCGACTCCCAATGTATGTGGCAATACCAAGTTGTAGACATACTATTACATATTCCAACTCTTTGCAGGCCTAAGCTCTTTTAGTCACTCAAGTAATTTGCATAGACAAAGTTCCAATAGTTAGTTAATTTTTGTTGATGATTGATGTTATTTTCATATCATAATCATTTGATTGTCCTTGACTGCTGAACACCATGGTTAAAATTACTTTACTTGGTGGCTAAAAGCTTATGATCATAGATGAATTTCCACTTCCTAGTTCCACCATTTCCGGTGACATTCCTTGTTCTGGTTGATTTTAAGATACAGAGGTGCTTATGTTACAAACATCCTGAACTCTGCAATCTGCATCTCTTGTAAACATTTACACCTATTAATATGAGTGCCAGAGGCCCAGAGCTAGTTGTGCTTTATTTTATCTTTTTGGCATGTAGTTTTTTTTCTAGCTCATTGAGTCCTCATAAGGAAGTTACAAGCAAATGCTTAACAGTGCTTCTTAATGTGGCTGGTTTTGCAGGTTCAATATGCTTATGAGCTGCTAACAAATCAGTTGTTGAAGAGAGATTACGACATATTTAACATAGACGAATATGTTGTATGTTTTTATTCTTCTGTTCTCCCAATATTGTATCTTATATGTTGTATCAGTATGGTCAAGTTTGAAGATTGGACATTCCCCTTTTTTGTTCAAGCGATTCTCCATATGTACCATCTTATTCTTACAGAATTCTCAGATTGGTTCTTTTTTTCGCTTTGTAGGATGTTATTCAAACTGTTAAGGAGCATCATTCTGGGAAACACATATCTGAAATTGACCTTCCACTGATAAAGGCTGCTTTCTTTGGTTGGTGAAAAGCATCTATATTAGATAATATGTTGTCTGTTTCTATCTCCATTTCAAAATGTATATGGTGTTACCTTGTTTTCAGATTTTTGCATGGTATATACTGACTGCAATGCCATTTCTTATATTTCTGTTAATTATCTTAGATCCTGTTGATGAAGATCTAGAGGTCATAAATTCAGAGAGCTTTTTATCAAAGTTTGATGATGACAAGCCAATGCTCCTGCAGGTATGACTTGTATATCTTGCAGAATATCTGTTTTAAACTGTCTCCTGACAATTGACATTTCAAATTTCTACAAAATCTGAACTTCACCAATGTAACTAGTATTTTGCAAGGGATTAATATGATGTTTTAATGCAGCTCATTTTTTAGTTTTTGTGTAATTCATCAATTCAATCGATAGATTAGTAGTTCATTTCTTGTGTCCCATCATAGTTGAAATCCCTGTCCCTGTCAACTCGTAAACCGGTCTTCTACATGGATTCCTTAAAGCAAACATTAATAACTTCAAATCTATTACCGAGGTGAACTTGTATTATAGGATTTATTCCAGTTTTTTCTTTTTCGAGTCATGTTACAAAAAAAATACCGGAATACTTAATTGTGATGGAATTTTTCTTGATTTTTATTATGTGCTTTTCCCTTCTCTCATTTCTAAGTGATGCTCTATTTCTTTTCTTACTTGTATTCTGACTGTGGCTTTCCCATATTTGTTATTGCTTACATCAAGCACTGCTCCCATTCATCTCCTCATAACTAGCACCAAAGTATTCAAATTCCATTGTTAAAACTATTAATTTTATCTCTATTAGCAGACAACCAGGAACATTTATCATTGGATCTCAGCTGCTGTTTTGATATTTCTACTGTTGCTGTTTGTTTTTTTCATGGATGAATTTTGGTTGGCACTGTTTGGACTCGGGAGATAATCATTCATTTTCTTATAGCTCATCATTTTATCTGGTTCAGATAATTTCTACTGTAAGCAAGCGTTCCTTGGATTTTTCTGCTGCTTGGAAGCGAATTGGTTAGTTTCTATTATTGACATTTAACTTTGGTGTATCTGATTCTCTTTTGATGCTTTTCATTTCCTTTCTCACTTCTTTTTATTTTATTTTTATCTAATTTAGGTTATTTACTAGACGGTGTTGCCAATACCGGACTGGTTGAACTTGGTGATGTTAAGCTTGCTGCATATCTAGCTGAAAAGAAATCCAGTGGGCAACCTTTCTTTAGAAATGGTAAGAGTAGTGCTGATTATTAATTAGTTAGTGACCTAATGGTACTGATGATCTATGCTTGACTTTAGGTAGCATTTCCATATATATTATTGGCCATTATTTGTGATGCATTCTTCAAAAGGAAACGCTTTACTGTGCCATAGTTTTTGATCCTCCTTTGGATCCGGTCCTCCTCTTTTATATGGTACTTTTATATAATGTGCCATAATATGTAATTCATGTTTGTTGCAATCTATTGGGAGGTTTGAAAAAAAAATAGTCAGAGTTCACTGGCTAACTTGCTTCTCAGAAGTAAAATGATCCTGTGATATGCAAGTTGTGGTTGTTCGCATGTTTAGAGTGCCTACTGTCAGTGCGAACATTCGGAGAACGCAACATCTCACTTGGGAGGTTCTTTTTGCATAAACGAGAGTTGCCTGAGTCACTAGAGTATATTATTATCTATGTGAGCTCCGGTTCTATGTGGTTAATTTTTGCTACTCATTGAACATTAACCTGTGCATAACTATAGCAAGACAGACTATCACTGGTTGAAGTTGTTCATTTATACCTATTCATCCTTAATTATAATAGAAATGCATCATATTAATATGGTTCTTTACAAACCTCTAAATGTATTTTGGTAAAAGAGATACTAAATAATATACATAGATAGAGAGAGAAAAGTTATGCTGTGTGACACTACTTATGTCACGGTGAGCGACTACTTCTCCACGTCAGATTTGTAACTTCTTTTGTTTTTTATGTAATTTTTATTATATTTTATAGTTCTTTCATCCTATTTTTATGCATCTCCTACATTCTCTCTCCTCTTGCTATCTACAAAGCTTTTTCCTTCGTATGTAACTAACTTTACACACAGATCAATAATGGAGATCACTCAAACAATTCATCATATTTTTTACACAAAAAGCATCTTAAAACACATGGTAGATAGGGTTAATTCTAGTTAGGGTTTATTAATCCTAATAAAGTACAAATATATGCATTAAAATTAAAAGCAGTGACTAATTGAGAAAGAAAGTAATCGAAATGGAGACGAGAGTAACGTTGTGTGAGGAGAGGAAAGAAAGAGGAGAGACAGATCAATAGGAGAAGAACCAAGATCGTTTGAGAAGGGTAAGGACAGAGGGAAGAAGTTCTTGGATGAGGTTAAATCTTTGAAGAAAATTTTGTTGATGAAAACACATAGAGGAGACAGAAACATAAGAGTTTAAAAGAAAAACATCTTGAATTGCAGAAGAGAGATTAGGGACATAGAAGAGGGTGTATCTTGAGTGCAGGAGAACAACATGGTTGAGGATTTGTTTGGAAAGAGAATGTGGTGATCAATTAAAAAGTGAAAAAAATTATGACGTGTTGTGTCGCTCAAACTAGTCGCCTGCATTAATCCCTCAGCATATCATTTATCTCTCTATATATATTTGATTCTCATCCTTCAGATCTTGATTTCTTGTCCGACATTTTGCAGGGCTTCCAGCTATTTTGGCTTTTCCACCTGGGTGTAAAAGTTCCAGTTGTCTTTATAGGTGTTTGTCATCTTCGAATGATTTCATTAATGCTTTCGTACAATTAAAAGTAATCTGAGAACTTCTGGAGTCCCGTTGCTTAAATTAGTATTTCTTGCTTAGGTATGAGGGTGAGCTCTCTGTTGATGCAATAACAGACTGGCTGGCAACAAGCATCTTAAATTTACCTCGAATTCCTTATCACTCAAAGGAGTCACTGGTAATCCATCAGATATACATGCACACTAAGTGTAAATATGGAAATGCCTCTCAATTTTGTTTACTTCTTTTCATTATTAGCTTTGATATGAATATTAATTTCTTTTCAGGTGCAGAATTTTATCATTAAGAGTAAACCTCATCAGGTATTTAGTTCACTGATTTCTGGAACATTACATGCTTCTATGAATTTGAATATCACCATGAGAAGCATGCATTTGGTGATAGCTAGGTGTTAGAAAAGTTTTTGTAATTGTTTTTATGGAAAACTTACCCAACTTGAAATAACATTTCCATTATACTCTATATTACGTCATAAACAGATACATGGTTACTAACTAATTCAGAGTGAAGTACGGCTGTACCATAAGAACATGATGTAACCCCCTTCAAAACCTGTCTAATCCCAACTCCCAATAAATTATCTGTTTGTCCAACTTATTATGAGCATGTAAATTAATGTTGCATGGAATTTTTGATATTGATCTTTAATTCACTGTGTTTTAAAGTCATAAATAAAAAGTTTGATATTCAATGAGTTTTCTGTATCTCGTTTTTTGTACAACATAAGGACATGTAAATGATCAATTAGACTATTTTGCAGAGTTAGTTGAACTTTAATTGTCTCATTAGAGGCAATTTTTTAATAGAACCTTTTTCTTATAGGTTAAAGTGATTCTCATTTCAAAAACGGGTGAGCGTGCTACTCCTTTCATTCGTAAGGCTGCTAGAACTTACTCGTCATATGCCACCTTTGCCTTTACTATGTGGAAACAAGAGGAATCTGCTTTCTGGTGGAATATGTACGTTCTACTCTTTTATTTTCTTTTCCCTTTCTTCATGCCGATCTTCCCCTGTGAGCAAAATATCGATTATGTGCCTAGTTATTCACATTGCTTTAATATCCCTCGTAAAACAGGTTAGGTGTGGAGTCTGCTCCTGCAATAGTATTTATGAAAGATCCAGGAGTTGCACCTGTGGTGTATGAAGGCATGTATTATCTCCTCGTTCTTCATTGTCTAGCTACACGGGTTTGATGAAAATTTTGGCCTTAATTTGATTCATTTCTAGCTAACGGAGTATATTATTTCCAGGATATGTAAACAGTTCGATGTTTATAGATCTCATGGAGAAGAACAAATATCATGGTACATGTTTCTTTTTCCTTGATTGATTTCATGGGATTATTTATTATAAATTTGATAAGCTAGAGTTACTAATATTGAATGTAAAAGTATTATTTTCTGAATCTCATGTTTCTTGCTTGCAGTGCTTCCCCAGTTGAGAAATTTGACCTCAATGGAGCTAGGTTGTGATGTGCATGGTTATTCACGTGCTGGAAAAGATACCAAGGTATGGTATTGTGCCCTCGTTGCTGGAAGGCCAAGTCCAGAACTCAGCAAAATGCGCGAAGTAAGAAAACTTTGAATCTGACTCTAGTACTTTTTCCCCCCTCCCTTGTTGAGAAACTATGCCATAAAGTAAACATAATGTGTGGTCAGTGGTCACAGAACTATACAAGGACATAAAGGGAAAAGAAGGATGAACTTTTTTTTTCTCTGAAAAATCTTATATTTTCTTTGGTGAAAGTAGATTGGGAATCTTTGGTTTTATTTCTATTAAGACTGAAAATTCTTGTTAGTGTCATGATATACATCTATAGGTTTATTAATCATATAGTAATTCACAACCTTGACAGCGATGTAATAAATGTATGTTTAAAGACCCTGCGCAGAGTGCAAGAGAAACTTTCGGATGTTCAGGAGATGGACATAGGAGATGAAGACCCCCCATCTGCTTCAGCAGCATCAGCACTGAAACAAAAGCGACTGACATTTGCGTGGCTTGATGGGGAGGCCCAACACGTGAGCTTTTATCATCGTATTGCCTTTTGATTATTTTATAGGTGCTGCTAATTTAAAGAGAAGATGATGTTTTCTTGCAGAGATATTGTTTCTTCAATATTCATGCAGAAGATAGCTACGAGACATGTGGACCTCAACGGGGTATAGTGGATGCAGCACGTTTGTTTGTCGTGCGTTATCAGAGGTTCCCTAGTGACGAAAGTTCAGATATTAAGAAGAAACAAGAAAACATCCTGCACACTTGGTATCAGACCGAAGCTGATCCCGTATCAACACTAGTTGCCAAGTACAATGGCTCAACCGAAACTTCTGAGGTTGGATTGATCATTTTTCACATGATTTACGAAAAATGCTCTTATTTAAGCAAGCGTGGATTACTCAGAACTGCTAATTATGCTTTAAATATATTTTACCCCAGATTATAGGATGGATTTCTAAAACAATTAAAGATGGGGACTCCAGAGAGATTCCTCCTTTTGTAAGTTGGTTCCTGCTAGCTCATTTCGAAACTAGGAAGAGGAATTTCCACTAATGAACACCTTATGTTCAAACGTGCATTTTTTCTTCAGAAAACGAAAGCTCCAGAGCTGGTTCCTGAGGACGGTGATCAGAGCTGGTCACAGACCTCCAAAAGGTTTGTCCCTTCAGGAGGCAGCCTCAAACAGTGGACAAGCAGCATCACTACCCGTTTCTCAGATCACCTCGGAGATCCAAGAATCGGACCATCTCTGCTTTTATTGGCTTTGATGTCATCCGGTTTCATTTGGTTAAACAAGAACAGAACTACTCAATCCAGTATCAACCAAAACGAGCTCAATCAAACAAAGGTACGATAAACTTTCTCTAGTTTCTTGTTTAGTTACTACAGTGCCAGTTCGGACATCCGTACTTATGGAGAAACCTCGACATAACTATGATGGGAAATTATTTGCTGTTAGAATTTCCTAGCTTTTAGTGAAACCTGTATGTGCAATCCTGCTGTGTTGTTTCTACCATTTCTATTTCTGAGATGAATATAATGGTGCAGGACAAGGAAAAACCAAAGCCAAGGAGGCCTCGAAGAGGAAGTGGATCGAACCAGCTTATCCCTCCGTCCATCACTGATCTGGAGCCAAAAAATGCAGAACAAGTGCAATTCTCTGACTCTGATTCTGAATAGTAGGAAATAACACAGTTTCATGCACAACACGGTTTCAGTGTATTGGTATTACTCTGACTTATAAAAGGATCGCTGTTCGAGAACACACAGATTGGCCTCACTTTTTTTTCGGTAGCTATTTAATCTTAGATTAGTTATATATTATTGATCCAGGCTGATGATACGTCATTCGAATTTTGAAGGGGGAATGATTTGCATTTTAGAGATGTGTTTTGGTGGACTCTTACTGAATGAAATACATATGTCATAATCGTTTAAATGATAGTACCGTGAGACGAACTTGATGACATCCATATCCACAAAAAATTATATGCGATATATGCGTGAAATATTCACCAAAATACTCATTAAATATCCATCCACAACTAAGTAATTAAGCCAAAAAAAAAATGAATTATACAACTAATAAGTAAAATAATAAAAACTACAAATAAACACATAAATAATAATATCACAATAAAATTTAAACAAATTATTTAAGATATATGATAAAATAAAGTAAGCAAGAGAGTTAAAGACAATAAAAATTATAAAAAAGAAATTATTATACCACGACATTAGATGATGTAGGAGTATGAATAACACAAAATATTATAAAAATAGAACTCTAATTAATTACTGGCATTAGCCCATGAAAGAGACTGTGAATGTGATAAATCTTCAAACTAACAACTTTATAAGTGTTGAGGAAATAAAAAGGAAAGAGACTGTAATTAAAATTAAGATTCTCTTCAAATCAATTAGTAGTATGGTAATTACAACTATATATGCCAAACCAATTTACATATTGGTTATATAATTACCAAAATTATATTGTATCTATAACATATAAGTTATAAATTACCAAATTTATTAATTAGACGGGACTATAAGAGCACCCGTTGCGGAGCGGGTGCGGGCGCCTCGGGCAGGGAGGGGGGCAGAGGGGCGGGCGCCTGAGGCAGGAAAACTGGCGCTGTTGTGGGGGGGGGGGGGGGGGTGTCCGCGTCAATTGTTGTCCCATGAAACAGGCGCTGGGCGCGGGAAACCCACCCGGGTTTCACCGCTGCGGCACCCGCTTTCCCGCGCCCCCAAATTTTTTTTTCCTTTTTTTTTATTATTTAATTCATCTATAAATACCTTATTTCAATCTCACATTTTCACACATCTTCATCCATTCTTCAATCTTTCCACCATCTTTCTTCAACTATTTTTATTACAAGTTAGCCAAAAAAAAGTTCGGACAATTCGTCGTCCGACAACCCGAATTATCAAAGACAAAATTTTCCTTTCTCTCCCTCTCAATTCAACACTCTTCTCTTTTCTACTCCTTCTTATCCTGGCCAAACTTATTCCGGCCAACAATTTTCATTTCCTCCGTACTCACCCCAATTCTCTTCCCAACCATCTCCTACATTGTCAACCGCTTCCTCCGGGGGAGCCGGAGGCGGAGCCGGAGCCGGAGGACTCAACAGAATCAACTTGAATGATTCCTTCGACGATTCTACGGACGAGAGTCTTGCTATCTCTCTCTCCAAAGTGGGCGCTCGAACCAAAGTGGATGTTGCCTACACCGAGGAGGATGACATCATACTTTGCTGCACTTGACTCGACACAAGCCAAAACCTCATTGTCGGCAACAACCAAAAGGCCGACTCCTATTGAAAACACATCACCGACTCCTTCAACCGGCAACGCAACTAGCCGAGGCATCGCACCCTCCGCCAATTGAAGTGTAATTGGCAACGTATTCAAACTACGACTCGTGAGTTTTGCGCAATCTACAACCGGTGCAACGATCAATGGGCAAGCGGCAACTCCGACCACGACATCTACCAAAAGGCGTTGGCGGAGTATAAACAAACCAAAAGGTCGGAGTTCAAATACCGATATTGTTGGGAGATTTTACGAAACACGCAAAAATTCCAACGCGTTGTTCCAATCATCCCCGCCAACAAAAGGGGGAAAAATAATATGGGGGAAGGGTTCACGAGCGACTCAACCCAAGGAGGCGAAGCCTAACCCGAACCCGAGGAACATCCGATGGGGACGAAGGCAGCGAAAAGAAAAGGGAAGGGTAAAGCCTCCGCCTAAGAGCAACCAAGTAACGAAGTGTTGGAAACTTTGAAACAAACTTCCAACGCAATTACAACATTCACGTACGACACAACAAGACTTGCTTATTACAAGATCTTGTTGAAGGATACATCGAGGATGACGCCCGAGCAACTCGAGATGCACAACACTATGTGTGCTCAAATTAGGAGTAGGTTTGATTTTTAGTTTAGTTATTTTTTAATTATTGTAATTTTTATTTCTAATGTTGTTAAATTATTGTAATTTTAATTTCTAATGTTGTAGTTTAATTATTGTAATTTTTATTTCTAATGTTGTATTTTATGTATTGTACTTTCTATTTCAAATGAATGTTGTGTTTTAATTATTATAATTCTTATTTTAATTTTCGTTTTTTTATTTATTTTTTTTCGTATTTATTTATTTATTTTATATTACAAATTTAATTAATATCATTTTTCTCAAATTCAATCATTCTATAATTATTAAAGTAGAGACTCCAGAAACCCAAAGCGAGAAACTCCCACTGCTACCTACCAACGCAATCTCCCAAACTCCACCAAAAAAAGTTCCATTTATTTACGAAAATGCCACCACAACCACTATTTGAGCAACTCCCATTGGGGATGTTCTAAATGTTTTCATATAAAAATACTATATCAATTAATAATTGATTAATTATTTTTCAAAAATAATACCATATTATATATATATATATATTGTTGAATTAAAATATTTTCACACGCAATCTTCAAATTAATAACAGTTGCTACATTTTCAACTATTTAATCTTATACTAGGTATTGCACCCGTACTATGCACGGGTTTATAATCTATTTATAAACAATTTATAATATAGATACTTAAATAAATCAAAAATATTGTAATCCAATTTTATTTGGTGTTTTTAAAACCGTAATCGATAGTACTCTTCTCATTTGTCACTTTGCCTGAGACAATTCAGTTACAGTTTCAAAATTTGAGAACAGAATCAACGATTTGATACAATAACTTCGATTTATTTTACCTCATTCAATTTCTTATTTTATAAAGAGTCGTTTTTTATTAATTTATAACAACAAATTAAAATTAAAAAATAAGATAATATTACATAACTATTTAAACATATGTGTATATTGATAAAAATTCATAATAAATATATTTGAACTCATTATTATTTGTCGTTATATTTTGTTGTGAAATTCTAATTTTTTTTATATAATAATAAATATTTGACATAATTTTATATAACAGCGAATTAATAGAGTTGGTAAATTAATAGAACTCCTAAATGGAATGACCATTTATATTTCATTCTATGTTTCACTATTAAATTTAGTATTTAATTAATATTTATAATAATAAATTAAAATTAATATTTTTTAAAAAACTATACTCCTTTCATCTCACTTATTTAAATTCATTTACTTTTCACATTGATATTAATATTTAGTTGTAATATTTTTTGAAGAACATGGTTTGTGCTTTATAATTTGCTAAATAAAGAAATGTGTCTAAATAAGTGAGACATCTCAAAAAGAAAAATGTGTTTAAATAAGTGGGACAAAGTCAATATATGTTAGTGTTGAATTTATCAACAATACAAATTGATTATAATTATTAGTATTAAATATTAAAAATAATTATATACACTGATCAAATATGACAAGTTTTTAGTACTAAATAAATGATTAAACTTAGATGTAAGAAAATAAAATTAGGAAAACATATTAGATAACATTGAAATTTTATAGTAAAAATAGATTGAGACACTATGTCTAATTTATCTTCATGCATAATATTAAAACATATTATAAAGAGTATTCAACTTTATAATTAGGAACATTATAATTTAGTAAAATATATTATATGTATAAGAATATGTATACATATAATTATTTTCAATTTACTAATGTGTTATAATTTTTTATATTAAATTTATATTTTATATAACATATATCAAATTAAATGTATTGTCGAGATCTTTAATTTAATATGCATAACATTGCAAATATTTTTACGAAGAAAATAAATAATTTTAGGAGAAATGTGTTATAGGAGAGAAAAAATAATCTATAAAGTTTTAAAAATTAATAAGCTAAACGCTAAACATAAACCAGATTTAGTTGTACATGTATATTATGATTTGTTCAATACTCAAGTTATCTTGTTGCTCTATTAGTTCACAGTATAGCCTTTCTTATGAAAGGTATAGAGATTGAATCCTGTTAATGTTTATTTTTAAATTTAATAGTTGTAGTATTATATTTGCCATTGAAATTGAAGTTATTTACAAAATTTGTCACTCAAATTGTTTCAATTGGAATGCTTCTTGTTTTATATATATATAGATAATTGGCATAAAAAATTATCGTAGTTACAATATATAGTATGTACCATCTCAATTCATGATTTATTTTATGCATAAAAATACAATAATAAATTATAAATTACAATGTACTCCATTATATATCTAGTGTTTACTTTGAATGATAGGATTGATTAATAAAAATAATGCAAGTTAATATATTTACTTTGACGTATAAATCATGAATTCCTACATTTTGAACTAATTTAATAATCTTATCATTTAAATAGTCAATCTTATATTTTATCAATCTATATTGTCACTCTAAATAAACGTTACCATAGTGTATAAAATATATTTCCAAAATTAAACATTTATATTAATACATAGGACATATCATGATAATTCATTATTTTTAATTCATATAAAATTATGTGCTTGCACATTGATATAATTTTTAAGGCATTTGAAATTAGGGATATCATATTAATATCAATGACTAATTGTTTCCCAAAATCATACCATATCACTTAATGATCATATTAACTAAATTACATAATAAATCCTCACTATTTTTTTTCTCATAATTATACCATATCAATTAATTGTTGACTAATTACTTTTTCAAAATAATTTTCCATTGATTATTTTAAAAAATATGTTTTTCAGTTAAGAATAATAATAAATTATGTAAAAAATGTGGATTTTCGTAGATTATTTAAAAATATATATTTTAATTACGAATAATAATAAATTATGTCAAAAAACATGGATTTCCGTTGATTATTTAAAAATATTTGTTTTAATTACAAATAATAATAAATTGTGTTTAAAAATTATGATTTAAGATAAATATAAATGAAAACTTTTTGTATGCTTTGGATTAAGGTTATTGCAAGAATTTTTATTCCTATTATATATTATATAAATATAGATTGCGATAATTTTTATTTATTTCTTACAAAAGTTAGTTTAGAAATACCTATTAAATAAAAAAGTTGAGTTGGAGGGTAGTATAAAATTTTCAACATTAATATTCACTAAAACATCTATTATAATAATTATTACTCCCTCCGTCCACCAATGTCGTTAACATTTTGTCATTTCAGTCTGTTCACTAATATTGTTAACACTTAAAAACTTTTTTTTTTTTGAAATAAAATTTATCTTTCTACCTTTAAAACTAAATTAAACAATACAAAAGTGTACCCAATCTTCACTCATTATATTAAATATACTTATTACTCTCTACTAACTCCACTTATAAGTATAATTAAAAATATTGTAATCATTACTATTGAAAACTACTATTGTAATCATTATCATTAATGATAAGTATAATTAACGTACATATATTATTGAATACTAATATTATTATAAATATTGTATATAAATTAAATTATTGTCCAAAAAATTGTGGTTTAACATAATTAGAATGAAGTCTTTCGGTGATGCCGCATAAAAATATTTAGGCTATGTTTGGTATCCAAGATACGATAGTCATCTTAGGATAATTATACTACATACTATGTTTGGTATCCAAGATACGATAGTCATCTTAGGATAATTATACTACAGTATAATTATGTAGTATAATTATCCTAAGATAACTATCGTATCTTGGATACCAAACATACCCTTAATATATTATATTATATAGATATACTTATAATAGTCATTAAATAATAAGAAATCAAACTAAGGGTTTTAAGGGGGCAAAGTCGTCAAATCAGACTTGCAAACGAGAATCCACTAGTAGCCAAGGAATTGTTGAAGCATATTTTGCTTTAGATTTTTCTGCTTCATTTCTCAGCAACTTTTGATTATACAATTCCGAGGTATGATTTCTATATTTCTGTTGATGTTCGTGATTCATTAATCCACGCGTGTGCATCATTCTTTTGATTTGACTTGGGGATGTTAAAATTGACGTGTTTTGTGCTGGATTCTTTCATCGATTGGATAAGTTCTTGACTAATTGATTATGCCTGCATCTGAAGTGTTTGGAATTTATATTATGCTGCTATTTGTGAATATTTGTCGTCTAATTATTCTCAGAATCATCCATATTTAACCTCCGATTATCTAGTTGCTGAATGATTAGACCAGTAACTTATATTGGAAATGTGAGAAAAATGCAAATAAACCTACCGTAATTTGAAAAGAGCTGTGAATTTTGAATATCCTCATCAATTTCATGTCTTTGGGTGTCTCATTGTGTTCTATTTACATATATGCAGTGATGGGGAAGGATGCCAAGTCAGCAGGGAAAGGCAAGGGAAAACAGGCTGCGGGTGGGAGTGACGATGCTGCATCCAAGGGCAAAGCTAAGGGAGGGAAGGGAGATGGTTTAGGAACTTGCACATATGTCAAAGGTTCCTCCTTTACAGTGTGGAAACCCTACTCTAAGTTTGGTGTATGTCACTTTGCGCGCTTTATAGCGCTATTAGATTTATCTTGTGTTAACGGTCATTTATTTGTTAACTTGGATTAGCTAGACATATCTTGTGCGAGAAGCAAGGAAAGATCAATGAAGCCTATAAGAAGCTACAGGATGGTTGGCTCAGTAACGGGGACAAAGTTCCACCTGCTGAGTTTGCTAAGGTATTGAGTTCTGATGTTGTTTCTCATTTTCATTGGATGGAAAAGGCTGCATGATAGTAATTCTGCATTTGTAAGTGGGATGAGAAGCAAGATATATGATTTTAGTTGATGATCAAGCAATGTCCTCTTAAAATAACTTTGAAGTTTGATGATTCTCTTCTTACCTTTATAAAAAATAAGCGATGCATCTGAGGTGATTTGACTGAGGAGAAGCATTCATATAACCATCTCTCTTTATTTATCTGCTTCAGATAGCAGCAGAATACTCGGAATGTCCGTCGGGGAAGAAAGGTGGGGATCTAGGATGGTTCCCACGTGGTAAAATGGCTGGTCCGTTTCAGGAGGTTGCGTTCAACACACCTGTTGGGGTCACCAGTGCACCTTTTAAATCGACGTGGGTTTCCTTTCATAGTATCTCTGACTTCTACTTTATCATGAAATTACCTAAGAGTCAGATGCTCTACTCTATAATCTCTAATACGCTTACAAATGTTATTGCACTTTTGGCAAATTCAGGCACGGATACCACATTATCTTATCTGAAGGGAGGAAGAACTGAGATGCAGAGTCTTGTATTTGCAGCTGAATCATATGTTGACCTTCAAACTATAGCATTTGAGGCACCTAAATCGAGTGGTTGGATTTTCCTCTCAGTTAAAAAACTGTACGCTTTATGGCAAACTGTGCAAGACTTATAAGCTCTCTTTGGTTGTAAAATTTGCATTTTTGGTAAAATCATCCAACATTTTTCCCTTTAGAAATTTGAACGTCGCTCTACTTTGAGGTGATCAGTTAGTATAAACTATGTGCTTCAGTCATCTCGTCCTTGAAGATTTTTATTTATTTTTATGTTAGAAGCCGTGCTCCTTTTGGGATTATTATACTCACGTTATAATAGTTTTTTACCAGTTTCTGATTTGGCCAAATTCATCTAATTAAGATCCTTACCAGGAACTAGTTTTTGTAGTATTAGGACTTTACAAAAAAGAGAATCCATTTCACAGTAGAAATGATCGAGAATGTCGTGCCTGCAACCAATCCGAAAATATACATAAAATACCAGGATGGAATATAATTATGCATTATGAATATACAATTCATTTTTGATGTTGAACCAGCTTGAGACCCCAGCTCATATCCTCACAATGCCTAACATGAGGCACAACAACACCCGTATCAGTACCTCTTCTCGCTTTGCAGTCGTAGAAGGGAGGAGCATGGAAGCACGGCTCCATTGACATAGCTCGTCGGCATGGTGGGTCTGGTGCTGTCTGGTTTTCAGGCTTGTACAGTATCCATGGCTTCAACCCTCCAAGCCCCTGCGCCACATAACCAAAAGTCGACCACGGACTTGTAACCAACTTATCTGTTAAACTAAGCAGATAAATTTCTGCCCATGCCTTCCGGTTGTGATTCTGGTTCTCCGACTGCTGGTGCCCTTCATGACTCGGTTGGAAAACAGAAATCACCTCCCCCGTTGCAGTTGGATTTTCCCAGTACAAGTCGCGTATTTGTTCGAAATAGCCAGGGGTTAGAGAGGTCGTCATCACAGCTACTGTCTTCTGCTTCCTGGATGGGTCCATGTCTTCTCGTTCCTGCTGACTGACTTCCGGTAGTATATTTTCCTTCATTGTGCAGGATATAATCTGATCCAATATATGTTTGAACGGACCAGGTGAACTATCGAAGACCCTTATTTGAATTCCTGCAGTTACATCAGCCTTGGACAGATAAGCTCTGTAGTATCTGGTTATAAGCCCCCACACTGAGTTTGTAGGGTGGAAGAGATAGCGGCCCAAGAGGTGGAACACGGTATCCTTGTCCGGGAAGAGGCTGTGCAGCTCTTGCTTGAATGAGGGCATCAAGAAAAGAGATGGAACAAAGTAGTTATCGGTCTTCATTATCAACCACGGTATCTTCTGCAGATTTTCTTGATCTTCATCGCAGAAAAATAGCTTGTCTTGGTCATCATAGTCATGAGCCAGATGGAGATAGATATACGGTTGTTGTACTAATTCCGTGGAGATTCTCTTCAGCACAGACCCGTAGCTCTGATGTGAACTCTGGTTGAAGCTACCAAAGTCGTCGGTGAAGGGGAAATCCAAGGGAAGTAACCAGGAAGCATGGGGAAAAGGCTCGCAGAAGAGATGATGAATGTCGAGTCCTCTGTCAACAAGGAGGACTCTGTCGGTGAGGAGGGCGTAGAGGAAAGCAGAAGCTAGAGTCAAGATCCTGTTCCCCAGACCGCTGTAGGATATCCAGACGACGTAGTTGCAATCAGGCGTGGTCGAGTATCTGCCAGATGTAAGACCTTCCACTGTTGTATTGTACAAGTTTGTATAGGGTCCGCATATCTTATGTCGAGCTTCATAGCTTCGTAACTTGGATACGAGGTAAGGGGATGGTTTCTGAGGCACTCCCTGACGATACAGGAGTGACTGATACCGACTAAGGCAAGATTTCTCATCAAATCCAGTCGGGAGAAGATCGCCGAGAAGCTTATCCTTGGGAGCCTCAACAGGCGACGCAACATCGTTTTTCTGTAGTATGGCTGCAAGAAAGGAGGAACAGAGAATGATAAGGTAAATTGAAGCAAAAGTACTTGTTGTCCTAATTACGGTATAGGTAGTGAGTCCACTAAGAACACCATGGCACAAGGCTAGCTATATCTGAAACAATGGTTGCTTTTCATCTTACTTACAATCAAAATTTTGCATTTCATAGAGCGCCTTTAGTGCAAATCATATTGGTTGAGAATCGGGTATGACGGGTATGGTTAGCTACTATCTATACTCATATTCGCGAACTAAATGAATATTAAATTCTACTCATGAAGGTATCCGTGGATATTAAATCATTCAAACCCACCACCAGCGGATCCGCCACCCGGTGGGTACCAACAAACTCGTAACGCATCAGGTACCCTCAACCCACCAGTAACACATAATTTTAATATTTAAAATAGATTAAATATAATTTTAGGTGATAATCATATATAATTTTATATATAAAATGGAAAAACATGGTTAATATAAGGTGGGTGGATGAATTTCTCACGAGTATTTTGCAGGAATATGAGTTTTATGAGTATGGATAGTTACTATCCACACTTAACTATTCATACTCATATTCACAAACTAAATGATAGTAAATTTTACTCACGAATCTATATATGAATACTAAATGTATCTTAAAACCACACTTATTAGAGTCAGGTACCCAACAAGTATCGGATACCTGGGGTAAATTGTCATCCCTAAAAGCATAAAAGCAATTAATCTATCCCTAAAAGCATAAAAGCAATTAATTCATCCCTAAAAGCATAAAATAAATTATTCCATCCCTAAAAGCATAAAAGAAATTAATCCATCATTACTATGAAAATCTTTCTAAAGTAAACAAATTTTGAGCCTAAAATGAAAAGCAAGGTTTCTTCCTTGATTTAGCTCCCTCTTTACAGAAAGAATACTTCCTTGAATTTTAACCTTAATGAAAATGAAAGGATTATTCATGAAGAAAAATTCAGTGTTCTATGCATATAAAATCAAGAAACATGTAATTTTTACAAATATCCCAATTCAGCAACAATTTCCTCTTTAAGACTGATGGTGAATTCAGAAAACAACACATGAGGTGATCATAAAGTAGTGTGTGTGGTCCACAATTATAAAAAAGGGGGGGAAAAAACTTTATTATAAACCCAGACAAACTAAATCAGCTTTTATGGTCCAAGCCCCAAGGTCCAAGGCAACCACTCGATTTCTAGCAACAGTACTACACTTGATTCCTACTTCCTTCCACCTCACAAAAATCAAACAATTTACTTGCCTAATTACGTCAAAGCAAAGCAAACAAAACAAACAAACAACAACTTAATTAAGCCAAAGCAAAAGAAACAATGACCGAAAAGAAGAGAAGAAGAAGAAACTTTCAAGAAAACAAACGAAAAAGATATACAGAGTACCTCTTTGGAGGTTGAAATCACGATTCCGAGCATCGACGGACGGTGGGTCCCTCAGCACAACGGACACTGAGAACAGAACGGATATAGCCATCACCATAACAACAAACACACCCATACATTTCAGCCAACACTTTCTCTCGGAACCCCAGCTTAACCCAGCTTCGCCGTCGGCAGAGGTGCCTTTGTTCGGCCTTTTCATCCTTGGCACTTCACTATACCAAAATAATGAGGGCAATATAACTCAAGGATGTTGCCAAAGCAACCAATCACCCTTGTACGTACGATATATGATCTCCAATGAGTTCTATTTAATGCACTTCATGTAATGGCGATGGTGTGTGGGGTTTGTAGGTTTTTTACTCTGCTTTTTCAATCGTCTGCTGTGTCGGTTAGACTGTAATAAAATAGAGAAAATTACTGCCCTTACAGATTTTCGTTTAAAATTTTGGGAAAAATGGTTAAATGGAGACACAAAATGAAAAGAACAGAAAGACCCTTTACGCAGTTGTATCGTTTCTCATCACATGCTTGGTTTTCACTTATTTTTGTGTTGTGTTTATAGGAAAAAAAAAATAAAGAAAAATCTCATATATACCATTGCTTATTTACGCGAAAATCAATATTATGATGATATTAATCTCGTGCTACAAGTACACACAAATTTAATTCTTGGTACTTAGGGATTGGTAATGTAACAATAATCGATCAATATAATTTTTCATTCTTTATTGGCTGTTAGGTAACAATAATCATGAATGACAATTCTTATAGGAATTAGTAAATCCATGAATATGGGATTAGCCATTCATTCTCTTACCAATCCATTGGCATTAACTATTCCCGATTATTAGGAATAAAATTTATTTTGATTTTTGAAATGAAAAAAAATATTACTTATTTTTTAGAAATTATTTGTATATTAAATTTTTTTCAAAATTTTTTGTGTGGGCTGGACCAGATTGGTCTTGATCTATTGGGCCAAATAAATAATCGACCAATATAATTTTTAGTAGATTTTTTGCTCAACCAGCTAACAATGGTGAAAACAATATACCAGGTTAACCTAATCCATCTTAAACTCGAGCTCCGAACAGAGCCTCAAACCGAGTTCAAACTATTTTTTGAGTAAAATACGAGCCAAATGGTATTTAATTCGAACCGCTATAATAATGAGTTTGAACCAAATTGAATCCATATAGACATTAGGAGTGTAAACTGATCCGCTACCAGTTAACTGAAACTGATAACCCAGAACCGGAAAAGTGCTTTTTTTGGCTACTAGACCTGCTAATTCCCAACCAATTCAGTATTAGTTAACCAGCCAAGCCGTTTAAGAAACCATTATTGAAATATCATATTTCATTTTTTATATTTTGAAAATGTCAAATTTAAATCGATAATAATTCAATGTAGCAATTATTTTTAAAATGACAATTCGATATCAATATATTCAAATTCAACCCAATTAGTATTTTAAAAAATATAAAGTATTTTACTAAAACAAAAAATATTTTATTTTTTATAAATATAAAATATAAATTAAATATAACATTTAGGTACTCAGTATGATACCGTTTTGGTACCGGTTACTTGGGTACCATTAATTTTTAAAGTGTAAGAATTGATTACTGGATTGACAGCCAATATACATAATGAGTTTGGACTAATTTGATCTTTTTATTATAATAGTGCAATTTAATTAAAAAAATATTATTTTATTCCTTGATAATATCAAACATATGAATGAAATAAATTGATTCATTCATTTCACATATTCATTACATTACAAATTTCATTCCATTCATACTAAAGTGGATCGAGTACTAAACTTTTCCGTAAGGAGACACATTTTTAATTGGTCACTTGATCCCACAACCAATAAAACATTAATTAAGGCTGATAATTTTTTTATAACACGACACCAATAACTACGAAATTAATAACATCACAAAATAATAAGGTATTAGCGATGGACACATGACATTCTTAAAATCGTACATAGTCACTAAACGAGCTTAACGACAAACACAGATGATCTGCGTTTTCCCATTCCGCCATTATACTATCTCTAGTTCGTGTTATTTAAAAAAATTATTTTAATCTTTACTAGGCTTTTAAAGGGACAATTCCATCTAAATACGTAAACTAACCATAACTACTAGAAAAATGAGCATAGATGACTGATCATAGATGACATTTTTTTTCAAACAAATGTCATCTATGAGCGCTTTTTTTGCATAGATGACATTTTGAAAAAAAAATGTGATGTATGAAGTGTCAGGAAAAATATAGATGACATTTTGTTAAATAATGTCATGGTATAGTGTCATCTATCTATTGCTTAGATGACAATATCATTGAAATGTCATCTATGTGTATGTTTTAATTTAATATACATGACACTTTATTAAAAAATGTCATGTATATTAGTGTTTTTTGTAAAATAGAAAACTTAAAAAAAAATAATAATACCTTATTGTTTTAGGTGGGTTTCGAACCCAACTCAAAATTTTTAATTCCTAAGCTTTTACCATCTCGACCACCAACTATTATTATCAAAATTTCCTCAACAAAATATATTATCATAGTTCACTCTGATTTGTTGGAAGAAAACTTTGAGACTTAGAAAAATATTTAAAGTTCAGCGCGCGCTCAGCTCTCCTGCCCGCCCTTATTTGCTTCTTTCCCTCTGAAACGCAAAAACCCATTCAGCCCCAATTCCTCTGCCCTAATTTCAGCCGAAACCGCCTCCGACCGCCGCCGTCCCTAGCCGAAGATACACCGCCTGCCGGCTCTCCTGCCCGCCGAAGTTACGCCGCCTCTGTGTTAACGCTGTTGTTGCTGAGTTGCTGCTTTTTCTCTTGGGGTGCAAATTCTGAAGATATTGACGACTCAATGCAAGTCTCTCTCATGCTTAATTTCTTATTAATTTTCTCTTCTTCTTGATTTGATAGTGAAAGGTCTTGCATTTGGGTTTTTCTGCAACAATCGCTGCATAATTCAGATTTTTGCCATTGTTGTTTCATTGTTTCTTATCAATGCCATTCTGTTCACTACAAGAAATTTATAAATAAATAACACCACATAGATAACGGTATTTTTAATATACCGTTATCTATGAGTGTGTTTTTCAAATAGATAACAGTTAGTGTTATCTATATTAGTGTAACTTATGTTAATGATAACGGATTTTAATAAATCGTAATCTATATATATAGTTATAGTTAACAATTTTACAACAACTGTTATCTTTATTAAGTGTTAGATAAACATTTTATAACGGTTAATAAATACTGTTAACAAATAATCGTTATTTATATGCATTTTTCTTTTTTAGACAAAATACATTATATAAATAAAAAAATTCTTATGAGGGATTGAACCTTGGTCTATTAAAAGTGTAAATTAAAATAAGTCATCTAAGCTACTACAAAAACTTGAAAAAATCGTAACATGTTATGTATTAATTCCAGATTTCGAATTTTTTTTTGGACAAAATACATTATATAAATAAAAAAGTTCTTACGAGGGATTGAACCTTGGTCTATCAAGAGTATAAATACTCCAAAACCATCTAACTCATTTCGCCGCCGACCCCCTTCTGACCCCGTCGACCTTCCGCCGCCGTTGCCTTGCCGTCCAGGTAGGTTAGCTACCATTCTTCTCTCTATTACACTCTTTCTGACTCTAATGAACCTCTGCACAGCCCCCTCCGTCCAGTTGTATCCTCTGTCCAACCCTTGCCGCCACCGTGTATCTGCCTTGGTGTCGCCTCTGCTGCACCTCCACCTCCGACTTCCCATGCTCAGGTATAAGTTTCAAATTTTCATTTTGTTTAGTTTAATTAAAACAAAAATTGCTGTAACCTGTTGATAGGGCATAGGGCAAGGGCGCTGGTTAGACTTTCTCTCTCTAGAAAGAATTCTCTGACTTCTCTCTAGAATTCCAGCAGAACAATCTTGCCATTTCTACCACAATCAACCACGCTAATCATCTGTTAATCACAAATTTTGCCTAATATTCTCACTGATTCATCTTTCCCAGTTCATCTCGACTCCATTAACACAAATTTTCGTCGACTGAAACTTGGTGAGGGGAAACCATAGGTTACGCCGCCACCCTCTGGGTACGCCGCCGATGACCTCGGTGGTGGCGCTGGCCGGAATAACTCTTCAGAACAACACTTCAAACATCCCCTAACCATTTTCCGTCGTTTTGGTGAGTGATTCAAATCGCGATTATTTTGGGCGAACTCTGGAAGGTGATTTGAACCAGCTTGCGTGACACTCAAAATCGCGATTCCAGCTACATTCAACCCTTAATCGCGATTCCAGAAGTTCAATTCTTGGACGACTACCATCTATTCTTGAGCGTCGAAGGGATTCCTCCCTGTGCGATTCAAATCGCTTGGGCGTCCTGCTCGAACACTGACTCTCTATCCTGGGAGGCATTTTACTTGGGCGTTTGAAACTGCTTTGCGCGACACTAATAAACAATTGCTCGTTTCTGCTCCAGCTATTGTATCCTTGAGATCCTCATCTTCGAATTCAGGGAGTTTAAGATCCCTTTGATTCTTCTCTTGCATGTTATAACATCTCCGATTGAATCATCGACCTTTTGACTTAGACCTCTGATTCTGAACACTCTGTAATCTGCTTGCTTATCACTGTTTCGTTACTTACTGATCTCTACTCTAATTGTGGAGATTTGAGTTGTGCAGATTACCTCCCTGTAACTCTTGTCTGCTTATTTGCCTCTGTGAATTGATTGCTAATCATCGATTTCTTAGATTTCTTATTTGTCTGTTTGCAATCTGATATTCACTGCTTCTTTGATCACTGTCCAACACTTGAATCACCTAAAAATTCGATCTTGATACTCTGACCTGTCTTGACTGCCTGTGCTGTCGACTGAATATTGACACTACTATATTCAATATCTATTTCCCCCCTGTATCTTTTTGTTCTGCAAATTGGTCTGCTTAGTCTACGGATTGCGTTATCTTGATCTATCATTACTATCCCTGTGACTGAACCTATTTGTAACTCACACCGGGGTTGGAAGTTCTGTATCTGATTGAACTGGTACTTATTACTACTCTGTTTGCTCTTGGTGCTTATCTTATCTCATTTTTTGAGTTTTTCCACAATGTTGACACCCTGATTTACTGGGCATATTCTTCAGTGTTGTCACCCTGTTTTGCTGTTGCTTATCTTATCACATTGCCTTGAACTGCACGGCCAAAACTTAACCTGTTTTACTGGGCATATTGTTGTGATAACTTAAATCTGATTTACTGGGCATTTGCTGCGATAATTTGATTAAAAATTCTGACCTTTGGTGCTCTAACAGTTTGAATACCTATAATTGTGTCCGGATTAAAAATTGTATCTCTCTGTTATTCACACCGGGGAAGGAAAATCTGAATCTGATTGAACTGGTGCTTTTCCTAGCACTTTATTGAAATATTTCTTGCACGGCCATAATCTGAATCTAATACTGGGCATATTGTTGCAATAATTTGATAAAAATTTGATCTTTGGTGCTCTGAATCTGTGATATCTCTTGCACGGCCATAATCTGAATCTGAATTTCTCGGCATTTTGTTGCATTAATTTGATAAAAAATTTGATCTTTGGCGCTCTGAAAATCTGAAATTTGGCCTTGTGCTCTGAGAAGTTGGTGCAGATTATTTAACTCCATCACTCTCTACCTCTGATTTATCTGTGTCACCAACTACATACTGGTCTAAATCTGCTTGCTCATTTTTTGAACCTGTGTCATTGCATAATTTGTAACAATTATCTTCTGATTGAACTGGAGCTTGTTGCTATCACTTAAAGTTCTGAACTGCCTTCATAATCTGATTGTCCCTCAATCATCTGCATTGATAATCATTGCTGTGAATCTTAATCTGTATTCCTGGGTGATATCTTCTTAGGGAGTTCATTTTGTTAGCATACAGCTATCTCCTGGATTTGATTGCTGTTGTGAATCTAAGCTTAATCTCCTTATTAATCAATCTTGAATTTAGGAAGAATTGCAATCTGTATCCTTGGTGTTAGATGTATGTGGCAGCTGATTAGAGTTTAATGGATGCGTTTCTTTTTACTTTTCTGTTTAGAGTTTGGAAGTATGAATTTTAAAGCAATCTATGAGCTTCAAAGATTCTATGACCACATTGGTAACATACTTTATTATTCTTAGAATTCCAGCCATTTTTTTTGTAAATACTAATAATTACGTATATTCAATGATTTTTTGCAGTGCCATCAAAGTGAATATTCTCAATATGAGATTGACGAGGTTCGTGAGGATTGGGTGACCATTGTGATCAATGATGTTAGTAAAATAACTCATTCAATTTTATTTCTAAGTACTTTTCACATATTTAACTAAAAAAAAAGTCTCACTTTAGCTCGATTTTCTTGTAGATTGACATGTGAAGTGACATTGCTTTGATCGATGAAGAAGTTTGGTGATTTTGGGCATGGTGATTCAAACTTCTACTGCTTTGGGTCCGTGTACTAGTTTAAGTTACATTAGTTAAGGTGGATTGAAATATTAACCCAAACTTGTTAGTATTTTGTCATTGTTATTTTTATTTCCGTGTACAAAGTTGAATATTAGACAATTAATGCATATAAATATTTTTAGTGCGTGTATGAATTCTCTATTTGGCATTATTTTATTTTGTAAAATATATTGATGAAACCAAAATTATTAAATACAGGTTAATTAATGAAAAAAATACGAAAATGGTTAAATTTATCAGATTATAGATGACATTAAATTAATGTCATCTTATGAATTATAGATGACATTATGAAAAAGTCATGTATTGCACCTAAATGTGTCAACTTCTCGCTTATAAATGATATTTTTTTTAATATAGATAACATTATATTATGTCATATATTATAAAATAGATGACATTATTTTCGTGTCATCGTTTAATAAAATAATGTCATCTATGAGTGCATACATCACCCGTTTTCAGTGTCATCTATGAGCGACGAATAGATGAGACAGACATATTTGACAGTTTTTTACCCTCATACATCGCCCTGATTTAATGTCATCTATGAGCGTTTTTCTAGTAGTGCACCTTTTTTCTAATATTTCACACAGTAAATTTTTTTGATTCATAACATATAAACTAGTAATTTGTCTTAATTATCACATCATGTAATCTTCACTGACAACATGATTCATTTGCCATGTTTTTCAATATCACCGTGCGACACCCATTATTTCATGTGAGAATAGATAAAAGTACCCATTTTGATAAAAGTACATGCCAAATTTACCACTTTCTTTGAAAACATGTTAAATCTACCTAAAATACAAATTATCCTCAAAACTCATCCTTTTAACATTAATGATAAAAAAAACAAGATAATCATTAATAGTTTGGTATAATAAATCGCTATTTTTTCTAAGCGGTCCGTAGTGGTCTAAGATTTTTCTAGCGATATTTAGTCATAATTTCAATTTAATCATATATCATGCCCATAACATTTCCGTATAAATAAAATTCTATATCCATACCAACTTTGTACCTTTTTTTTTTATCAAAAATATGTCGGTGATATCCGTCAAAAATATTAGGGACCATGTCCAACCACTTGGAGCACCGTATGGTTTCCAGATACAGATTCCTTCAACAATTCATAACACAGCCCTCATCATTTCCTACTCGGGGCGTAAAGTTTTGGTTGGTAAAAAAAATATAAATCTTGAAGATTATGAGCAAAATCCCAATTTTTTTTACTAGGGAATTATAAAATATTTATGTACATAATAAGTAAATCTCCTTTAAGGAGTATACTAACTTGTTTAGCTACTTATGGTGGCTGAAATTGGAACGCGCATAAACTAGAAAAGAAGATAATACAATGTTTATTTTGAAGAAAACTTAGAAAAATTTCGATGATCTCAACTTCCTTCAATGTCTTGTTTATATATGAGTCAGTAAGCCCCTATCCTAGCTACGTTATTTCTCCAGATTCTTTATCTTATGGCTGACTCATTCTTCACATGAAGATGCGTCCAGATAATGTTTCCAACATAATTTTCTTGTAATGGTCGGATCCCTTCCTTGAATTATTTCCAGAAGTTAGTGGCCTGTCTTTATCATTTTTCCACCGATGATTATTTTTTGGGTGGAATGTCTCTTTCTGCCACCCACCTTTATCGTTTTCTTTTTTAGTGGGTGTTTATGAATTATTTTTTGGGTGGAATGTCTCTTTCTGCCACCCACCTTTATTGTTGTCGGAATCCTCCTTTTTAGACAGCCCTTAGAGCTTATCCTTTTGGGGAAGATTCTTCTCTCCATATTCATTGGCTCATAATTTCTTCTTATCTTGTTAAGGAAGTAGTCTTTCCTGAACTTGAGTTTTCGTTGCCATCTATTTTCCCACAAAAGAGTCCTTTTTCTCGAACGCCTCTTCTGCAAACTTGGTTGTTTTCTTTTCGTCGTGTTTAAAAGGAATGTTTCATTTTTCGGAGTGGAAGAACTTGAATTGAAACTTGACTTTGTCTATTTTCATGTGACGGATCCATAATTCCCATATTTGCCTTGTTGTGATTTGGTCATCAGAAATTGATGTGATCATTGAGACATAATTGGATGGTGCCTCAAGTTGGTTGAAGGCATCCGTTCGGGGTTTCACTGCCTTATGTAGTGAAAGGTCTCATGATTTTCCTTTCCTGATGGTTATGGTACTGCACTTATGAAATACTACTCCAGTGTATCACCTCATCAAATTTATTCAGTATTTGTCCATGTTTCTTACACCGTTTCTTGAATCCATTGTGGTAGATCATTGATCTATGAAAATAATGGAGACGTAGTATAAACTGAGGCAAGCACCCCAACTTCATATCAGTTTTTGACATCTTGGGGTTTTGATCCCGACGTCATCAACACACGAGGATATTTCCTCAAGAAATCAACCCTGCTAGAATTAGGATTGATCCATACTCTTATAAGTAGTTTCTCCCAATTCACCTGGTAGGCCTGTTCAGAGGAGGAGAAAGCAATCTTGTTAGTATTATTCTCAGGTTTTCTTGTCATTGATCTGAGATTAATCTCTCCACCTTTTTCCACAGAGGTGGAGGGTTGACATGATGGTTCAGATAGTGAAACCTTAGCATCAGCTTTTGCTTGGGCCAGTGGTTCATACTTCATTGACTCAGAACTTGCCCGAGTAGTATTTTAATTTCATTACGCCACTTTAGGTACCGAAACAGAAAACTCTGTTTTCTCCAAAAGTTTTCTTAAAATTTGCAGGAGTGGCTTTTCCAATATCGACCTCAACTGAGTATGATCAACAAATAATCTCGTATCATACTAGAGACTTTCGTCTTATCGGTGGATTGGATTTTCCCCATTTGATCGGTATGGAGAGTGCACTCGTCCCATTCCCCAAGAAGCATTTTCAAGTTTTCTTGAAGATGCCTATGGGATAGGATGATGAAACTAATCTCAAGAGGCTCTATCCCTTGTAACAAAATTTACAAGAACATTTTCATGAGATTTTAACACAAAACATCATAAACATAATATTGACATAAAATTTTTCACCTAAGTGATCTAGCATTTTCAGGCTTTGATTCAATGTTAGTTTTTAGAAAAACTTTAACTTGCGTATTGTCAATATTTAAAGTTAATTTTTCGTTGATATTCCATGTAATGGCCTCGTTTTTTGGGAACAATCCACTATAGTATTTGCATGTTTCTTCCTCATATGGAGTAATCTTCATTAGGAATGTTGCCCACCACTGATCACTTGCATTTGTGTAGAGGACCAGATCATCCTCATCTTGTGGTATTGAAAGCTTTGGGAGGTTTCTACAATCCTCCTTTAGTTGTTTCATTCATTGTCAATGTTCATCTGTCTAGATAAACGATACATCTTTCTTTAGCAAACTGCTAAAGATTTTTCAATGTTTCGCAATTTTTTAATAAATATTACTGCAAATTAACCACTCCTAAAAATCTCTGAAGTTGTTTCTTTTCTATAAGATATTCTGAAAAATTATGGACCTCTTGTACAATATGATCCTAAAGAGTAATTCCAGATTCATCAATCTTGATCCTAAAAAAATCTATTTTATGGGTTGCAATTACTGCATTCTTTTCCGACATTACTAATCATTACTTGTAACAAACATCTGCAAATAATTCAAGATGTCTAATATTATAATACCCCGAATTTTTCTAATACGATTTAGGTATCTTACTACGACTAATTAAGGATTTTAGGAAGAGACTATACCATGTTAGGACCTACCATGAGAATTTGGCACCCGGCGAAACTTTTAAACGTTTCTTTTAAAAATGATCTTTTCATGCATAAGTCAAAAGCATGTCAATATTATACTCATTTTGTAGGGTTTTTCAAAAGAAAAATATTGGCACTATGTTTTCCCAAAAAGGAGTTCGTACGTAACCGCTACGAATTTTTGAAGTTTAAGCACGTCGTATAAAAATTAGTTTTTCCATGCATGACCGAAAGTATATCAATATTATAGTCATTGTGTAGAGTATTAAGAAAGGGAAATGTTAACTTTGAATTTGCTCGAAAAGGAGATCGTATGCAGAAGTTACGACGTTTTAAGGTTTAAGCATTAATAATAATATAATATAATATAATATAATAATAATAAAAAAAAAAATCAATTCTTACGTATAAATATGGGGGTGATGGGCCAGAGCTATTCGCTCATTTCCTCCGAAGCATCTATTCTCCTGCTTCTTCTCTTTCCCTTCTCTCTTCTTCTTTCTATCATTTTGGAGTATTGAGGTTCTGTGGGTTTGGAAATCAAAGATCAATTTAAGTCAATGTACGTTAGGGTAAGGTCGAAGGTAGGCATGGAACTTGACAAAGGTGGCTTAGCCACCGTCGAGTCTCCTCTGCCATCGTTCCGATACCGTTATCTTCATTCTTTCTCCCCTGTTCTCTTCTTCATTAATTTTCCTGTTTATGACTATCGGTCTATTAGACGGCTAAGGTCCCTCAAGATTTTGAATTTCTGACCATAAGATCCGTTACTCTGCCGGATTTAATTTTAGATTTGGATCCCGATTAAGATCGACATGCCATGATTTATTGTATTATTTTCATGTTTTTCTAAAGGAAAAATATTCACGGTCTATCATTTTCCAATAAAATTTATAGCGCATGTAGAGAAAAAAATATAGAATTTCATGAAATAGATTTCATTTATTTTCATCGGTCCAATTTTCATAGATCTGAAAAAGATTACGAATCTTCTCGAGTAAGCTTTGAGGTAAAGTTGCATATTTCAAAAATGTTTTTACATATTCCTATAGAGAATAATGCCCTGAGTATTTTTGTCTTCTGGGCCTAGTTGATTTGAAAACCCGGGTATTGCCAAAATGACCTTAGAAGACTTAGAAAGCCATCGATTCCTCATTTTCACTTTATTCGTGTTACGTTTTGGAATTTGAGGCCAAAAGTTGTTTCGTATAATTGTCAGGTGCTTACGATTACAAACGAGACGTTTGACTGAATTACGGTTATCACATGAGATTGGTATTTGCTGATAGGTGAGTTTGTATATATGTTTTCAAAATGTATTTTTGAGTTATTAAGCTCTGATATTTATGAAAATCAAAATGGATGTCCTTGTTAAAATGTTTTGCTCCTTATTTGATAAGTGATCCCTCAAGCATGACGATCGGATCATGTGCTATGTTAGCGCACTGGCACATGGTTAGTGTACATGTGGGTTTATGTGGGCTATCCCCATATATTCTCGAGTGAAGTCAGTTTGGGTAAAAGTCCCCTAATGATGAAAGACATAAATGATGGACCTCTATGGGCTGTCCCCATATGTTCATAGAAGGGTATCTAATGCCAATATTGAGCCTAGGAGAATGAGATCTCAACGGTTTTGGTATGCATAGAATGACATTTCTGTTTTAAAACTTTCTATGTGATACTGTGCAAGCATGAATATTCCTTTTCAGAAAATGATTTCCCAAAAGGATTTTAAATGGCATGACCCACGGGGTACATTAGTACTCAGCCCTGCAAAATGTTTTCAAATTATTTTGCAGATTGAGCGGCTGGTGGTGTAGTGCGAGGCTAAGACAAGGGTTGTTGCAAACTGTCATGTTATGTATTCCGCTGCCAAGCTCATGTTATTTTTCAGTCTCTGATTCTTCATGCTATTGGCTTCATGACAATAAAATGATTCATTGTTCCTTCACGAGAATTACTATTGTCTATTACATGCATTCATGTTCATAGGAGAGCTTAGAAGTAGTCGGCCCCCCTTGGACGCTCTACTCCTCGACCCCTTGTGATGTTGTCGTGTAGCACCGACCATACTTGGCGAGTTGGGTGAGTGACTCCTTTTGGCGAGCGAGGCTCACTAACCTCCGCCCTTTATTGACGGCTCCTATTGGAATGATTTGGCCGCTTGGAATTCTGGATTACTGCTCCCATGTAACGAGCTATAATCTCCAACCCCGTCTTGCATTGCATCTCTTTGCATCCAATTGTTCATTGATCATGACATCATTGTTGACTATATCTACTGGTGGATTTATTTGTCTCTTTCCCCCATTCAGATTAGTCATAGTTATAAACGAGTTACTGTCCATTTTTCAAGGACAATTCTTCTATCATAATTACACGTTTCATGTCCCCCTTTCTTCCCCGCTTCTTTTCTTTCCCCCCAGTCACGCTCTGGCGCGTGCGCCGTCCCTCGGGAACGGGGTATGACAAAGTAGTATCAGAGCGGTTCTTTTCTCTGGATCGTGCCCACATTATTTAATTGAGTGTTTAGAACTTGTTCTTCTAAACTCCAACAGGTACAACAACCCTTAGCTCGCAGTCACGCCGCCCTCAACAAAAATGAAAGGTACTTTATTTCTTTTTCAAAAACGTGTTTAAAATGTGCAGGGATTTTGGTTTCATGAAAATGTTTTGAAAATGCTTTAAAATGATTCATGAGATTTTTGAAAATGTTATTATGATGATTTAGAGGAAAATATGAATGGACTTTTATGGAAACGCAATGTTTTGTCATAATGTGAAGGAAATGAAAATGAAAAGGAAAAGGGAAATGGAAAGGAAAAGAGGAATGTTATATGATGTATGTTACGTGATTTATGTTTACTAAATGTCTTTATACATGCGATTTGAGTGAGTTTTTACACTTGCTTTGTTATGAGTGAAATGAATATGTGACGAATGGTTCATGCGAAAACGTGAAATGAACGGTACATCTCAAAAAGAAGAAAATGTACAAAAGGTAACAAATTCACTCTATAAGAGAACGTTCAGTGATTGATACCAGAATACTGACGAGGTTAAATCATGAGATGGACCAACGATCCTTCTAATTACGAGGTGAACTATACTAGTTAATAAGAACGATAGATGAGAAATATTCTATTTTTCCGAAATGGGTCCAATTCTTTCAAAGTCCTCCTTGGAGGCACCGTCTTTCATATATAAATAAAAAGTCCTATTCTGAGGCATCGTTTATTCATATATCTAGATAATCTTGGTTTGTTATATATACTTATTATTTCATAAGATCTACACTTCATACTTTCTTGACAACAGTTGGTATTGTGTTCTTCTCCATATCAGCATACTGTTGCTCCATTGCTTTCTTCACTTACAAGGACCATTTTTGCGCCAGCCTCCTTGTATTTCTCCTCACACTTATCAACCTCAGCTTGTATAGCTCGAGGCGAGAATCGGTGGATTCCTTGAATTTGTTAAAAACCTCTCTATCCCCGTCTAGGTCTTTGTGCAATTCTTCAGCCAGACTATTGTGTGCTTTCTGGAAATTTTCCTCCACCTTTTGAAGAGTTTTATCTGCAGCTTGGAAGACAAAATTTGCTAGAGCTAGGCTTCTGTCGTTTATTCGAATTGAGATCAATTCTATGATCTGTTCATTTGTCATAGGCCCTGGGAGGGAGGTAAACAACTCGTCGAGAGAATAATGTTTGTAAGCCTCAGGAGCTATGCTTGTGGTGTAAATATCTCCTTTTGGTTATGCATCAACCAATGTGCCTATGATGATGTGAGAGGAGTGAGTTGGTTTCTCTGATAACGGAGTTTCAACTATAACAATATCCTCCTTGGCAGCTGGTTCCTCCTTCTGAACAGGTGGTGAAGATGATAATTGGGTCATTTCAACATCATGGCGCTCTTCCTCATGTGTGTCTCCAGCAGATGGTTCAGCCTTGTTATCAGTGACAAGTGGTTCGACATTTATGGTTTCTACAGCTGGATCGACAGTTTGTTCAACAACAGGTGGTTCTTGAATTGCAGTATTAGTAGATGGTTTGGAAGTAGATGCCTCAGCGACAGATGGTTCATTCTTCTCCACTGTAGGTTCATCAAAGTTAAAAAATGCATCATCAGAGTAACTAGAATACAGGTCGACAACAAGATCATACATATCCTGCTCATTAGCATAGAAATGAGCAAGATTTACAGTTCACTGGATTCTTCTTTCATCTTTGTAAGCACATAAGTACGGAAGTATTGACGGGCATCTGGAATGTCTAAAAATTCGAAGTATGTGTGCAGCTGGTTCTCTTTTACCTTCAGATCGTTGATAGAGAATAGTAGAAGTATGGCCTCGAGAATGTAGAATAGGCTGTCTCGGATTTCCAAATAGGTTTGAAACATATTAGCCATGTCCAACACTTTTGGAGTTAGCTTGATCTTTGGCATGAGCTTAAGAACTATCTTGGCAGCATTGTCTTAGATTTGTTGGAATATGAGTTGAGCTCCTCGCAGCCGTGCATCTAAGTCATCTGCGGTATGGTCTTGTGGATTGACTTCCAAATCTTCCTCCAATATTTCCTCATCTCTAGCTTCTCTGGTATTCGTCTCCTGAGCAGGTAGCTGTTGAGGCGGAATTGTAGTAATGGGTTCTGCATCACTGATGATTGTTTCTTCCAAGTCATCAAGAAGATTTCTAGCAAGTTTCTTCTTTGGGGCTTTCTTAGGTGCCTTCTTCTTTTGCTTTTCAACCACAAGAGATGGTTTTTTGGTTGCTTTCTTTGTTCTCTTAGCAGCAACAGCTGGTTTGGGATCACCAACAGGTTTCCTCTTAGCAACTCGCTCATCCCCTGCTTGAGCAACAACTGCTTCACCAACAGTTGGCTTCTTCTTTAGAATTACCCACTCTGGGTTTGACTTTCCAATCAATAGCAGTGCGTTCTTGATTTTCTCATCTGTGACCTTCAAAAAGATTTGAGATGTTGTGCCAATAGCCATTTCCACCTGATGTCGATTCTTAGGTAGAATCCATTCTTCATCAAATTGGACTCCTTTGTTCCATTTGTCTTTGTTGAAAAATCATCCTATGATTGTACTGATTTTGGTGGATAGGCGAAGAGGGTGCTTGATATTGATCCATGTGCAGTTGCCATCAGAATTTTGTTGCATATCGATCTAATGGACTTAATCAACTATTACTTTTAGCAGCGATCTGGCCCAATTGACATCCAGGTTGAGCAGCACTGCTATGATCACTTTCATCATTACTGGCGCGATTGAGTCATATGTCCCGCCATGCCCAAGAAAAATCTTTTGGACAAAATCTAACAGCAGACAATAAATACGCAACATCAGCCCCCTGTTGAATGCCTTATTTGTCCAAGTGAATGGTTGGGCCACAATGATATTCAATGCCTCCTGCATTTGATCCTTTGTGACATCATCAAATACCATTTCTCCTTCATCTTCCAGGTCATAGACTTGTCGTATCATCTCGATCACTGTGATTCAAAGATGATCTTCTTTGTTCTTATGGACATGTATCTGTACAGAATACTCACCACGCTCATCTTCCATCCATGAGTAGTAAAATAGAGCGACCTGTCGTGAAAGATAGAAGTCTGGGATAACTGTTATAATCTTGTGAAATTGTACACACAACACAAGATATTGTTAAGTATTGACTACGTGTACCAGAGCAGATTGATGTATACGATCTGTTGGTGAGGTCGCTCTATTTTACTGCTCATGGATGGAAGATGAGCGTGACGAGTATTCAGTACAGATACATGTCCATAAGAACAAGGAAGATAGAAGTCTGGGATAACTGTTATAATCTTGTGAAATCCTACACACAACACAAGATATTGTTAAGTATTAACTAAATGTACCAGAGCAGATTGATGTATACGATCTGTTGGTCAACATGTGGTCACAGATTTTGCAATATTTCATAATCATGGTATAGCAGTAATGAGCATACATACGTCATTTTAATCAAAGAATTAAATAGGATTAAGGCAATTTATGTACCATTGTATAAACTATCACGACTAACTCTTTTCCCGTATAATTAAAGAGTTAATTTCAGACGGAAACATGCTTAATCACATCAGAAAAATAAATCATTAAACATGATTACAGACATTTTAGTAGTTCATAGAGTTCATCATAATATTATCAAGAACACAATAAAATATGAAACCCTAGAGCATGATTCTAAAACACATACTAAAAATGTAAACATTTACAAGCTCGTATCTTTGCAAACAGCACATCAAAGGTACGAAACCAATGATGGTTGTACACTCCACGGCCTCGATTATTGATAGAGCTCAGTCGTTATCACTCTGATCAAGATAAATTCATAATACCTACACTCTTCACTAGGTTCCTCTAGTGGAAAGTACAAGGTCGATCCCATAGGGAGTTGGTGGATTCATCTCTTGATGTCTGAATTTGCAGTTTTGAGTCGGGTCTTGCCTTGTGCAAGAAGTTGTAATCAAGCAGAAAGTAAAGTGCTGAAATATAAATAACTGAAGAAAAAAAACACTAACATAGTTAACTAAGAAAGTAACTTGACTTGGGTTAGAATCATTGAGTCTTGACTTATGTCTTGATTATTGGTGCAAAGTTGTTCATTTTATTAGCATTTCATTGGTTAAAGGCGAGTGTAAGAATGGGGTTTTACTCCTACCACCCAAACGCATCACTCAGAAAACCCCTTTTTTAATCGTCACGTAGCCTACTAAGCCTCGCCCAACATACCTTTTCAACCCAGAAGGTAAGGGTTACTCACTCCCTTATTCCCCTTTGCCCAAGATTGCTCCTAGATCAAGCCTACTCCAGCATACTCAAATAGGCATTAGCGGGATTGTGAAACCATGGGCACACCATCTTAGACGCCCGTCCCATGTCGTTCCCACCTACATCACTACGTTGATCCCTCTGGCTGGCAAGTAGGGAGTTGCTAACACTTGGAGTTTCCAGCTCGCAGTTGTAACCTGATCTTGCCCAAGACTGCTACTGGCCAGACAACACCGAGGACTTGCTCAAGTTGTATAGGATTCAGATTCAGCGCTTTAGGAACATGCCAATACAACTATGCGTGCAATTAGACCTCTCAAGACATTATAAGTTTGGGCTCAATTCATCTTTCTCAAGCCAAGCTTAATAAACCTAGCTACTCATACGAAAAGTAAAGAACACAAAGTAAATAAACAAAAGCAAACTTATATTGAAATACGGAAATAAAGTGTTACCAAAAGGTACTCTTGTCAGGACCAACCCTTGGCAAGGCTAAAAGCATAAACATAATTTAAATAAATTGTTTGCTTGTAGGACTTGTTTCTTCCTCTCAATCACTCATTGAAATAAAGGCCTAAACTAAGAGAAAGAGCAGTCGGGCGTCGTCCTTCACCTCGAATGTGTATATCTCTGATTCATAGTGTGGGTTATAAATAACATTTTCGTGGGCTTGGGCTTCGTGGTAGTGGTGGCTAGGGTTTACGGAAAACTTTCCTTTTCGGTGAGATTTTCCGTGTTGAGGAGATACTCCCAATCCTCCAAATATTTCGTGAAAGGAAAGGGATATCTTTTTCCTTTTCCGCAGAAGGAAAGAAATTTGCCGCAAATCTCAGTCTTGCTCGTCATCTTCTGCGCTCCCGACTGCTTCACTTTTCCTCTCATCTTAGCCAATGTGCTCTTCTTGCCCCCAGCGGTTGCAATGTGATCTCCAGCGATACCTTCCCTTGAGCTTCAGATTGTCCAAGCTACTTCGTGTGTAATTTTGCCTCTTTCTTTAGATGACGTGCAACCTTGACCTGTATCCTGCCAACCCAGATCGTGCCCTCCCAGACACAAAACAAAGAAAATTACTCGATTTAGACCTAAAACAAGATACAAAAGAGCACGAAAAATGGGCTCGTTAATTGTATGAAACATCTCATTCAAAGGAATTGGAGATGTGTGAGACGATGAAGACGAAGATGCAGAGTCAGACATTTTGTGGTGTTTTGATTGTGTGAAAGAGTTGTAAAAATATGTGAATTGAAGCACTGAGTTTGTAGAAAAGATTGAGAGTGAAAATGGCGGTTTCTGGGATTTGAAGAGGTTTTGAAAGTGTAGGGAAGAAGACAGTCAAACACATAAGTATATATAGGCACATTATAAACGGATGGGATGAAAACACAAAAAGTAAAATCATTTAACGGTTGAGATTACTCCCTGAGTTTAATCATTTGCCGCCCAAAAGACTCTTTGTCTTTACACGCTATCCCCATTCTCTCTCCCAAAATGTCACATCATCTCCTCGATGCTAGTACCGAGGTGTGCAGCCATTAATGTTGGTCCTTCCGACTTACTTTTCTGACCAAAAGTGAGTTTTAGCATTATTTAAGTAAGCATATATTTCAATAAATGATAATAATGAATAATCATTAGACATAAATAGAGAGAAAGTTAGATAAATAAATAACATTTATATCTCTAGTGTGATTCCCCCTTAATCCACGCCTAACAGATCATTTTCTCCATTTTCTGGGCTTGGTTGTACCAGCATTTGCGTAACCACCTGCTAAGAACAGATAGCTTGAAATATATTAGTTTTTATAACAGTTAGTTGCTCGTGATATTTAAACCATAAATTGATCTGTTGATCGAGCTGTACTTCACTTTGACATTTCCTGCAACATACAACCTGTTAATAATAATATGCAATATAGGAATTGAATTAGCCATCGAATCGATCGGTTTGAACGAATTGTGCTGCATTGAGTATTTCAAGTCGTTATTTTGCATATTAGGAAATGAACAACTCGCTGTATTTGATTTCTTCATTGATAACAACTAGTTGTTCCATTATAGGTACATAACCAACTGCATTATTTGTTACACAATCATTTCTATCAATTGAAATACATAAGTACAACTAGTTATATGAGCAAGTATTATAACAGATGGTTAATAAAAAAAAACAATCTGTATTTTATACTTGAGCATTATGCTCATATAAATTTACCAAACCCAGCTTTTCACACAACATCTTGAAACAATCTTCTGCGAGTGCCTTTGTGAGTATATCAGCTCGCTGCACATCGGTATGAATTTTCTCGATCTGAATGTTCTTCTTTTCGACGTGATCGGGAATGAAATGATGTCCAACATCCACATGCTTGCAACAAGTGTGAAGTACTGGGTTTTCTGTAATTGCTATTGCGCTGGAGCTATCACAGAAGATGGACACTGCATCCATGTAAACCTCGTAATCCTTGAGTTGTTGCTTTAACCACAAGATTTGTGCGGTACAGATCCCTGCAGCCATCTATTCTGCTTCTGTAGTTGAGGTTGCAACCGAGATTTGCTTCTTAGAAAACCACGAAATGTGCTTGCTTCCAAGAAATTGGCAAGTCCCAGATGTCAATTTCCTCTCGAGCTTGCAACCTGCATAATTAGAGTCAGAATACCCAGTTAGCTCAAAATTGTCATCACAAGGATACCACAAACCAAGTTCGGTTGTGCCCTTGCGATAACACAATATTCGTTTAGTTGCTTTGATGTGAGACTCCTTTAGATTAGCTTGATACCTAACATAAACACCAACAACCTGAGATTAATTAAATGTTATATATGGATTTGGAACTTATGTTGCTATATTTCAAAATTATTAAAACATTAATATTGGTCATAAAGTGAAAGATGTAACAGTTTGTAAATAATATTTATTGTGTAATTATAGTTCACATAAATTCATAATTGATTTATATAATTAGAAATGAAAATTTATAAATTTACTAAAATGTCAGTCCGTAATCATTATTTATATATATATAGGGAATAGATCAAATGAGAATTGATCCTTGTATAGGAACTAAGAACTAATCTAGGCCATTGATCTTTGTATAATCTATGGTCCGTATTATTGTGTATCAAATTTATGCATATAATGCATTGAAATTATGATGCATTGGTTAATGAATAAAAATGCATTATCATATTATGCATTAAGATAATACGTATAATGTATCAAAATAATAGATAATATGCATAGGTTTTAGTTCCTATATAAAATTTGATTCTCACCGGAATCTACCCCTATATATATATATATATACATATATATATAGGGGAGGATTATAATGAAAATAGATCTGAACTCTCCATATTGTTCATCCAATGGATATGATTAAACTATACCCTAATCAAAAAACAATAGTCACAAAGAATAACAAATTCCCTGTTTTTAGGGATCAAATATTTTAAATTAGATACATACCAAAATTATCTTTTAATATGTACCATTGATCTAAATAATTCAACAGTCAATATTTATTTTTAATTAACTCATGCATATCCATTTTTATTTGATCTCTTCCCTATATATATATATATAACATGATACTTCTTGCATTTAAAGTTCACTAGCGGGCCGGTTCCAAGCCCAACCCGGGCCGCCAGATTGGGCATGTCTAGGTATACGTGGCTGGGTGATGGGGCTTACAAAAACTACTTACAAAAGCTGACAAAGAGTTATTTTACTAAATAAATTATTATTGATGGAAAGATACGTATTACTTAAAATAAAATATGTATTTAAGTTCAAGCTGAATCTCCTAGGGATGTAAATGGGCATGCACAGTGAAATGAAAGCCAAGTAGGAAGATTGATAAATATAGAGATATAAAGCAAGGTTAGTGGCAAGAAGATTCACACAAACCAAAGGAATAGATTATGACGAGACCTTTTCCACAATCATTTCTATTAAAAGAAAATGATGAAAACAAATTAACGTAATCATGTGGGATCATATGTGCAATTTGATGATGATTTGGAAGTATTGAGAGGTATTTTTGTAAGCAGATGAAATTGAAAAGAAAGGAGGCTATGATGAGGTCCGAGTGTAAATTAGAGTAGTGTTTAGTTGGGAAGGAGCTTGATATCCCAGAACCTGTCCTCACAAGGGCCAACATAAGGCAGTGGGGGTGATGAATGTATAGTTGATTTGCAGGTGGGGTTGGGAGCGACATGGTAGCAGGGCTCCATGGAGATGCCTTGTCGACAAGGTGGATCGGGCGTAGTGTGGTTATTAGGGAGTTGAAGTATCCATGGCCTCAGCCCTCCCAGTCCTTGCGCCACGTATCCGAATGTCGATGATGAACTCGTCACCAATTTATCCATTAGGCTCAGCAGATACATCTCCGCCCACGCCTTCCTATTTTGATCCCCCTTTTCATTGTCCTCCACTTTCTCATTACTCGCTTGGAACACTCCTATTACATCCCCATTTCCTGTTGGATTCTCGTAGTACATGTCTCGTACTTGTTGGTAGTACTCCCATGTCAGAGACGTTATCAGCACACCTACTCTCTTCTTCTTCTTCTTCTCTTTCTTCACTTGTTCAATTTCACGAAGACGGCCCTCCTTCCCAACTTTAATATCAGCTAGTATATTCTCCTTCGTCATGCATGCCGCGATCTGCTGGAATAGGTGGTTAACCAGGGCGGGTGATGAATCGCTGAAGACTCTGACTTGAACACCCACTGTTTCATCAGCCGTGGATAGATAAGATTGGTAGAATCTGGTAATAAGACCCCAGACGGAGTTTGTAGGGTGGACCAGATAGCGGCCCAAGAGGTGGAACACGATTTCCTTTTCCGGGAAGAGGGTGTGCAGCTCTTCCTTAAACAAGGGCATCGAGAATAAGGATGGGATGAAGTAAGTGTTGGACCTTATGACCAACCAGGGTATGGTGCGCAGATAGGCTTGATCTTTATCGCAGAAGAATTGCTTGTCCAGATCACTGCTCCCAGTATGAATGTTGAGATATATGTATGGTAATGGTGGTGATGATGCAGATGCGGTGAAAAATGTGGAGTTTCTGAGCAACTCCCCGTAGCAGAGGGGGGAGTCGGCCCGCAACCCTCTCAAGTGCGAAGCCAGAGGGAAATCGAGGGGGAGCAGCCAAGAAGTGTGGGGAAAGGGCTCGCAGAAAAGGTCGTGGTCGGAGATTTGCCTGTCGAGGAGGAGGATTCGGTCGGTGAGGAGGGCGTAGAGGAAAGATGAAGCAAGTGCAAGGATCCTGTTTCCCAAACCGTGCATGGGCATCCACACAAGGTAGTTGCAGTAGTCGTGGTGGCTTGCCCTTGCCACTCCTCTGTTCATAAGAAGCTCCACTGTTTTGTTGTATGGACCCGTGTGGGGCCCGCATCTCTTGTGTCGGGCTTCGTAGCTTCGGAGCTTCGATATGAGGCGAGGAGACGCCTTCCGAGCCACTCCTCGTCGTCGTGGATTAAGGAGAGAGTGATGCCTACTGAGGCAAGATTTTTCATCAAATCCCATGGGGAGCAGCTCATCCTTTTCCACCTCAACATCTATAATATATATTTATGTATGGTGAATCGGTGATCAATATTGAATATTAATTTGAAGAGATTGAATGGAAGAAGCAAACAGATGTATAGAGTGTACCATCGTGAAGGTTGGAATAAAGAAGATTCCGGCCGGTGGAGAAGGTGAAGAAAGCCATGGATAGAAGATGAAAAGCACCAACAATCAACATTATGAGGAAAATCAACCCAAGTTTCCCATATGCACTTGTTAGATCAGCTTTCCTCAACATTATTTTCATTTCATATACTCACCAATCACCCACCCTAGTTTCCACGATTATCTATTTATATATATCATCGGTGAATGACTGCACTCTAATATATGTTAATGGTGGAGACAGTGCAATATGACCAAGTTTGTATAAGCTCAACTCTGCTTTGTCAGTGGCAGTGGGTATAAGAAGAGCAAGATATGTATCTTGTGCTTAAATTTCTTACACAAGTCAAGTGTCTGGTTTATACTTGACTTACTTAGATCTAGACTTTTAAACTTGGATCACATACTTATTCTATACTTCTCATGTCAAGTAATATCTCATCTCATTGTATTTTTTTTGGTATTAGTTAGACCAGTCATTAGCATTAAGGGTGGGTTCATAAACTAAATTCAAATCTATATCCATTATTTCTTTTTTTACTATTCAATATTAAAGTCTTGAAATGTTTTTATTGCTTTTAATGACCACTCGAATTTATAAGAAAATAGCTTCCTAAATAAATTGTACTAATTAATAGTGGTGGTTGAGTGTGAATATGTTCTTTATAACAGATATTTTAGAGCATGACTCACAAATAAACCTCAAATATTGAATTATTACATGTTCAATTATTTTATCTTTACTTTTAAAAATCTCTTTAAAAAATGCTAAAAAAATCAAAATTATTTGTGTATTTAACATATTATTTTTGGAAACAAGTATAAAGAAAGTGATTTTCTTGTGTAAAGGGATGATCCTCAATAAAGTTGACTAACTTTTTAAAGATAAAATATTTCGTTTTTTGAAAACAAGATATTACTCAAACACCTCAATATAATAAACGTGTTATGAATAGTACAACAAATGAATATTATTTTTAAATAATACTTTAATAAAATTTAAAATCCTAATTTTATAATTTGCACACGGCCTCAATATTGATTGAGACGGACATATGCTTGTGGCTGATTTGACAATATCACTTAATATCACATAAATATATGATTCATTATAATTTTTATTTTTTATTATTTTATATAAAATAAATATTAAATCTAATTAATAAAACTATCCAAAAATGAAAATGAAAATTTTTTATCAAAAGATTATTGTTCATCTATGTTAGTACGGTAAAGTGATTATTTTGACTATTTTTGAGACAAAGTATTGGTTCAAATTCTACATCAGCTAACATTATTTTAGGGTTTAATAATATGCAAGTAATTGTTTTTAAAATAATACTCCCTCCGTCCATGAATAGCTTTTCGCTTTGATCGGGCACATGTTTTCATAAATAGTTTGACTTTATTAGGTAATGTGTAAAGTGTAATGAGTAGTGTGTAGTTAATGGAGAATGAAACACACATTATTGATGATGTGTAGTGTGTAGTGTGTAGTAAGTAGTGAGTAGAGTAAATGGCCCACATTAATGATGATATATATTGAATAGTGTGTAGTTAGTGAAGAATGAGTCTCACATTATTGATGATGTGTTGAGTAGTGAGTGGAATAAGGGTTGCCAAAAATAGAAAGTTAAAGTGAGAAGCTACTTCGTGAACGATAAAGAAATATGGGAAGTTAATTCGTGGACGGAGGGAGTAGATGTTAATGCTTAGAACATATTATAGACTTATATTTTATAGAATTATAGTTGTTGAAGAAATATATATATATATATATATATTATTGCCCGTTGAAATTTATAACGAGTAATAATATAAAATAGTCAAAAAAGATTGTAAAAGACAAATAATAGTCACTAATAAAATAATATTTAAATTCTAGCCATCTATAAATTTTTTGTACTAAAGTACCCTTATAATTATATTTTACATTTATGAGTATGAATAGTATGAATTCTATCGAATCGTATCATTCATGTCTAATACTTAATTTTATGAAATTGTATGTGTGTGTGAATCATATGAATGAATATTATTCATACCTTTTTTATCATTCATACAAATATACAATTAAATTTAAGTATAAGGATATTTATGGTAATTCACATCCAAAATAACTAGAATTTAAATAGTTTTATATTTGTGACTATTATTTGTCTTTTACAATCTTTTTTAACTAATTTGTATAATTAATACATTTATAAATTACTTGTTACTTGTAAAATTGTTTTAGAACCTATATAAATTCTAAGAAGTAACGCGTGTGTGTGTGTTTTTTTTTAATACGTAGAATCAATGTTTAATTTTTCTCATCCTCGCACTACTAATTTAATTTCACAAATTAATTAATTAGCACAATACATAGATAGATGTCGTATTTTTATATACGGGTCAATTTATTACGGCTATTATATAGACTAGAGTATCATTACGTCTCAAAAGAAAATAAATATATCATCAATTTTGTGGGGGAGAGTAGTAATTAATAATAATAACTAATAATAGTTGATAGTAATAATACTTGATCTATATAATTAAAACATATACTCTAGTTTTCATTGAAATCAATTTTGATGGTAATTTGTAATTAATGATTCATTACATAAAAATAAATTAAATAATTTTAATTAAATTTTAAAGTTATTCCACATTTGTTGGTATTGGAAGTTTATGAAAATAATTACTTCATTTACTTTTTATATCGTTTTATTTTATTATATTCAAAATCTTTAAATATCTTAACAATAGTTTTAATTATGTAGTAAATATGTTTTATAATATGAAAATAATTTATGATCGTTTAATATATATATATATATACACACACATTTATTATATGGCTTATAGATAAAATTACACATTTTCGTAAAATAAAAATAAAAAAATATTAACCCACTTCAAAATAAAAAATAAAAATATTCGCAGTACATAATAATATGAGAAATTTTCTCATATACTTAATATGACTTAATATGAAAAGGTTATAATCGTTTAAAAATATTTAATGTATACATTTATTATAAGATGGATAAAGTAATCCACCTTTATAAAACACAAATAAAAAGATATTCATTTCAAATAAAAAATAATTAAAAATTACTCACATTATATAATAATATGAGGAATTTTCTCATATTTTTGTATAATTCAAAGTGTTTTGTGAATGAAATACATGAACTTATTCATGAACGTATCAAAGTGAGTATTTTAATTTTACTCATATATTATATATATACTAACTTTTATATAATATTGTTATCTAAGTCACATGTATCCCGAAAAATAATTTTTCCATCATTAAATTATTACTCGTTTTGCCAGTTTGATGGACACAAAATTGTTACTTGATCTTTTAAGTGAGTCATTTCACCCATTACACACAACTCAATTATAAAAATTAAATCAAGTTATATCTAAATTACACACAATATATAACTTATTTTAAATCAAACTCTTTTTGTAGTGCGCGTGTCGTGTCAAAGTGAATAACAATTTCATGGAGGAGACCACTCTTATTCCATTTTGATTTATCCACAAAAATATACACACTTTCATCTATGGTAAATATATAGAATATATCATCTTCAATACTATCAAACATATATTGTTATTTACTTAAAATTTCATTATTGGACACACCATTAATTTTCTATCATTCACAACACATATTTAATTATAAATAATGTGAAATTTATTCAACTCTCGTCATATTTAATTTATTTATTAAAGATTCATTAATTTTCACCATATATAACTTATTTATTAATCAATCAATAATTTTTTATTTTACTAACAACACAAATATTTAAATTTATAATTTAATTTTGAAATTTATAAAATATTTAAATTTATAATTTAATTTGAAATTAATTTCGTGAAATCGGGATTCGGGACTCCCGAATCACGAAAATTTTCAAATGTCAAGTTTCGAACTTGGGGTCCCGAATTCCGCTTAGACTAGGATCAAGACCGAGAATTCCCAAATTCACGGTCTCAAGTTCTCACATCTATTAAAAATTATATTTTAGACATGTATAGAATAAAAATAGATAATTACATCTATTATCATTACAAAAATATAAAGTTTTAACTACAGATCTAAAGACGGACATTGCATCCGTCGTTACGGACTAGCGATGGATTTACAATTGATGACCTAACGACGGACTTACTATGGATAGATTCGTCATTAGGCCATGTTTGTAACGACGGATTATGAAGGTTTAGCGACAATTTTGTCCGTTGTCGGTTAAGTCTTTTTTATAGTGAATGGTTATATAGTTTAAATACAATTTATTCTTTACTAAATAAGTTATTAATTATATTAATTATCCGTTTAAAATGTCTATTTTTAAACTATCAAAGATGTGTTATTTTTGAGCAAGATTACACAATTCACCATGTATTACACTACAAAAAAAAGTTTATTTAGCAACGGAATTTTTCCGTCACTAAAATAAGAAATTCCGTTACTAAAGATGTTAATAACGGAATTGTAACGGATTTATCCGTAGTAATATTGATGGTTGCTAAAAAAAAATTAACAACAGAATATATTCCGTTACTATATAAGAACGGAATTGTAACAAAATTTCTGTTTCTAAAATGAATTTTTCAATTTTAGTAACGGAATTGTAACAGAAAATTTCGTTACCAAATTTTAATAATGGATAATTCCGTCGCTAATTCTGTTACTAAAATTGAACAACAAATTCCGTAACAATTCTGTTGTTAATCCTTTAAAATTTAGAAATGGAAAAATTTTCCGTCACTATTCCGTTGCTAGAAAATGTGTTTTTTGTAGTGTTATAAACTTCACATATATAAAAATGTATATATATAGGGGCCGGATCTAATAGGATCCAACTCTTAAGTGTTAACTAGGATCCAATTAGGACCGTAGATCACTTGTATTTGAACGATCAGGATTCAATATAATTATTATACTAATTAAAATTAATATAATAATTATTTATTATAAGTAAGGTCAAATTAGTAATTTACATTATGAAGATCAAATTTAAATTAACAAAATTGGTTGAAATAGACCTAAATTTTGGGCACTACGCTAAAAAAAAAAGGATTAACAATTCAAATAAAATCCAATAAACAAGAAAAATTGCATTCAAAATTTCAAAGTCTATCTTTTTCCCTATAAAAGATATGCATTCAAAAATAATTAATCTAATATCTATCTATAAAAAACGATGATATAAATACTAGTATAAACATTCCAATCAAAATACTTTCTTTAAAAAATTTGAATCACAAATATGGTATAATAATGCTTAAATCAATATATATAATTCTATATAGAATATATCGTAATCAATAATTACATTGCTTATTTTGAAATACCGCATAGCTTATTTTGTGGTATAATAATGCTTAAATTATTATATATAAATCTCACTTATGTTATAATCACATTGCTTATTTTGAAATGTCGTATAACTTATTTTGTGGTATAATAATGCTTAAATTATTATATATAAATTTCACTCATGTTATAAGTATATTGCTTATTTTGAAATACCGCATAACTTATTTTGTGGTATAATAATGCTTAAATTATTATATATAATTATAATTAGAATATAATGTAATCAATAATTACAATGCTTATTTTGAAATACTGCATAGCTTATTTTGTGGTATAATAATGTCACGCCCCGACCCTCCGCCCTCCCCGGCAGAGTCCGGGCGCGCAACTAATGGCTTGAATGAATGAATGATAAGGTGGAACACTGATTATACTGAAAGACTTGACTGAATTGAAAGATCGTTTGGTAACTGAGTGTAGTTCAACTGAAGATTTAATTTAAACAATTGGCAACTTCGCCAAACAAAACTGATTGAAACTCACGCAGCGGAATAAGGATCGACTGAAGTCTACGTGTATGAAGACACGTAGACACCCAAGACTTTATATAAAGACTGACAAGCCCATCATAGCATCTCCCGTCATCACGTCCCAACCTGCACATTTATAAATACATGCAGGGCTGAGTACAAATTGTACTCAGTAGACACATGCCAAAATCGCACACATACATATATAATTGTCAATGCCGTAAGAGTGAGACATAGGGATTTTGTCTTTAAAAGCACCTACGTTCACTAAATTCATTTGTGAAAGATCCTACTGTTCGACAGATCTGTCTAATTTTCTTTAGTATACTGGCCATATCTGTAATTTGATTGTACTGATAATTTATGGTACCGAGAAGGTGGCCACCTTCTACGGACACCGAACCGGTCGACAACTTCGACGACTCACGGTCCACTGAACCGGCCAACCCGATAGATGACTCCCGGTTTACTGTAACTGGCCAACCCGATAGATGACTCATGGTTATATGTGCACAATTAGTTCGATTACAATTCTTCGGATCCTTAAACAAGGAATCCAGGATCCTTACACCAGGTACCCTTAATCAGATAGGCATTTATACAAAACATAAATCATTTCGGCAAGACAACACTTTGAAACATAATTTTCTCAATTTGAGATCATTTTGAAAGCAACATAAATAGTGTACAGACACACATAATTTTATTTGTAATAGAAAGCCTTACCTGGATAACTCCGATTGGTACTTGATTTGATCTCGAATTGCGAGGTAGATTTCTCGTAAGAACCTTTAGAAAAGCTCGTATAAATTAAAATGCCCTTAGTGCATTTGAAATATTTAATTGTAAGAATATATTATTCTTAGTTCTTATTTCGACTTGTTAATCGAGATATTGATTCTTCAGATCAATATTATTTATAAAGTGTTGAATCCTCGATTCAATTACTCCGGTAATTGCATCTAGTGCAATAAGTGTATTAACACTTAACTAAATTAATTAATTATTCTTGATAATTAATTGTTAAATAATATTATAAGTTCTAAGCATTAATCCATTACATAACCTTATAATATTAATTCTTTAAATCAATCCTTAATAATTTAGAGATATTAATACTCTTAATTTAGAACCCAATTATTAAATTGGATCTTCTTGATTTTAATACTTAATGTATATTTTACTATCCCTTCTTTCATTATTAGTAACACTAATTGATGTAGTTCAATTAAATTTAAATGATAAACTCAATTTGAATAAAGCCCTATTATATTATAATGTTAAACTAGTTCATTAGAATTTAATTAAGTGAGCTTAATAAATAATTAGATTAATTAGTTAAATATTAATTATCTTAAGATTAATAAACTAGGCCCAACCTAATTATTTTCCAGCCCAATAATTTAATTAATTCGACCCAATAGATCTTATTAATTCAGGCCCAACAATTATTAAATTTTTGGCCCAACTCTTTCCATTTATTTAGGCCCCTTCACCAAGTTAAATCATCAGCCCATTAATTCGACCCAGCCCGTAAATCCGGCCCAACACCCGGCCCATGCTCTAGAACCCTCTATACTAACCCTAACTTTAATCCATTTCACTACTCTATCTGTTTTCTCTCAAACAGATAGCAAATTCCTCCATCTTTCGTTTTCTCTCAAACAGATAGCAAATTCCCTCTCTCCCTCCCACTCGATCTGCTCTCTCTGTTTTCACTCTCCCTCTCGCTATTCTCTCCATCTTCCTCTCCTTCAATCCCTCTCACTCTCTCTCGATTTCCTCTCTGTCTCCACACTCTATTCTCTCTCTGTTTCTCCCTTCTCTACTTTCACTCTCCGTCTCTACCTTCTGTCTCACTCGCTTTCTCTCTTATTTTCTGCAGGGAGGTAGAGCCTTCCTAGCTCCAAGTTTCTTTCGACTCTACTTCTTACAGTTGGTGCTACGGCTCCTGATTTCTTCCCAAGAAGGTAAAATGGCTCTAAACTTTCTGTCTTATCTTTCTAAACTCCTTTCTGCATTTATAGATTTAAACTAAGATTCAATTAAGGAAAGGTTTGGGTTGTGTTCTGTAGTTTCTGAATTAATTTCCTCCCTCGCCTATCTCTCTTTAAATTTATGCTTTTAAAGAGGATAAGGGTTGTCTTGATTCCTATTGAATTTCTGTTTTAAATTTTTAGAGCCCTAACCCTCACTGCATGTTTTATATCTGGTTGGATTTTAAGATGATTTAAGGTTTCTTAGTTAAAACCCCCATTCTTCGATTCTAGTATAATTAACGTTCTTCATATTTTTCTCTCGGTGGTCAGCTTTGTAGTCCACAAAGCTTCCTCCACCATCTGAGTTCTGTCTACCCCTTGCTGGACAGTTTTGGTTGGATTACAAAAGGTAATATCTAATTTCCTCTCCTGGATTTTATTAAGAAACAGGTTTAGGAAAGGTCCTGTTTAGTTCTGAAATTTCGACCTTTCCTTATTTCTGGTGTTTATGTAATTTGCATGCTATAGTTTACTGAATGAAGAGGATTTGGGAATTTATTATTATCAACTCTATTTTTCGTCCTATTAGATCTAAAATGTTCTGTTCTGAAGGGTTTTCCATTTTCTCCCAGTTGGTTCTAATTTCAGAATTTTGTTTTTATTTCATGATGATGATCTCTGGTTTATTTTGATTCTGGTCGAGGGAAAGGTTTGGAGTTTGGCTGGTTGTGTGATTCGCCTGATAGGGTGAGTTTAGGGATGGTTCAGTTTATGTACTCACTCTGCTTCATAGTTTCTGAAATTTGAACTATATCTATGTTTGATTGTTAAAGTTCTAAGTACTTATTGTAATTTGAAGCATGACTAACATTTGAGGATTCTAAGTTCGTGCCAAATACTATAGCTGATTAAATTTACAGAACTGAGTAGTCCATTTAATTTTCTTGTTTTCTGGTGAAGCATGATAAGTGTATAATCTGGGAATATGCCTGTTTATTTAATTTGTGCTTTATTCTCTAAAGAATCTAAAATATAATAGGAATATGAATTGATCTTCAGTCTTTTAAATTCTGGTGAATGTTTCTAAGTTCAAAACTTGTCTTAAAAGGTTCACTCATAGCTTAGACAGAAAGAGAAGTATATAATATGATTCTTAAGTTCTGAATAATTCGATGAGTTAAAACATGGTTTAAACTTTAAAACTAAAAAGAATGAAAAACTGACAGTTTGAGATCAGGTATACCTCAAGAACTTCTAACTCTTCTGGATTTATATGGCTTGGAAACTTTCTGTTGGGAATAAATTTGGGCAGAGCTTTCCCTTAAATTTCCTTCTAAAATTTTCTATGCTAATGGAGTCTCTATTTATAGAGAAATTCAGGTTAGGGTGATGAGGTGAGGTGAGGGTTATACGGACTGTTTTGATATGATCTTACATCACCCAAATCTCTGATTTAAATCTTTTACTTGCTCTAGTTTCATACTCTTTCTATTCTCATTGGTTTGACTTGGCAATTGCTTTTGCAGGTTCTTGGTTTGATCTTTACTCAATCTAGGGCAGCTTTGCCCCTTCTCATTCCTTCTGCAGCAGCACCTTCATTACCTAGAGCCCCCCCCCCCCCCCCCCCCCCCAAATGCTGACATTTTGTGTGGGGAGATGTAATATTCTTTGTAGAGCTATAAGGTGGTGCCATGTATTACCTTTAGAAGGCTGCAGCCTTATACTTTGACTTGTACTTAGTTGTTTATAATTCTTCTTTGTAAGGAAATTCCAATATTGTAATACATCTATGTATATATATTGGGCTATACGTATAATATATATATATATACGTTCATTTATAATGTTTTGTCTTTTTTTTGCTGTTTTGTTCACTGCCCTTGCAGTTTATATATTATAGATTAGCTTTTAAGTTATTTTGTTTAATCAATGTATTATATAGAGGTTGATGTTGGCAAGCTATGTATCAAACATATCTATAAGACATGATTTCTACTCAAGTGTTTCAATTATTTAGCTTTCCTTCCTTACTTAATGTATATATATATCCATACTTGAGTGTTCTATTTTTCTTTCCCACAACCAAGGCTTTGCAGGTCTTATACATCTATATATATATATACTATGCGTGTGGATTTTTATTTCATGTACCATTTACAGCATCATGTACATATATAATCAAGTTTATAGTATTATATATATCTATATATATATCTAGATAAAATCTATACCACATACTTATTGTAGATGAAACCTAGGTATACCATTACCATTTATTAGTTCTTATCACATAACACTTCTACTTACACTTAAGTATTTCTAAAATAGTTACCATTTCTTAATAATAACACTTCTTAATATATATAAATCAAGAAATTTTTAATTGCTTATCATCTTAAACCAAAATTCATCTTCAAGTAGATTAACTTCCATTAATAAAATAAAATATTCACCATATATATATATATTAATAATAATTGCGTTCGAATATTGGTTATTTTGGAATTTAAAAAGACGGGGTATTACAAATAATGCGTAGAATTATTATGTATAATTCTAATTAGAATATACCATAATCAATAATTACAATGCTTATTTTAGAATACCGCATAACTTATAATTACACTGCTTATTTTGGAATACTGCATAGCTTATTTTGTGGTATAATAATGTGTAGAATTATTATGTATAATTCTAATTAGAATATACCATAATCAATAATTACATTGCTTATTTTAGAATACGCTTATTTTACGGTATAATTATACCACATAGAAGATGCCGAGAGATATCAGGTATTAAAATTTCTTAGAAAATACATTATTGATAGGATGTTCATTATTGAATAACAAGTTTTTATTAAAATGAGTATAAAGGAGATCAACATGGTTACACATGATGCAAACTCGAAATGCAGTGTTAATGAAAAAAAAATTGATGTACAAATATTCAATCTTTTATATTTTAGATGTCAGCGCTTAATTTTCTTAAAATGCAATTTATTTTGTAGGATCCAAAAGAGCCATTGAAACATCATATGATACGTAGAGAAAAAGTTAAAAAGACAGGCTATAAATGAAATTTGCTTTCAAGTAGATAAAAAAAACCAATACCTAGAGAATCCATGTTAGTATCCGATGAGTTCATATTTATAACTTAATTTTAGATACTATTGTTGAAGAAACATATCTATAGCTTAATCTTAGATATTATTATTGAAGATACGTATATATTAAATAAAGTAAAATTATAATAATAATAGTAAATTTACTTTTATAACCTTTAAAATAATAAAATAATAAATTAATATTAAAATAATTGAATAAATTATAACCATGGATCAAAACAAATCAACGATCAATACTGAATCTTAGTTAACACGTGGGGATAGGGTTAACATTTGAACTCTCATCTCTCTCTCTCTCTCTATATATATATGATGTATATCATATAGAAAGTGGTTTTAAAGTAGGAAATATGAAGGAATCTTGTCCCTTCATTTTTATGATCTAACGGCCCAAATTAATTACTAATTTTTGAATTATTAATTCTTAAAATATTCTATAATTAGGATCAAAAGGGTAAACACGTACTTTTAAATATAAGAGAGAAAAATCATATCTTTAATTATTTACTATTTTCTTTCCAGCTTCCTCTCTCATCTATTCTCTCTCTCCACGGCGATTCTCTCTTCTATCTTCTTTCTCTACACGGCGGACTCGATGGTGGTGGTGGAGGCGGCGCGCGCATAGGCCGCAGAGTGAACCGTCGACCTCCTCGACGACGTCCAAGTTGGTGCAGATGACTGTGGGGAAGACGTGACTGGCCTGAACCCACGATGTGTTTGCCGCGATGTCAACGTCAACATACCCGAGGTCGACGAGGATGAAATTAGACGGCGATTTAAATTCAGAGGTGTAGGAGAGGTCCTCGTCGTCGTGGCCACCGTTGCACAAACGAAGGTGGATGCAAAGGTTGTTCGCGAAAGAAAACAGGAATGGGTCACTGCATGTATACGTTGCACCACATATACATGTGGATTACATTATCATATACGTGAAAATTGCAATGTTATTTCATCTTTGTACCGTTTAATAATATCATGTTGCACCACGCATATATGGGAATTGCATTGACATATACATGTAAATTGCATTGTCATTTTAGATTAATATGCAGTGTTTTCGGTCCAACCAATTTATATTTTGTACAGACTGCAATGCATCAATAAATATAATGTAATGCATCAGACGTTTGATTGTAAATCAACATGGCATAAATTGGTATTGCATGAGATAAAGTTGTTTTCGGTTGCGTTTCCCAATTAAAATTCTTTTAATTCGAAATTTTGGGAATTTTCAAATATTTTTAGAAGATTATGTTATCCCATAAATTTCTCCAACTACCTAAATTAAATGATAGTACAATATATATATATATCTAATGCAAATTACGTAATTTTACAGTGCAACACTACATATATATCTAATGCAAATTACATGAATATACAGTGCAACAATAAACAAACGGCGGTTGGGGAAGTTTTTCTCTTTCCTATTATAGTTTCATAATTAATGGTATCATTCAATTTTCGAATCCCTTAATCTTAGAAACCGCCGAATTTTTTACCTAAATGCACTTCTTGCATTGTAATTTAACAATGCAATACGTTTTCAAACCTAATTTTCGAAAATTAAGAGATCAATCACAACCATTAGATCTATTGTAATGGAGGGACAAGATCTCTTCCTATTTTATACCTTATGAACACTTTTTACCTAAAACAACCCCTATATATATACCTGATAACTTTTTTTATTGACTAAAAATTATTTTATATTTTTTAAATTGTACAGACGTTCAATACATTCTTAATTAATGAAATGATAATTAATTATTTATTAATTACTGGTGCATTGCATTGGCACGTGATCACATACTTATATTTTAATGAATTATGATTTCGTAGTAATAGTAATGAATAATAATCAATAGTAAGTAATAATAATTAAGGGACGGATAATTGTAATTAATAATACTTAATATCAATATTAATAAGAATTAGTAATTTTATATTAATAGTATTAGCTCATATTCTTTTTAATTGATATTCCACCTACCCATGTATTAATAATATATATAATTATTTTTTGATTAACTAATTAATTGTAGAAATAAAATTTCATGCGCCAAATTGAGTCAATGTATTTATAAGCTCTAGAATATATTTAATTTTATAACTATGTGTGATAGAAAATCTCCAATTATTATTTCAATTAATAATAAACATATATAGAAAAGCGTAACTGCTGATATTGAAAAAATTAAAAATATTAAAAATCTAGAATTACAAGTATCGAAAATGCTCACCCGCCCACAGTGGGCACATCTTAATGCGCCCGCGGTTGATGTGGCATGCCACGTAGATAAATATTAAAATTTAAATATTTTTT
>JAPKLX010000054.1:1614078-1736999 GCA_026898415.1 Leonotis leonurus
TGATGTGGCATGCCACGTAGATAAATATTAAAATTTAAATATTTTTTTATTAATTATCACTTTCCGACATATTATCATATTAAAAGAAAATTCAACATAATAATGGTATAAAATTATCGAATATCACGGTATATGGAAACATGCCGAAAAATAACATCATTTCCATATACTGAAAAATAACATCATTTTTGTATATATTGAAATATTTACCAAAAAATAATTACTACTCCTTTCATCCCTTTAAAAGCGGTCACAAGTGAATCGGTACATAGATTAAAAAAAAAATAAAGTGTTGTGTTTTAGAAAGTATGAGTGACGCATTTCAAAGGTAAACTTATTTTCCTTTTTTTGAAAGTGACAATTTTTATTGGGACAAACTTAAAAGGGAATGTGACTATTTTTAGTGGGACGTAAATATTATATTTATATAATCAATAATTGTTATACCATGAAATTTCAGCATTAATTGGCATACTGAAACCTTCATGGTAGACTATATTTTGGGGATGGGATCATATGTCCCACCTTTGTGTTCCACATTCCATGTCCCATAATTAAATTTTTTAATTTATTTTTTAATTTTATTTTTTGATTTCAATTTTATATGTTTTAGTTTAATTTTATACATAATATTAGGGTTCATCCCACTCCAAATAGGGTTTATACTTATTTTTTAATATTTAATATCATTTTTAATTGATTTTTAGGGTTCATAAATTCAAAAATAAGATATATGATTTTTAAAAATTTTGATTTTTTAAATAAATGTTAATTATGATTCATTATATCATAATAAATTTTTTAATTTTAAAAATTATTAATTAAAATAATAAATTTAATGTGAGACATGGGATGTGGAACACAATTGTGGGACATCGGATCTCATCCCATATTTTGGTAAGAGATATTGAAAATTCCATAAGGTATCAATATGCTAAACATATTATAACGAATTTTTAATATGTCGATTTTGTGTGTATCAAATTCTACGGTTTGTTATTAATAAATTTTCATATCATATTTGTAACTACCTCCGTGATAATTCTTCCTACTTTTACCCAACACGAGTTTTAATAAAATAGTTTGACTTTGGTTGGTAAAAAGTAAAATGTAGTAAGTGGAGAATGAGACCTATAAAAAGTTAAATGATGTGTAATGTATGGTGAGTGGAGAATGGGTTGGTAAAGGGGTTGCCAAAAATAGAAATAAAAGTGGGAAGAAACTTGCTGGACAAATCAAAATGATAAAGTGAGAAAAAAGATGGTGGACGGAGGAAGTATAATGAAAAAAGAATAGAAAAAAGTATATTCAATAAAAAAAGAAAATTTACTTCTGTACTCGCCTCCGTACCCATTTAAATCCTATCGAGTATGAGACACCAAATAATATTTTTTAAATGACAATTATTTTTAAAGAAAAAGTAGTTACTAGCTAGTGTAATAATATAAGTCTTATATAAAAAAAAATTCAAGTTAAAAATTATTTCAATATGCATTATTTTATTCTTATAAAAGTTTAAAAATTATATATAAAAAATATATTATATAAATTTATCGAGGACGGATATGATGGGAAAATATATAGTCCCATAATTGTCCCGTACCTGACTCAAATACAAATATAGAAAATTATACTCGTCTCTATCCCTGATTTTCTTCCCACATGCCCGTCACATGCCCTGAAAATTGCGGTTAACCAAAACTGAATTACCCAAAAACTACTAACCGAAACCGAACAGAATTACGAATTTCGGTTAACAGCTAACCGTTCGGTTAGTTGAACCAGTTATCTGAAATAATCGAAATAACCAAAATAACCGATTTTTTTATTAAAAAATTAAAATTAAAATTAAATAATTTTAATATCAACTATTTTTTTTTCAATTTTGTAATAAGTATGGAATAATTATTAGAAATAAAAAATATGTATATAAAAATAATTATTAAAAATATAAAATATATTTATAAAAATAAAATATATAAATTTTAAATTAAAATTTCAGTTATTTCGGTTATATCCAATCGGTTATCGGATATAACCGATAACTGAGAATTACGAAAAACATTATCCGATAACTGATCCGCTATCCGAAAATTGCGGTTATCAGTTATCGGTTAACCGAAAATTTCGGTTCGGTTAGTAATTATCCGAAATAACCGATTCGAACTTCCAACCTTACTCACGAGTTCGGCAACCCGGCCGTATATTATTTTGTAATCTCAAGATTCAATACAGATATAATGTATTTTTGAAAATTGGATTACATTAATATTAAATTACATAGCCGCGTCACGGAGGACTCGAACCCGAGACCTAAGCCTTGGGCATTAACCCCACTACCACTACACGCACGCTACAGATATAATGTATTGTTAGGTAATAGTCACTATATACTAATTACGATGGGTATTAAATATACTTAAAATTTTTGTAGATAGGTAGGTTATACTTATATGTCGATCTAGGTAGGTGTGTTGGAATATATCAGATAAATAGTATTAATTCTACATATTTTTTAATTAATAATTATGTTTAAATTAAATTACATGATTCCGCAATAAAAAAAATGTGATTATGATAAATATTAATGTCTTATTACTATTACTTCACAAGCCTCGACTATATAAATACATGTCAGAGTGCTTAATTGATTACAATCAAGGCACATAAATTTTTTCTTTACTTTAATTCCCAATTTTCTCATATTTTTATTTATTTTTTTAATCCATTTTTGATAACATAAAAATAAAAAAAAAATCACGTAAACTTGTATACTCTTATCTCGTGAACACGCACTACTATGCACTGTAACATACACACACAAATAAAATTGCATACAAAGAATATGAAGAAATGACATTGTGCGTGTTAATGATGCAGAAAGACGATGGTGGTGAGTGAACAACAATATGTTTATATATGTGACATGAGTGTTATAGTTTGCATATGTGTGTGTTGTTTGTGAGTGTGAAATTGTGTTATGTTTGTGTGTGCGATGGTGTATACATCTTATGTTTGTGCTTAACTATGTATGCATGATGTTACGCCCGCGTATTTATCTATGAGCGGCTCGTGCGTGGGCGGGGGTAACTCACGGGACGCAAGCAAGACGCACTTGGATGGATGATTGACCAACAATAGTTTTGCCCCAAAGAGATTATAATGAGAGATTATAATGAGGGAATGTGAGAATTGAAGGCATTGAGCAACGTCAAAGAATGTCTGAAGCAACCTCGGGCAAGCTGGTTGGGTGTTGATGTCGTTCCCCTGATGATCTCATGACAGGGCGAAACCAGTTGTTGTCCAAGTAAGCCCCAAGGCGGGATAGGTGAATGCATGCGTTGAGGAAACTTCGTGTGGCACAAGTTTCATCCCGTGACAATGAGCATCCAAAAAAACTATGTATGCCTGAGTTAAAGTTTCTTTTAAATTATTTTTCTAATTTTTATATTCAAAATTAAATTCATAACAAAATTGGTATAAGTAATATGATAATAAAATATATTAAAAAATTGACGATTTCGTTATGTCTGTATTTCTTGGTCATACCAAGTATAAAAATCAAACATAATTTGTATTTTCATTTCATTCCACACTTCATTTTATTCTATTCTTATTGAATTTCACTCAATCAACGCTTAAGAGATAAGTTTTGTTAATTTAATTTGTCGCCAGCTCATTTTAGTTTTTGGATTGGAAAGTTGTTATTGGTTCATTCTAGTTGAAATCTAAAAATATATAATCAAGCCACAAATATACTAAGCCCTTGTTTGGTGTATAAATCATAATTTCTCATGTACCGTTATTTATTATACTTATTATCTAAACTCTAGAATAAGGATACTTTTATATCACAAATAAAATGACATCAAAAATTATAACTTATGTATTAAAGGGAACTAATTGTAATGGTAATGGGTCCAATTAATTTGAACTTAATTTTGCTTTGTCTAATACATATTTGATTTTTATTTTATTCTATCTGGTTTAAGTCAAAAAATATTTCATTTAAATAAATGAGATCCAAATACAGATATATGGATTCGTGGCTCTAAGAGGCTAAATCTAGATACAATTTTTAATAAACAAGTTCTAACAGCAAAAAAGTTGTGAGTAAAAAGTAAAAATATCCCCACTTCAAAATTTTCATCATTCATCAATGCAAGTTGAAAGTGTACCTCAAGAACTGTCGAAATGTTGTTTAAAATGTTCATTAGACATGAACGCACACTTAGCGTAAATAGCAAAGGATATTTCTAACCAATCTTTAGTTTGGATCTTCAAAATGTATGTTTTTTTTTGGTTATAGCTCTAAACACAAAGGGTGCAAGTGGTTAGGTAGTAGAGGTCACTTGTATATTACAGATACAATGAAGTTCCACGAAGAATAGTTTTCATATCCTTACTTGTTTTCCAGTTCTTCCAACCCCCATCATGTCTTCATCCCCCATCTCTCTCTCACTATCTCCAGTCTTAAATGATCAAAATCATTATCCATCATCATCATAATCATCACCTCATAGTTCTTCTACTTCTTCTTGCTCTTCCAATAATCATAACCCATCTAACTTTACTCATTTTGCTCCCCCTTCATTTTCTGCATCCACTGCATCTTCTGCTTCAACTTCACCTCCACCATTAGTCCAAAGCAACCATCTCATGATCACTTAAGCCAAACATGACATCTCTAAACCTAAGGTCTTTTCTGCTGTAAAAATCACACTTCCTGATGAACCTTTTTCTACTATCTAGGCCTTGGCTCATCTAGGATGGCTTGAAGCTATGAAAGTTGATTGTACTCGTGACAAATTGAAAGCTCGACTAGTGGCTAGAGGTTTTGAGCAATATTCAAGAGTTGCTTATCTTGAGACTTTTAATCTTACGGCCATTTGTTTGGTATTTCTCTTGCAGCTACAAAAGGTTGGATCATTCAACAACTACATGTTAATGATGTTTTTCTTCATGGGGAGCTTTAAGATAAGATTAATATGGTTCAACCGCAAGAAGATCCTACATATCCAAGTGATGTATGTAAACTAAACAAAGCTCTCTACGGTCGCAAACAAGCACCTCGTGCTTGTTACGGTACACTACGAGCCATAATTTATGAGCTTGGTTCTCTCACTCTCATTCTTGTGTATGTTGACAACATATTTGTCACGTGAGATAGATGATGCTAATGTTGCAGAAGTTACTAGGGTTGTTCGTGGTTTGGTTTGGTACGGTTTTATACAAAAACCAAATTAAACCATAAAATATGGTTTATAATTTTTGTAAAACCAAACCAAACTGAATTAATACGGTTTGATGCGGTTCAATTTTCGGTTTATATTATTTAATTATTATATGGTGTGTTTATTGATTTCCGTGTAATGTATAGCTATTGAGTGTTTGTTCGTTGTAGTGTAAAAAGTATATAAATAAAAATATAAATAAAATTTATTACCACATACGTGTCATTTTTTTTAGTATAACAAAAAAATATCAACACTAAAATAACACATATAGAGTATGTTTGGTATCCAAGATACGATGCTAATCTTAGGATAATTACACTTAGATTAGCATCGTATCTTGGATACCAAACATACCCATACTTGACTAATAAATAAAATAAATTATTTAAAAATTTAATATTTTTCTACTAATTAAGAATTTGAGATATATAATTATAAAGAGTAAGTAAATAAGAAGAAATTAAGAAGAATATATATTGATTTGTTAGATAATCAATCATTATAATTTAATAATTTATCTCTTATCAAATAAAATAAATAAATAATTTTTATTTAAAAATTTATAAAAGCAAAATATTAATTCAATTAATATATTAAGATAATGATATACAATATATATATACATAATTTATATTATGTTTAAGTTATTATTTGCATTAATATATATATATAATAATTATATTACGGTTTTATGGTTTGCGATTTGGTTTGGTTTTTAATTTTTAAAAAATCAAATTGAAATCGTAAACCATAGTTTCATAAAAAATTGAACTAAACCCTATATTTTAAACCACAAACCGAATCAAACATCATAAATACGGTTTGATTTGGTTTGGTTTACGATTTTAACTGTACCATAAACACCCCTAGAAGTTACTAGTGTTAAAAATTCAACATTTACACTGAAAACTCTTGTTTAAGTACATTACTTTCTAGGGATTCAGGTTCTTTGATTTTGTGTTATTTAAATGCATTTCATTAGGATATTTTGATCAAATTTGGTGTCATTTTGAATGAAATCACATTGCTTTGGATTAATTGTGATCTTGATGTGTTTTTGTAGGCAAAAGGTGATTTTTGACCATTACGGATGATTTATTGGAAGAGTTTACTAGTTGAATCGAAGTTCAAAGAATTGATGGCCTGCTGGAAATTCGGCCGGTATGCCCATACCGTCTGTAAAGCACTATAGCTGACGAAGAAAAGCAAATTTTGAGATTTTTGTTGATTTGAGCGATGATCACTTTATTCCTACGAGATTAATTAGCATAATTCAGTTTTTAGTATTTTATGTAGTATTAGACTTTTAGATATTATATTAGATGGGAAGTATCTATTACCTTCCTAGTTATTTTGGTATTTTTGGACTTATTTCCTAATTCTAAGGAAATACCCTAGGACTATATATAGGGAGTATTATTTTGTGAAAACCCTAGTTTTTGGGGAGAGAAACAGCCGCTGGATTTCTTTGGAGCATAATTGGAGTTCTTACTTTTCATTATTTTTCTCATCATTCTTCATCATCTTTTTACTTCTTTTATTTTCAATTTGATTATGTGTTCTAGCTAATTCTCTTATTCCGGCAAGAGCAAGGAAGTCCTGGCAAGATTATTTTGTGAGATCTAATTGGTTTACATGCTTTAATTTCATGCAAGCATCTATTATTCTCCGTAAGGGTGAAAATCATGACTCTTTTTTATGCACGCATCTATTTTTCCAGCCTTGTTTGTCCCAGCCTTGTTTTGTCCCACTGATTTTATGCAAGTTGTTTGTTTTATCCGTTTTTGGTCTCGTTTCTCTCGCATTTTAGATTCATAATGTTGATTATTATTGTTCAGATTGATACTTTGGTCTTCTATATGTTGCATTGTAGGTTATGATCGATAAAAATGGAGTAGCAAGACTCGAAAAGAGAAACGAGACGAAAAGGCGTGAAAAAGAAGGAGTGAAGACATTGCGTAGGGGTAGTGATCACTACCCCCCTAGTGATCACTAGGTCTCTTAGGCAGAACAAGGGGGTAGCGCTCACTACCCCCTAGTGATCACTACCCCCATGGACTTTCCCACAACAGAGCGTGGAGGTAGCGAGCGCTACCCCCTAGCGCTCACTACCCCCTGCAATACATTGGACGGACAGAGAGGGGGGCTAGCGACCGCTACCCCCCTAGCAGCCGCTAGCTCCCCCACACGGTGAAGGTACAGAACGTTGGGGTAGCAAACGCTACCCCCCTAGCGCTCGCTACCCTTCTCCAGGTCTAAACAAGACAGAACATGGGGGTAGCGAACGCTACCCCCTAGCGGTCACTACCCAGGCGAGATTTTCTTCTCCTATTTAAACCTCCACGCGTGATTCTTCAGATACTTCTTTCACATTTTTGTACTTCTAGTCTAGGGTTTAGACCACGAGAGAAAATACTTTTAGTCAAGATTTTTATTTCTTGTTCGTTCTTCAATTTCGTTGTGGATTCGCCCGTGATTCAAACCCGGAGTACTTTAATGCATTATTTTTCCTTTCAATCCGTGAGTTCTTTTACTGCTTTCTTTATTGCTTTATGATTTATTTTCTTTCTACTCTGTTATTGATTAATTTCCAATTCAGTAATACAAATCTTTCAATCATGTTCATTAATCAATTCAAACATGTTTCAATTCAGTTTCCTTAATTCATTGTTCTTAAATTTAGGATTTAATTACTTTATTAGTTTTCGCCTACATAGATTAATTAGATTAAAAATCCAAAACCCCCTCTTTTTAATTGCTTTCTGTTCTGCAACATAGATATAAGCCCTACTTAGCCTTTCTTGAGAATACGACTTAGGATTAACTTATTAATATATAACGAACTCGTACTCTTACGAGCAATTTAATACAATAAATTGGAAGTATATCGGCTGGAAATATTCCTCGTGCCCGATACTGAGTCCCTTTATCGTTTCTATTTATTTTATTCTATTAATTTCATGCAAGCATCTATTTTTCCAACCTTGTTTGTCCCACTGGTTTTAAATAGAAACGACACACTAAAAGATAATGAGACAAAACAACTTGCATAAAAAAAATAATAGAATAACTAGATTTCTATTTATTCTATTTTATTCTATCTTGCATAATGGGACAAAACAACTTGCATAAATAGAAACAATTATTTTTCCTGACTAACTATTTGTCCCATTATTTTATTTCCATCCTTGTTTGTCCCACCCATCGTTTCTATTTATTTTATTCTATCAATTTCATGCAAGCATCTATTTTTCCAGCCTTGTTTGTCCCACTGATTTTATGCAAGTTGTTGAGGTATGTAACTTGAAATAAGAAACTACGGTGGGTGTGCTTAATTGTTGTCTCTGCTAAAAGGGTGAAAATGAGATTTTGGAGGCTATTGGGTGGTTATTTTGGAGTAAAAAAGAGAGGATGAAAAAAAAGAGGAGAGAGAGAGGAGAGAAAATCTGAAAAAGGAGTTGGATCGAAAATGGATGAAAATGAGTTGAAAAAAAAAAGTGAAGGGAGTAGGGGAAAGAAAAGAAAAGAAAAAAAATAAAAGAAAAAGAAGGGTTGTGCAATCATTTTTTGGGAGATTTTGGATTGATTGCTTGAACCTTGATAACTTGCATATTTTCAGTTTATAAGTCTATTTGTTAGCTAATTCCTTTGATTATCATACCTTTTTACCCTAGCCCCATTACAACCCTTTCAAAGACCTTTTGATTTGTGCACTGACTTCACTCTTGTGGTAGAGATGTTGGCATATGGGAAAACTATGATGGAGTATTTTTAAGCTATGCATGAGAGTTTCAAATCTATCCATATTCTATTTGAGAGACTTGGAGTGAACCGGTGAGGCTTGGATCGACATTACATCATATTTTGACTAGAATGATGGGCATTTGCATATTATTTAGATTGGAAGAAGGGTTAGTGGTTTGAATGGTTGTATCCTAACCTTGACTATAATTCTTGTTTGTTGAAAATAATTGCCAAACTCATTTTGTGTTTGTTGAGTTAGTTTCCTTTTGTTATTTATAGTTCTTAGTTGTAGTTTATGCTCGAGGACGAGCATTGTTCAAGTGTGGGGGAGTTTGATTTGGTGTTATAACTACATTTTATTTGGATATTTTGATCAAATTTGGTGTCATTTTGAATGAAATCACCTTGTTTTGGACTAATTAATTCCTACGGGATTAATTAGCATAATTCAATTTTTAGTATTTTATTTAGTATTAGACTTTTAGATATTATATTAGATGGAAAGTATCTATTACCTTCCTAGTTATTTTGGTATTTTTGGACTTATTTTCTAATTTTAAGGAAATACCCTATGACTATATATAGAGAGTATTATTTTGTGAAAACCCTAGTTTTTGGGGAGAGAAACAGCCGGTGGATTTCTTTGGAGCATAATTGGAGTTATTACTTTTCATTATTTTTCTCATCATTCTTCATCATCTTTTTACTTCTTTTGTTTTCAATTTGATTATGTGTTCTAGCTAATTCTCTTATTCCGGCAAGAGCAAGGAAGTCCTGGCAAGATTATTTTGTGAGATCTAATTGGTTTACATGCTTTAATTTCATGCAAGCATCTATTATTCTCTGTGTTTATATTTTATTAATCATTTTATTCGTCTAAATAGTGGCCAATATTTAGTTGAGTAGAATTGATTTATAGCCAATTGAATCAGCCATACACAATCGTGGTTAGGTTTTATTAGTGGTAAATTGACTTATTCAAGTCAATGGAATAATAGTCATAATTCGATAAGCCAGCGTCAGAGTTTATCGGTTTTGAATCGAGTTTCTCTAGTTTTTAATGTTGTCGGCTCATTAAATCTATAGAGCGTTCTCTTACGGTTGTCAGTCGATTAGGGAAATAACTGGTGAAGCGTCTTCCTGGTTATCGAGAAGTTAAGGAGAAATAAGATCGCATCAGAAGAGTCTTCGGTGGTCATAACTGGTTTGTTTGCAGGTTGTTGGAGTTATCTTTGCATCAAGGGATCAAAATAATTGAGCTAGGATGGACTTGTTCGCTGCCGGAATCGTTTAAATTATTTAATTCACAACCAAGCTATTTCATTTGATTTCCTTGTTTTCAGATTTAGTTTCATGTTTAGTTTAATAAAATTGATAATTTTTGCAGTTGAAAATTCGGAGAAAAATCTCGCTGGTCCCTTGGGGAGACAATCTTGCTTACCATTGAACTGAGCAGGGTGGGCATACAGGCTGAAAAGTCGAATTTATTTCGGTTTGATTCGATTTATCCAATTATTTTATTTAGTAACTAATTTCGTTTAATTTTAAAAATAATTAATTATTAAAATTTAATCAAATATTATTTAATAATATTTATGTACTAAAAAAAAGTTTTAACGTTAAAAAGTTTAAAATTAAAATTTATAATAAAAAAAATCGTAAATATAACTTCAATATTTTCCAAGTTTCAAAGAATAACAATTATTACATAATTTATTGAATATTATAATTCTATTTGTCGTAAATCTAAAAAGTATAACATTTAATTTCCTACATAATATTTAATATTTTGAAATATCAGATAAGATATAATTAAAAAGAAAATAAAAATATAGTCCATATGACAAAATAAACTTATTTAATAAAAATATATTATAATACTAATAAAATAATTCGAATTTTTGAATTTTTCGATTTGGTTTTGTATGAATCCGAACCAAATCAAATTAAAATTCGGATAAAAAAAATAAAACCAAATCAAACCAAAAAACCAAGTAAATAAACCAAATTAATATTTTCTATTTAATTTTCCTTATTCGCTTAATTTTATTCACCCTACTTGTTTTTGTTTTGGTGGAGTCTTACACTTAGCTCTTGTTTTTTATTTTTTTTATTTCATGATGGGCCAACCTCGGCATCCCAACTTTTTTGCCAGCACCGAGTGTTTTCGTCGATTTCATCCTCTCTTTTTTCCCTAGTAGCATCAAGAGTTGGTTTCTTGGAGCCACATTCTGCTGGTTCACGAAGAGGAGGGACCTTGGGATAGGTTATTACTTGGGGCTTGTTCTTCGAGCATATGGAGATGATTGGTTGGATGGAATTGAATGGAGTGTGAGATAAAATAGAACAGAGTGTGGGATGAGATGAAATGGAGTGTGGAATGAAAATATTAATTCATTCACATGTTTGGTGTGTAAGGAATAAAGAGGGAATGAAATGACAATTTGTTAATTTCATTTTTATAATAATTGACAGCTACAAATAAAGTAAATGAATAAATCATATTTATATTGTAATAGGAAATCATAATTTTAATATTTCATATAAGTTTGTTATTCATATTTTTTTTGTTCTTTTGATTAGCGAATTTCTCTATTTTTTTTTATTTTTTCTTTGTTTTTTATGGACCAAAATAATTCAAATTAAAATGTTTCAGTATAAAATTATAAAACGTATGAGTGATCATTCAGATATATGCTTCAATGTTGTCCATAAAATCAAACGAAATTAAATTAAAAAATTAAATTGAAAAAAATAATCCAACTAAACAAAAAATTAATTGGACCAAACTAACCAAATTTATTTTGATTTGAGTCGATTTATCCGAATATTCAATAGTTCTCATGTACTAACAAAATTAAAAATCTGAAATTTAAAATTATAATCATAGCATTTAAGTTATTAAATCATTCACATATATCTTCAATAGTTTTTAATTTTCAATTGATAATAAACTTTACAAATTATTGAATTTCATAATTCTAATTTTTGTAAAACTAAAAAATATAAAATAAAAATAAACTAAATAATTTATCACATTTAATTTATTAAATAATTTTAAATTTAAAAATATACAAAACATAAAATTAAAAGAAATAAAAATATATATGATAAAATAATTTTATTTAATAAAAAAATTATTAAAAAATAATTTGGTTTTTGAATATTTTATCGATTTGATTTTGTCTAAATTTAAGTCAAATGAATTAAAATTTGATTTAAAAATAAAATCGAGCCAATGAAATATTTGGATTTGGTTATTTAAATTCGGTTAATTTTTCTCACACTTACTAAAACGTGTATACTCAATTCTAATGATCATAAATAAAATTTATAAAGCAATAAAATCTAAATTAGATTGAAAATTTTAAATTATAAAATAATTTATTTCATAATAAATAAACAATATCCACAAATTTAAAATATATAATTTATATCATTCAATGAATATATCTAATAATATTTTTTAATAAAAAATTATTTTGTAAATATTATAAAAAAAATTAAGATTTATTTTGTAGGGAGAGAAGTGTGGTTTATAGTGATATTAACATATCAACAAATATTTTAATTAATTTTGTCCAAATGAAAAATAGTAAAAAAATCATAAAATGATTAGGAATGACTAATACCTTGTGATGAGGGATGAATAGTTAATCTCACTCCTAATGGAATGGTGATTCTAAATGTAATGTCGAGTCCTAATTATTTAACGAGTCAAGTAAAGGAATGAAATGGAGTAAGAAATGCTCATTCCATTCAATCATTCCTTTATTCATATCAATCAGCTCCTATGTGATTCATTGTTGCTTCACCGTTTGGTTTTATTTTTGTTTTCATTGGACATTATGCTTCGAGTTGTCTCCTTCTCTTTACCCCTTGTTCTTGCTTTGTTCTTTAGTAGCTCTTTACCTTTCCAAATGCGGTATTGCCTCACGAGAATTGAGCTTCTATTTGCATTCATGTATATGCATTTCCACTCATGTGGGAAATTGTTGGAAAAATTGATTTTGAACTTGTAGGGTTCTTAATTAATTTGACGAATGTATGCTTAATTCTTTGAGAATTAAATAGTCGGCATGTTTCAAACGAATTTCTCGGTGAGTGATAAATGCATTGTGAACGATTTTGAATGATTCTAGTCATTTGATTGAAGGCTTTTAGGCCCAAAATGAGACATTTTAAAGATTTTGAATTGTGGTAGAATTAACACATTGGGCCATTTAATTGATTTATGGTTTTGGCCCATATCATTTGCCATGTGGGCCTAAAAGTGGTGCAACCCACGTTGCATGCATGACTATTGCTCTTAATTGAGCATTAACGTGTATTAATGGCTTTTATGCCATTGTGTAACTTGGTGAAACTTAAGAGTTGTCATGGTTCGCGATTGAGTATGCTACGCATTCATTTGTGACTTTTGAATATCCCCCATGGTACTATAAAAGGATGGTTGTAGAGTGCTTATAAACACCAACAAAAATCATTTGCTCTCTCCAGGTCTGAGTAAACTCAAACTCAACCCGTAAAATTGATCCGAATCGGTGGGTTCGATCTGGGTTTGGACCGATCCATCTGTTGTAATGGTCTGGGTTGGATCATTTTTTTAGGACCAGTGAAGTATCGGATCGGTCCGAGTCCAGACCCGCTAGACCCAGAACCGACACATACAAATAAAATATATACTATATTTTATGTTTAATAATAAATATATACAATATTTTTAATAATTTTATATATATTTAATTAAAAATATATAAAATATTTTTTACACTTATTTTTATCTATGAACTTGAGATTGAATTAATAAATTATTATATTATAAATTGATTTTTAATTTATATTTTTATTAGGAATTGAGAATATTTAATACTAGGATATGTTTAATTATGTAATTTTTTTTCTCAAAAATTGTTGGTGAACATTAAAAAGGTAATATATATAACATGAAACAAAAAATATGAATTAATTTATTTTTTTTGGGGTCAGACCGAACCCGGAGCCCGGGTCTGGGTCGGTTCAAAGAGATTTCTCGGTCTGGATCGGTTCACTTTTTAAAAAAGTTCCGGATCTTCGGTTCGAGTTCGACCCTCTGCTCACCCCTAGCTCTCTCTTATATACATTCATTCATATTCTTATTCTAGTTTACAGGTGCTTCATTAGTTAGCTCGATTATCTCCCTCGTCAAGTTCGTCGGGCCTTTATAATTTGTGATGCTACTACTCTAAAGGACGAAGTCTTTTATCTTTGGGGACGATACGTCGAACCGTGAGCACTAGTCGGGGCGTATATCATCTTGCGGAAAGACGACTTTCCTCGACTCGACTATAGTTACTTTAATTATAGTGTTGTTATCTCCAAGCATTGCAATCTCTGGTTTCTCGATTTTTAATAAAAAAAATTATTTTTTTATTATTACAATTGCAAGATGAGATACCGACTTTACTTTGGAGATATCGACTTCCTCGAATACCACCGCCGCTGCCTCGACGTCCGCCGCTACCGCTGTCGCCTACGCTGCTGCCACCACATGTTGGCTCTGCTGCTGCTAATACCACGACTGGGAGTTAAAATGTGTCCGTGATGGCTCCTCTTTCGAGGGCGTTGCCTCAAGGATGCGGGAACGAAAAAGTTTCTTGTAGCCAACTTTTTGGATTTCAAGATGATCGATTCTTGATCCGTTATGGAGCAAGTGCAAGAGTTGCAAACTCTTTTGCATGACATGCAAGCGGAGAAAATGTCTTCGCCAACTCCGTTCGTTGTTGCTGCCATGATCGAGAAGCTTCCACCAAGTTGGTAGAACTTCAAGAACTATCTTACTCAAAAAAAGAATGAGATGGAGATTGAAGATATTATTGTCAAACTTTGAATCGAAGAAGACAGTACGAGGTGAAAGCCAACTTGATGGAGCGTGGCGAGAATTCCAAAAAGTGTGGCCGCCTGAATGCTAAAGGCAAGGGCAAAGTTGTTGCTCGGAAATTTGAAGGCACATGCTTCAATTGTGACAAGCCGGGCCACATGGCAAAGGACTGCACCAGTCCAAAGAAAAAGAAGAAGGTGACTAAGCGGTATGCCCACGCTGTCGAGAAAGACAAATGGGATAAGGATGACTTAGCTGTCGTGGTTTCTGAAGTTAACCACCTCAATAATCCGCGTACATGGTTTATCGATACGGGCGCTACCGTTCATGTGTGTTCTTATCGAACTATGTTTTCGACTTATCGAGTTGTTGAGGGGAAGAAGCTTCATATGGGCAATCAAGACTCGTCTGATGTTGCCAGAGTTGGTGATTGCGTGCTCAAACTGACGTCTGGTAAAGAGCTCAGGTTGAAGGATGTGCTGCATGTCCCAAACATCTGAAAGAATCTAGTGTCAGGTTCTATTCTTGTTAGTAAATGCTTTAGGCTCGTGTTTGAGTGTGACAAGTTTGTTTTGTCTATGTTTGATATTTTTCTTGGAAAATGATTTCTTTCCAATGCTCTGTTTAAGCTGAATGTAATGGCGGTTCGTCATGTACCAAAACTTGAGAATAATGAGAATTCTTCATCTTCCTCTTATTTACTTGAGTGCTCTGATTTATGGCATTGTAGATTATGACATGTTAATCTAAATGCGATAAAAAGATTAGTAAATTTAGATTTACTAAAAGTTGGTGAATTTAATTCACAAGGAAAATGTGAAATTTGTGTTGAAGCCAAAATGGTTAAACTACCATTTAACTCAGTTGAGAGGAGCACCGAACCTCTAAGTTTAATTCACACGGATGTGAGTGATTTAAATTTTGTGAAAACTAGACGGGGTAAAATTATTTTATTACTTTTATTGATGATTGCACAAGATATTGTTATCTTTATCTTTATCTTCTAAGAAGTAAAGATGAGGCGATTGAAGCTTTCAAAAATTTCAAATCGAAAGCAGAAAATCAACTTGATCGAAAAATTAAGGTTGTGAGAAGTGATAGAGGAGGGGACTATGTTGCTCCGTTTGAGGAGTTATGCAACGCAAGTGACATAATTTATCAAACTACAACCCATATTCACCTCAGTCAAACGGGTTGCTAAATGTAAAAATCGTACTCTTAAAGAAATGATGAATGCGTTGTTGATAAGTTCGGGATTACCCCAATATATGTGGGGTGGGGGGGGGGGGGAAGTTGTCTTAACAGGGAATTATATCCTGAATAAAATAGGGTAAGGATGTAACTCCCTACGAGTTGTGGAAAGGACGCAAGTCGTCTTACAAATAGCTCAAAGTGTAGGGGTGTTTGGCTAAAGTTCAAGTGTCTTTACCCGTTGATTGTATCTTTATCAGTAATGCACTTAACAGTAGCGCGTACCATTTTCTTGTACACCGCTCGGAGGTCTCCGATGTGAAAGAAGGTACAACGATTGAGTCAAGAAATGCTATATTCTTTGATAATATATATCCTTGCAAGGATAAGGATAAGAAAAGTGAAACGATTGTAAATAGTTCTTCTAAAAGAACTGTTGAAGAGACTACGAGTTCTCATTCGGTTGATGATGAACCGAGACATTGCAAAAGAGGCAGAATTGCCAAAGATTTTGGTCCTGACTACATCACGTTTATGTTGTATGAAGAACCAAAGTCAATTCGTGAAGCCCTCTTCGGCCCAGATGCTGCATTCTGGCAAGAGGCTATCAATAGTGAAATTGATTCTATAATGGAAAATCACACATGGGTGTTGACCGATCTCCTGGAAGGTCATAAACCGATATGTTGCAAATAGATCCTTAAAAAGAAATTTAAACCTGACGGCACTATTGACAAGTTTAAGGCAAGACTTGTATCAAAGGCTTTAAACAAAAACAAGGGTATGATTTATTTGATACCTATTCACTTGTGACAAGGATTACATCTATTCGGGTGCTTCTCGCGATTGCTGCCTTGCACAATCTTGAGATTCACCAAATGAATGTTAAGACTGTCATTTTGAATGGTGAACTGAAGGATGTGATATACATGGAACAACCCGAGGGGTTTGTTGCACCGGGTCAAGAAAAGAAGGTGTGCAAATTGGTTCGTTCCTTGTATGGTTTGAAACAAGCGTCTTTGCAGTGGCACTTGAGATTTGACGAAGTAATGTTGTCAAATGGTTTCAAAATCAACGAGTGTGATAAATGTGTTTACATTAAAGGCTCACCTAACGTCTTTGTTATTGTGTGCCTTTATGTAGACGACATGCTGATTATGAGAAGTAATAATCAGGTTATATTTGATACGAAATGAATGTTAAACAGAAATTTTAAAATGGTTGATTGGGGTTGGCGGATGTGATTCTTGGGATAAGAATTTTAAGAACATCCGATGGAATTGTTTTAACACAATCTCACTATGTTGAGAAAGTGCTAAAGAAATTCAATGCATTTGATAGCCTACCGGCTAATACCCCTTTAGAGCTCAACGTGCACTTGAGTAAGAATAAGAGTGATCTCAAGAAGAATATGCTAGAGTTATAGATAGTTTGATTTATATCACAAACTGCACTAGACCGGATCTAGCTTGTTCTGTGAACAAGTTGAGCAGGTTCACGAGTCATCCAAGCAAGGAACATTGAAAAGCTTTGACGAGAGTTTTGAGATACTTGAAGTATACTCTTAACTTTGGTTTGCACTACTTGAGATATCCCCCTGTTCTTGAAGGATATTGTGATGCAAATTGGATATCTGACTCGAGAGATTCATTCTCAACGAGTGGATATGTATTAGTTGTGGGGGGTGGTGATGTTTCTTGGAAATCAACGAAACAGATGTGTATAGCTCGATCCACCATGAAATTTGAGTTTATAGCTTTGGACAAAGCGAGAGAAGAAGCTGAGTGGCTTCGTAATTTTCTAGAAATTATTCCATGTTGGAAGAAACTTGTGCCGTCAGTGGTGATACATTGTGATAGCCAAGCAGCTATCAGACGAGCACATAACGGGCTATATAACGGTAAATCTCATCATATAAGACGTCGTCACAATATTGTTAGAGAGTTGATCACGAGTGGTGTTATCTCAGTTGATTATGTAAGATCAATAGATAACATAGCGGATTCGTTAACTAAAGATTTGAATCGTGATCAAATGGTTAAATTGCTAGAGGGAATGAGATTAAAATCCACATCTTAAGGATGAGTATAATGGTAACCCAATCCTGATGATTGTAGATCCCAAGAACTTGATTTAATGGTCCTTCCCTAGAAAGCAAATGAGTGTTGAAGACTTGCAATGTGGTGAGGATAAGTCTTTTGACTTTTAATGATTATTGGTAAATGGGTATGGCAGGATACTCGATAAGCTATATAAGTGAGAAATGGAGCCGCTTCATGGGAATAGTCACTTATGAATCCAAAGAGGGTGTCCATGCCGAAACGGACCCAAACGTGAGAACTAATGAGGTCGATGTGGTATTGTGTTAATACTATTAACTCGGTATACACTAAGGAGGAATAGTTCAAGACATCACGTCTACTAGTCCGCTGGTATGTCCGATGATGTTAACTATGGAAGATTCAAAACCACAAGTTACCTTTCCAAATGCGGTATTGCCTCACGAGAATTGAGCTTCTATTTGCATTCATGTATATGCATTTCCACTCATGTGGGAGATTGTTGGAAAAATTGATTTTGAACTTGTAGGGTTCTTAATTAATTTGACGAATGTATGCTTAATTCTTTGAGAATTAAATAGTCGGCATGTTTCAAACGAATTTCTCGGTGAGTGATAAATGCATTGTGAACGATTTTGAATGATTCTAGTCATTTGATTGAAGGCTTTTAGGCCCAAAATGAAACATTTTAAAGATTTTGAATTGTGGTAGAATTAACACATTGGGCCATTTAATTTATTTATGGTTTTGGCCTATATCATTTGCCATGTTGGGCCTAAAAGTGATGCAACCCATGTTGCATGCATGACTATTGCTCTTACTTGAGCATTAACGTGTATTAATGGCTTTTATGCCATTGTGTAAGTTGGTGAAACTTAAGAGTTGTCATGTTTTCCGATTGAGTATGCTATGCATTCATTATGTAACTTTTGAATATCCCCCATGGTGCTATAAATGATGGTTGTAAAGTGCTTCTAAACACCAACAAAAATCATTTGCTCTACCTTATATATTTTCATTCATATTCTCATTCTAGTTTATAGGTGCTTCATTACTTAGCTCGATTATCTCCCTCGTCAAGTTCGTCAGGACCTTTAGAGTTTGTGGTGCTACTATTCTAAAGGACGAAGTCGTTTTATTTTTGGGGACGATACGCCGAACCATGAGCAATAGTCGGGGCGTATCTCGTCTTGCGGAAAGAGAGCTTTCCTAGACTCGACTATAGTTACTTTAATTATAGTGTTGTTATCTTCAAGTATTTTAATCTCCGATTTCTCGATTTTTAATAAAATCATTATTTTATTATTACATGTCTTCCCATTATGACGGAGCTTGGCGAACTCCTGTTAAATGGACTTGTGAATTGGGCTTCTCCAAGCCATTGGTTCGAGTTGTATGAGGTGAGATCCTGCATTATGGCTTGATTCATGTGGATTCCTCGTTGAATCAGGTTTTATTTGAGGGTTGTTCATATCCCAAAATTGTTTACCATCTTTCAAGTCATCTATTGTTGTTATGCATTGTGGGCTCGGCTCGCTCTCTCTCTCCCTCGGGTGGGAGTGACTATTTTTGTATTCTGACATTGATAGCTCCCGACGGTGATCTTGCCACTAGATTCTACTCTTCGACCTTCCTTTCGATGGCCGAACTAAGTTAACATTTTTGTTTCGAGTCATTGACTACTCTTCACTCTTCACCGTTCGGGATTTCGGGACTAATCGAGACATTTTTTTTTTTGGACCAGGACTTAAAATTTCTCAATTTTGAGACTCAGGAGTCCCAAAATCTTGATCGTAACAGGGACCAAGACATGGACAAAAAATTAGCTATTTTTCGAGATCGAAACTTTAAAACTCCGATCCCAAATCAAAGAGCACACACCAACTCCTTGTCAAATTATACAGAAAACTCAGCTGCAAAGATTAGCCAACCATTCCTGATAACAAACTACCCCACCCCCGTTCTCTCCAAAATTTGTTCCGCCACGTGTCGGCTCAATATCCCTTCCCCCTTCCCTATACCAACCAACATCTTCTTGCTTATTTGATTATTTCTCCCAAGACTTAGAAGGAAGGAGGGAAAATCAACCGTTTTTTCCTTTTCTTTTCAGGAATCTGGATTGATTACCCAAAAAGGGGAAATCTTGACAACAAGAAGACTAGTGCTTGTTAAAGAAATGGCGTCAACAGCTGCTTCTCTGGGGTCTTTAGCTTTAATAAAGTCAGTTTCTGGTGGGATTTCAAGCCAAAAGCTCTATCTTTCAACACCCACTTCTCTTACTTCTACAAGGTAATTCTGATTGAGCCCTTTTTTGTCGTCTGCGTATTTTGAGTTGTAATACTCAATTTTGATGGTTGCTATTGGTTAATTTTCTTGAATTTTTATAAGTGGGTCTTGACTTGCTTTCCGATATTTCGACTGGATCGATGATTAATGTGGTTGAAGGCATGTATACTAAAGATTGACTCATTTTATTGCACGTGGGTGTATAATTTTGTCAATTTTTCATTGAAGAACTTGGATTTTGGATTTCATGGCCATGATTATTTCTTCTTCTTTACTTACAGTATGAGTTATACTGAGCATTGTTTGCTGCTTTGTAGTTGCTCAGCTGGTTTCTCGGTTTTAGCATATTCTGTTTTTGAATATACTTACTTGACCTGTATTTGTTTATGCGGAGAAATTTGTAGTGCACAACTATTTTAGGAAAAACATACCTTGGTATCTTTGTTTGTTTTAACTTGTTCAGTGCTGGGCGATCTTATCATTATTCCCAATTTCATGTGTGCTCATATTTCTTCACATTATGGTAATTTGCATTTCATAGGCTTGAAATGTTCCAGTCTATTCATGTTTTCTTGCATTTTTATGCAGGAGAAGATCTAGAGCTGTAGTTAATGCAACTTCTCGGGTTGATAAGTTCTCCAAAAGCGACATCATTGTCTCCCCATCAATTCTTTCTGCTAATTTTGCCAAATTAGGAGAACAAGTATATTTTCATTTCTCGAGCCTTATTTTTTGTCATTTGTTACTGGATCACACAAACTATTTATTGGGCATTTGTTCACCCAACAGGCTAATCATCACTTTTTTAGCTATTAAGCACTGCTTCCTTACCCTTCTTATCATGCGGCTAGGTCAAGGCGGTGGAGTTGGCAGGTTGCGATTGGATACATGTTGATGTGATGGACGGCCGATTTGTTCCAAACATTACAATTGGGCCCCTTGTAGTAGATGCTTTGCGCCCTGTCACTGATCTCCCATTGGATGTGCATTTGGTACTCCAATGTCTGAGTTTTTAGTCCTGAAATAAAGAATACCTTGAATCAACTTTTTCCTAACATTTTAAGAACACGGCAGATGATTGTGGAGCCTGATCAACGAGTCCCAGACTTCATAAAGGCTGGAGCTGACATAGTCAGTGTTCATTGCGAACAATCTTCAACCATCCATTTACACCGTACAGTGAACCAAGTAAGATTGAATTAGTGTTTTCATTTCATGTACTGTATGTTGTGCAATTGTTTCACTTGTCCAAAGAGGTGAACCTTATCAAATCAAATATTTGAAGTTTGTAAACCTCTGTTATTTCAATTCATTCTTCGGAAGTAACTTGTAGAGAGAGATACAGTTGAGCCGAACAACAAACTTCTATGTTCTAGAATTCCCACCATCATCCAATGGAGATTTCCCAAGGCTTATGTAATGTAGTAGTATGCAAGACTTGAGATTTTCTTTGATAGCTCATTATTTGTTAGGGAGCAGTTATTAAAAGAATAATAGTGAGGTTTGGGGACACAATACCAGAATAACTGTGTACTTAAGACAATCTGATCTTCCTATGATGGTAAAATATATTACCATCTATCCTTTCTTCTGGTCACTAAGATTCCGTTTATTTTCAACCTTCATGGTGTATGTAGAGAAACAGAGACAATATTTTGGGCAACTCAAGTTATAATTGTGCTTATTTGTGGAGTCATTTATCTATTCTGTTAACGATGTCTGTAATCTTCTGTTTTTAACCTCTGTATTTGCATTCTCAAATGGATTAATCATTTTTCTAGATTAAGAGCTTGGGTGCTAAAGCTGGAGTTGTCCTGAACCCTGGAACTCCATTGACTGCCATAGAGTATATTCTTGATGGTAAGGTTTGGTATGTCCTTAAATTGAAATTCTCTTGAGGCAAGTTGCAAACGGATGACGTCAGTGACTTTTAGCTCCTCCTAAGTGCATTTGGTCCTACTGCATTCTTCTTTTTCCTGATTTACAGTGGTTGATTTGGTATTGATTATGTCTGTAAATCCTGGGTTTGGTGGGCAAAGCTTCATAGAGAGCCAAGTAAAGAAAATATCGGAATTGAGAAAACTGTGCGCTGAGAAGGTAGGGTCTGCTGATTTCCTTGGTTGAGTTCTTACATGCAATTCTTGTGGATTTCCTCACCGTTCGAAAATTTTCTTTACAGGGAGTGAACCCATGGATTGAGGTAGATGGTGGAGTTGGTCCAAAAAATGCATACAAGGTCACCACCTACTCTCTATTTCCTTCATCAAGTACTAACGAATAATAACATATTATGTGAGGTTTTTCGTTCTCAAAATCATCTTATTATAATCTCAATTGACCCAACATCCATAAACATCTTCACTTCATCAAATCTTCTTTGATGAAGGTAAGAGTAAAAGGCGCATGTTGCTCCTAACCATGCAATCTTGGTTTTTTTGGAAATTACGGACTAGTGTTGTTTCTCTTTATGATCCTTAAAGTGGGGTTCTGAAGAAATAGATCATTAGTGTTGTATAAACATATAAAAATTGTTGCAAATTGAATTTATATTGTACATGCGATTTAGAGGAATCGGTCTATGAAGATCTTTATGATTTTATTTGAAATCTTCTTTCATATTGTTGTCGTTGCCCGTGCTTAAAGCAATTATCACTATATGCTGACATAGGTAATTGAGGCCGGAGCCAACGCGTTGGTTGCTGGCTCTGCTGTGTTCGGAGCTCCAGATTACGCTGAAGGTAAAAGATAAAACTGCTTCATTTGACGTTTATTTGAAGCAAAAGTACCCGATGATCAATCTATTGTTTGTGTGTTCACTGCAGCTATCAAAGGGATCAAAACCAGCAAAAGGCCTGTAGCTGTTGCTGCATAAACTTTCCATTCCAACCAATGCTGAAATTATAATAGGTTTTCTTGGTATTTCTCAAGATTATATTAAGAGGGTGTTTGGCTAAGTTTATTTTAAAGTGCTTATAAGATGTGATACCTTAAGAGCTTATAAGTTGTCAATGTTTTCGGATAAAAGAGCTTATAAGATGATAAAGTGTTTGACATTTTAATCTCTTCATATGTGATTTTGTTGAGGTAAATATGGTAATAACTAAATATTATAGAGTTTTTTATGTAATTTTGTTGCAGCTTATATGTACATGGAGATATAAGTTGGGATGAAACTACTTATTTTTTAAATAGTTTATAAGATCTCAGAGAGTTATATGCTATTATGAGAAGTAATAAATTTTATACTACTTTCAAGAAACTTATATGCTTAGTAAAACACACAAAGAGTGTTGCTTATTACTACTTATTACTACTTTCAAGAAATTTATATGCTCAATCAAACACCCTCTAATTTTATATTGCAGATAGCCAGCCCCCTTCCCTTCCCTTACTAATTAATGGTTCTACTTTTTTATACATACTAAAACTGTATGGTTGATCATCATGATAAGTAAGCAATGTATAACAGATGGAATCGCTGATGGGTTGCTTTTCTATGTTCTATTTTTTGGTCTACAGATGAGATGCAGAAGCAGTTGAAGACATTCAAAACGTTATTACAGTTACAGAGCAAAACAAGAACAACCGGAAGAGTGAGTATTATTGTCGTGCGACTTTGTGTAAAGTTCCTCATATTATTTGGACACTTGTTTTGTCTACAAATGTATATTGCGCTGCGCCGTTGATTTAAATAAAGGAGGAAATTTGATCACACCTCCTCCATGTTGATGTTCCAATCATTTATATTTGCACGTGAACTTGCTTTGTATAAGTAAGAAAACAAGTACTACCAAGTTTTATGTCCAAGAAATGCTTAGACAACCTGGAGCTTAAACCCATAAATCATTGCAGTCTCCTGACAGCCTCTTTCTAGGATCTTACACATGAATTCATTAGGTAATATACCCATCTTCACCAATTCTGCTTGGATCATCATCACCGGTGAGACATGCTTAGCTCCAAAATGCCCCTCGATGATGGCAGCATAATCATCGACCTCTGGTTGCAATCCGCTTCTCCTCATATCCGAGAAGAACTTGCTGGCTTGAAAAACTCGGCCATTTCTGCACAAACTGCTGATCAGAATGGAATATGTAACCCTTGTTGGCACCATATAGAAACTTCCCAACCGATCTTCTGTTTGTTCTAAGAAAAAACTGATTGCAGTATTGATCCTTCCCTCTTTGCACAGCCCATCAATAACACAATTGAGAGTGAAAGCATTGGGCATAACACCAGCATCTATCATTTCTTTGTGCAGCTGAAGTGCCTCATCGACATAACCATGTTTGAAGTGCCCGTCGATCAGAGAAGTATAAGCAACCACGTCAAGCTTGTAACCTTTGATTGCCATTTCATAGTAGAGTCCCATGGCAGCCTCCAGTTTCCCTGCTTTGCAGTAGCCATTTATGAGTGTACAGAAAGTAACTATATCAGGTTCCAAGCCCTTCTCCATCATCTGTGAACAAATCTCCACTGCCTTTTCCATCCTGCCTTTCTTACAGTATGCATCAATTAGTGTATTATACACCACAGAGTTCATCACAAATCCTTCTTCTCTCATCTTAGACTGCAAAACCTCTGCATCTTCGACTCTACCGGTTCTACAATATCCCTTCATGAGAATGCCATACGTGACAACATCGGGTGAAATACCAAACTTCTCCATCTCCATGTGTATTGCCATTGCAGCAGATAAATCACCGGCCTCACAGAAACCATCCATCAAGCAGTTATATGTATAGATATTAGGAACGACATTAAACTTAACCATGTGTACGAAATAGCTCCTAAAAGCCGCAACCTCCCCAATCTTGCAAAGCAAATATATCAATATACTATAGGTAATAACATTTGGCAACACTCCTCCATCCAACATTTCATAGTACAATTTCCTCACATTATCAACACATGCCATCTTAGCATATCCATCCATTAGCACATTGTATGTGTAGAGATTAGGAGCCTCACCAGACTTCATCATCCTCGTGAAAATGCTTTCAGCTTCCGACATCATACTCTCTGCACATAAACCACGAATGAGGGTTGTGTAATTCACAATCGAAGGCATTAATCCCTTTCCAATCATCTCTTCAAGTAAGAATATCGCCTTCCTCATGTCCCCTCGATCACAGCAAGCATCGATAAGCACCCCATAAGTCACTTCACTAGGCGATAAACCATTTGAAACCATGTCACCGTAAACTTCCCACATCAGGTCAACGCGGCCCGACTTCAAAATGCCATTCAAGAGTGTATTGCAGGGCTGCACTGGCGGCAACCTCTCCATCTTCCGGTACACCCAGCGCCCCTCATGGGCGAGACCTTTCTCGCACAGAGCACTGATCAACACACCAAACGCATTGCCGTCGCACCCCGACGCATCAACCTCGTTCAGTGCATTGAAAATGGACGAACATACCTTGTGGGGCTTCCGCGATTTTCCCAAGATTTCGATGAGGCCTTCTAACAAACACCTTGCCTTCACGTACACTCTCTTCACCGTTAGGTAATAAACGATGGCCGAATGTAGTTTCAGAGTTTTCGTGGGGTTAATGTCTCTTGAAGCTGAGCTGAAAATCCTCAGCGCCTGTTTCGGCGTCTTGGAATTGAGAATCGCAGCGACTGAATTCGGGATATTGGGTGATGAAGATTCTGCAGAAAACGACGATGCAGCGGAAGAAGATGATGACGCAGGTGACGGCTTCTGGTTGCGGAAAGGCTTGATTTGGGAATAAAAGAACTTCAGCATTGCTCCGGGGGTAGGCCTGATTTCTTGATTCCCATTAACGAGAAGAGCAAGAGGTCATTATAGTTGAGTAAATGCGAGTCGCATTTCACTGAAATGAGTGTATACGGTAATACCCAAATTTTTGGATACGTGATTTTTCATATCATTATCGTACCAAACATTTATTGAATATTGTTATGCTGAAAAATTTTGTATTAAAAAAAGTAAATACTGAAATCGTGATATACCAAAATTCGGTATGCTACATCAAAAATACCATATTATAATACACACTATATTTTATAAATTTATATTATAGCTAAATATAATATACTCTTTATTTATAGGTTATAGATTTTAACAAATACTTTATATTTATGATAGAGAATAAAATTAATGTTAACAAAATATTGACTATTTATTTATATTATATACATATTTATATAATAATTATCTTTATTAATATCTTATATTATTTATTTATATTATATATATATATTAAATTTAAATTAAATTTACAACACTATTACATAAAATATAAAACAATTAATATCTTTGTCGGTATATTTATACTAATAACTCAAAGTTAAAAATAAATAAATTACGCATATTATATTTGTAATATTTTTCTTAAATAAAACTATAACATCATATATGTGAGTGCATGGAGAAAGTTGACAAATTTATATGAGACAATTCCAGTTATCTGTCGCAAGATCTGTCTCTCTTGAAGTCGAATATGACAGCTAGGGGTGAGTAGAAACCGAACCAAACCGAAAAATCAAACCGAACCATTGATATTTGGTGGGTTTGGATCGATTTTAAAATATATGGATTTGGTTCGATTTTAATTTGGAACCGATCGAAATTTATTTTATATAAATTAATATATTATATATTAAAATAAATCAATAGAATACTTAAATCTAAATAGTATTTGTTACAAAATCTTATTAATATAATAATTACAAGTTCCAAATTCTAAAGAATTAACATAAAACTAAAACATATAATAAAAATGAAAGTAAACAAATCACATAAAATATGAAAAATATGAATGAGTAAACTTAAAAACCGAAAGTGTTTGAATAAATTAATATTTTTAATGTTTATTTCATGCTTATCGTATACAAGATTGAACAATTTTTTTGTTGAAATAATATGAGCATCGATTTTCGAGTGCACAGTACAATAAATTTATCATTGAAAAAATTATATATAATTAGAATTTCGGATAACCGAAAATCAAACCGAAACCGAATTTTAAGTTTTGGTTTGGATCAGTTTGGTTTTGAGAATAATATGGTCGGATTGGTTTTAATTTCTAAACAATTTGGTTTATTTGGTTTTATAGTTTTGGTTCGGTTTTTAACAGAACCGAACTGTTGCTCACCCCTAATGACAGTTGCCCAGAATCTTCTATTTATGGTAATTTCCTTGTTGAGCATTATGGACGTAAGGAAACACGCGTGCGACGTCTACATGAGATATTTCGAGATTTATTGTCTTCCAAGATTGAAGAAATATATCCTAGATACTATGCAAGATCTTCTACACAAGGAAACACGCATACAAGGCAAGTGGACGATGCTAGGTTCGATGACACCCTATATATGCATGGCACTATTGTTAGTGTCTACTACCACTCCAGAGCGATATATTGTGTCTACATATTGAGTGAAGAGTTGGAGCATTTTATTGTTTAGCTCTTTGTTATAGTGATCCTACATACATAGGTGTATAGTTGTGTTTAACCTCAACTATTGAGTGGATTTGAGCGGATTAGTGAGTTGGGGCGTGTGATTTTGTAATTGAGTGTTCTATAAATTCAAAGGGATAATCCTAAGGGCTTGCGGGTTCTAGGGTTGGCTAATCTAGGAGAGATTAGTTTCAATACACTTGAGAAGAGCGTTGGAGAATAAAGAGGGTTTTTAAGGCGTGAGTAGTCCTTATAGAGTAATATTCATTTGTAACTCAAGGTTCTTGATAGTGAATTGATCCATATCTTGGGCGAAGCCCCCCAGACGTAGGTGGTTGCACCGAACTGGGTTACCAACTGTTGTGTTCTTGGCGTGAGTGTGTTATAGTGTGCACCCTATCTTACAAACTGTCGTATGTACAACTTGGCATGAGATAGAAAATTTCAATTGGTATCACAACAGGTCCTTACTGGTGTTTGATCCTGGTGGAGTCTATTTCGTTCGTGGACACTCACTTTCAGCAAGTATGAAGGACGTTTTGGCCACTGCTCGTCCCCCCACTCTTGATGGCACATTATGGATATTGGAAGGTAAGAATGATATCCTTTATTCGATCTCTTGACAAAGCTGCATGGAGTGTTGCTGTTATGGGAAGGACTGCTCGTGTCATTGAGAAAGGCACTAAGAAAGCTCGGGATGAATGGACCAACGAAGATTTGATTTCTTCCGGGATGAACCAGAAAGCTCTCAACGCTATCCAAGGAGCTGTCCATATGGAGGTATTTTTCATAATCTCTACATGTGAATCTGCTAGGAAGGCCTGAAAAATAATTGAAAATACTTATGAAGGCAACTCTAAAGTCAAGAGTCAGAGACTGCAGCAGCTCTCTACTCAGTTCGAGTTGTTGAAGATGGAGGGGGACGAAATGATTGCGAAGTTCCACTCGAAGCTCCTGATGATGTCTAATGAAAGTTTCGTCCTTGGAGAAAAAATCTTTGATACTAAGTTGGTCAAGAAGATTTTACATTCGTTGCCGGAAAGGTTTGACTCCAGTCACTGCCATTGAGGAAGCACGAGATTTGGATGAGATGACGTCAACATAACTCATAGGATCTCTACGAACCTATGAGATGGGGATGAGAAGTCACAAGGCTGAAGGAAGGAAGTTCATCGCTCTTAAAGTTCAGTTTGAAGGAGGAGACTCTGATTCTGTTACAGAAGAGTATCAAAAGATGATGGAATCCATAGCACTAGTTGTCCATAAGTTTGGGATATTCTCTCGCAAATTCGATCCCAAACGTGCTAAGAAGCCCGAGTTTCCCTCCTCCTCAACTTCGAAGGACAACTATCAAACGAAGTAAGAAAGTACCAAGAAGAGCCCATGATGTTATGAGTGTGGAGGATATGATCACATCCAAGCCGACTGCGGCAATCTTAAAAATTCAGACAACGCATGACGTGTCAACATGGTGACTCATAGTGATGATGATACCAAGGAAAGTGAAGCACACGAGACCGATGATTTTCTCGCTCAAGCTGCTAATGCAAACGATAAGGGAAAGGAAGTTGATCCTTTCGCCATTGACGAATCTGTGCACGAAGACTCCCAAGACGACTTTGGTGATGAACTTGATCTCACTGATGGGTTCTACGCTTTACATGACAAGTGTACCGAAATCGCTGGAATTAATAAGGAGCTCTCCAACAAAATACAATTTCTTGTCAAGGAAAAGAAGGAGCTCATCAATCAGGTGCATTCCCTTCAAATTACTTTGAAAAAAAAAGCGAAGATCAACGGAAGGTGCTACAAGGAAAGTTTGATCATCAACAAAAATTGATCAAAATGATTCAAGGTACTCCTCAACTCGATGAAGTGCTAAGCCATGGAAAGATAACCATCGACAAGGGTGGAATCGGTTACAACGAAGGAAAGCAGGAGCCCAGGGCAAACCTCAATGGTCCTGCATCTGACAAGGGAAAGCGACCTATTCACAAGGAGGACATCACAGAAATTTCGAGACAAGGAGAAAGGAGGAATCAATGTACTGGCCAACACTGGAGACCAGTCACGAGGACTGTTAATCAACAGAGCCAACCACGGGGTGGAGGTCAGAACTAGAAACCAGATACCCACATTGGACCTGTCCAAAGGCGATCTCCCAGATTCGTTCCAGTATGTTACTACTGTAATAGGCCAGGGCATATTCGACCTCGCTGCTTCTACTACATCAGAGATAGACGCAGACACTTCAAACACTCATATCATGAGCACTCGTATGAGAATTCACATAGGGGGTACGTGTTACACACATGCAATGGTACAAGGATGGACAATCAGTGGTACATAGATAGCGGATGCTCCAGACACATGACTGGGAACAGAAACTTCCTCATGAATCTGGTTCTCAGGTTAAATGATCGTGTCACGTTTGGTAATGGACTGCGCTCAAAAGTTCTTGGGATAGGTACTCTTAATACCCCAGGAATGCATGCGCTTACTAATGTGTTATTAGTGGAGGATCTAGAAGCAAACCTTATCAACATCAGTCAATTGTGTGATGAAGGATTGGATATTACATTTGATCAAGAGAAGTGTATTATACTCAAGGACGAAGATGAGTATATGGTTGGAAAGAGATCCAACAACAACTGCTATCTTATGACACCTTCTGTGACATGTCACCTAGCAAGTGTTTCAACAACTGAAATATGGCATCAAAGATTGGGTCATACAATTACAGAAACCTGCATAAACTGCATTCTCTTGAGGCGGTAAGAGGGCTTCCTGATTTATCCAGAGAGGATATCTGATTGTGTGGACCATGTCAACTTGGAAAGCAGACCCATGAAGCGCACAAGTGAGTTCAAAAGATTACTACATCAAAATTGTTTGATCTTTTGCATATGGATCTGATGGGGCCTATGCAGACCGAAAGTCTGTCAAGAAAGAAGTATGTCTTTGTTTGTGTTGATGACTTATCGCACTACATGTGGGTTGATTTCATACGAGAGAAATCAGCCACATTCGAATTTTGTAAGGATTTATGCTTGAGGCTTGAAGTGGAAAAGGAATGCAAAGTGAAACGCATTCATAGTGATCATGGAAAGGAGTTCGAAAATATTGACTTTCTGAAATTCTGCAGTGAAAAGGGGATATCACATGAATTCTCGGCACCCAAGACGCCGCAACAAAATGGAGTTATTGAAAGAAAGAATTGGACCCGACAAGAGATGGCTCGCACCATGATGAAGACCAAATATATTAAGACCAGCTGTGAGCGGAGACACTTAGCACAACCTGCTACATCTGCAACAGGGTTTACCTCAGACCGAAGATGAAGACTACGCCCTATGAAATCTGGAAAGGGAAAAAGTCATCTATCAAGCATCTTCACATCTTCGGTTCCAAGTGCTACATACTGAATGACAGGAAGCAGAAGAAGAACTTCGATGACAAAGGGGTTGAAGGAATCTTTTTGGGATACTCCTTAAACAGCAGGGCTTTTTGAGTCTACAATGTTAACACCAAGACTGTGATGGAGTCGATCAATGTAAAGTTTGATGAAGAAACTGAAGCCATCAGTGAAGGTGAAAACGAAGATCATGTTCCAGAAGCTGACTCTGATCCTAGTGGATCAACTGAAGGAGATAAAGTTGTTAAAGCTGAGCCTACTCCTGAGGAGACCACTCACGAGGTTCAGAAAAGAGATAGTAGAGTTGCTAGGAACCACATGCAGTCTGACATCATAGGCAACTTGAACGAGGGCATGAAGACAAGAGGTATTCAACTGGATTTCAAGAAGTTGACTTCTTATTTCGCTCATGTGAGCTATGTGTCCAAGGTGGAACCCAAAAATGTTGATGAGGCATTCAAGATTGAAAATTGGATTGTTGTAATGCAACAAGAGTTGCTACAGTTAGAGAGATGCAATGTGTGGTACCTCACGCCACTCCCGGATCATGCTAATGTCATTGGGACCAAGTGGATATTCAAAAACAAGACTGACAAGCTTGAAAACATTACTAGAAACAAGGCTCGATTGGTGGCTGAAGGATACACCCAAGAGGAGAGAATCGACTATGGAGAAATGTTCGCTCTCGTGACCCGACTTGAGACTGTAAGATTTCTTATTGGAATATTGTCTTGTACTATGAGTTTTGATTTATATCAAATGGATGTTTAGAGTGCTTTTCTGAACGGAAACCTTATTGAGGAAGTCTACGTAAAGCAGCCCAAAGGATTTGAGAACCCTCAGTTCCCGAATCATGTTTACAGGCTAAGGAATGTGTTGTATGGCCTCAAACGAGCACCAAGGGCTTAGTATAACACGCTATCAAAGTTCCTCCTGAAGAAAGGATATGTTAGAGGCAATGCTGACAAGACTCTCTTCATCAAGAGAGAAAAGAAAGATGTGCTTCTAGTTCAGATTTACGTTGATGATATAGTATTTAGGTCCAAGTCTGCAGCACTTGTCAATGAGTTTGTCTCCCATATGTCCCAACAGTTCTCTATGAGTATGTTTGAGAAGTTGAATTATTTTTTTGGACTTTAGATCACTCAGGGAGAAGGAGGTATATTTTTTTCCTAGAGTAAATATGTTGAGAACCTAGTCAAGAAATTTGAATTGGATGCGGCTAAGGCAAGAAGAACTCCTATGGGCACTTCAGTCAAACTCAGTGCTGATGAAGGGGGAGTTCTAATTGATCAATGTCTCTACCGCAGTATGATTGGGAGCTTACTGTATCTTACGACAACTAGACCAGATCTCAGTTACAGTGTTGGAGTCTGCTCCAGGTTTCAAGTAAACCCCAAAGAAAGCCACTTGAAAGTTGTTAAAGGGATCATCAAATACGTCAAAGGTACAACTATACTTGGGCTGTGGTTTGCTAATGGAAGCTCTATGGATCGGGTAGGATACAGCGATGAAGATTGGGCAGGAAATATGGACGATCAAACGAGTACATCTGGAGGATACTTCTACCTTAGAGCCAATCTGATCTCATGGCATAGCAAGAAGCAAAGTATTTCTTTATCCTCAACCGAAGTTGAATACATTGCAACAGCAACGACATGCACGCAACTCATATGGATGACAAAGATGTTGAATGACTATGGGTTCAACACCATTAACTTCAAGTTATTGTGTGACAACAAAGGGGCAATCAATTTATCCAAGAATCCAGTCAATCATTCTAGGACGAAGCATATTGATATCAGGTACCATTTCATACGAGAGCTTGTGGGAGAAGATGTTCTTCACATTCAACACGTATCCATTATTGATCAGCTCGCAGATATTCTAACTAAAGCACTTGATGGGGAAAGGTATGAGTTCCTAAGGAAGGTGTTGGGACTCTGCATTGCTTGATCTCTATCCTTAATGAGATCATGTCCATTGATGTCTGTCACAATGGACTGTACATAATTTTGTTTATTTGCTTTGTGCTGTTTTCTTTTGTTTCGTGCTGCTTCTAGATCGTTGGTGGTTGTTATGGATCGTTGCTGGTGTTATTCTCTAAGTGTTCCAGAATGGTTTTCTATGACTGTTGTGAGACAGCGAGCAGAGACAGTTTTGCATGGCTTTACACGCGCCCGAGGTTTCTGACATGCACGTCACCTCAACTGGAAAGTGGCGGTTTCCGCCTTGGTAATGGAAATATGAAGATGGAAAGGTTTCTAATGATGACTCCTATTTGAAATTCAAATATTATTTCTCCAACTGGTATTTATTCTCTCTATTAGCAACATAATTCTCTCAACCACCACCTTCTGCACAACACTACGACATGGCGTCCGACCATTCTTCACCAAGGTATTCACAGGTGTCTTTCTCCGAATCGCCTGAGTCTAGGGATGGCAATCGGGTCTGGCGGGCGCGGATATGGCCAAACCATTTCCGTACCCGCGAACTAAACGGGTACTAATTTTCAACCACGAACGTACCCGCGGGTATGAGATCCCCACCATACCCGCGACCCGCGGGTACCCGCGAACCCGCCACCCATCGGGTATCCGCCACCCGCCACCCGCGAACCCGCGAAATGAAGAGATCCGCGACCCGCCACCCGCCACCCGCGAAACCAAATATATCAAAAAATATGAAAACAGTGCTTCCATTCTTTAAATCAAACATATCACAACAAATCCATAATTAGGATTTTTTTTCTAATTCTAATTTAGAAATAAAATAATAAAATAATAAAATAAGTTATTAGATGGGTAGGTTTTGCGGGTTCGTGGGTAGGCTTCGCGGGTAATTCGCGGGTATTTTCGCGGGTAAATTTCACGGGTAAACGGGTTTCGCGGGTACGGGTATTGTCAAACCATTTCTGTACCCGCGAACTAAACGGGTACTATTTTTCAACCACGAACGTACCCGCGGGTACGAAATGCCCACCAAACCCGCGAATAATTGGGCGGATACCCGCGGGTTTCGGGTATCCGCGGGTCAATTGCCATCCCTACCTGAGTCTATGCCACTACGGTCTGAATCTGTTTCAAAGAACAAGAGGAAGCGAGTAATTTCTTCATCATCATCCGAGAAGAACCCATCTCCACAGTTTTAACGGGTTTCTACACATGTCTCTGAAGATACAGAGGCTGCTCCTCTTGCAATCAAGCTTGCTCGCATTCGCGATGCTATTAAGGATGGAAAAAAGAAGAAGCACCCCAAGAAGAAACCAAAGAGGAAGTTGATTTTTGCTGCAGAGAAAGGAAATACATCTAAGTCTCATGAGAAAATCCCTTCTCTGATTCATGTATTTCAAGACCCAGAACTTGAAAATGTTGTTAAGGAAGAAGAATAGGGGTCACCTATTCCAGAGGAAGTTCTAGATTCTGAGCCTGAACCCTCTGTTGAAGTTGTAAAAGTTAGACGGAAAAAGTTGAGGAAGCAAGCAAACCCTAAGCGAGGGCCTACACTTGCTCTTGAAGATACCCCAGGACGAAGAACCCGTGGGCAATTGGCCAAAGCCAAGGCTGCTAGGCGCAAGGAATGAAGGAAGAAGAAGGCACAGAAGGTTCCCACACCTGATCCATCACCTGAGCCTGAGCCAGAACAGGAGCCCTCTATTCCTGAGACAGATGAAGGGGGAAGTCACATGGGCAGTGCCGCTCCAAACACTAGGGGTAATCATTCTCGTTCTTCTTTTATGCCTATTATTTGTGATGATCATCATAGGTAGTTTTGGGATGTGAATAGACAGAAAAAGTTTGTTATTGATCGTCATGTGAATTTGGGTAGTATATCTAGTAATGAGATTCTGAATATCATTGATCGTGTGGGACTTAGGCAAACTGTTGTTCCTGTTAGAAAGTTTGTCAAAAATGTTGTCCTGGAATTCTATACCAATCTAAACAAATCTATGTTCGACACTAGTTCTGCTGATTTGTATAAAGCCTTTATTCGGGGAAAGTATTTTGAGTTTTCACCATCTGTCATTGATGAGTTCCTAGGCAGATCCCTTGATGTATTTCCGGAGGATTCTGTTAGCCTTGATGTTGTTTCTAGGAAGCTAACCGATGGGGTTATTAATACTTGGGTAGGGGAAAGCATTTCTGCTTCCAAGTTTTCCATGAAGTATGACGTACTCCACAAGATTGTTATTCATAATTGGATGTCCATGACCCATAGATCCACTGTCAATCCGAGTCTGGGTACTCTTATATTTTGTATTGGTACAGGTGTCCCTATCAATTTTGGGGCAATGGTGGTAAGCTTTGTTTAGGAACATGCTGACGTCTTGGTTCGTATGGCAAGCCCATTGGGTTCTTGGGGCTTATATTTGAAATAATTTTCAGCCAAGTGTCTCTCAATCTTGAGCGAGAGAAGTTTGAGAAAGTTCATACTCCTATTCCATTTATCTCCAAGCTATTTGATGAGAAGTTGCATGTTCGTGATATTGGTGGAGAGTTTATAAGCAAGCAGAAGAAACTTCCCAGAGGACAGCTTCCTGACTCTGTGCTGACTGCTAATCTGTCTGCCATGACCACCCGTGTAATGGTGGAGCTCAAAAAGCAGTATAATCATCTCTGTAAGTCTATTCGTGACGATTCCAAGCAAATGGATCAGATTGCAGGGCTTCTTCATGATCTCCAACTATAGCAAGAGAATGACCCTCAAGAAGGACCATCCGGGTTAGAGATGATGTGGATGATGAAGAGATGGAGGACCCTGATGCTGAGGAAGGGGGAGACAATGCTGAGGCAAGGGGAGATGATGCCGCTAATAGCGAGGAAGTGAGCTTTTGAGCTGGTGATGTTTTGGCATTTATGCAGCAAACAAGGGGGAGTAGATTATGATGCTGCCGATGGTCACAATTTATTTTTGTCGAATGCCGCTATGATGTGTTTCAGATACTGTTTCAAACTCTGTTATTTTTGGCCTGTAATTACTTAAAACAGGTGTTTTCATCGCCGAGATCTTTTGATATATTCTGTTACTATGGGGCAGTCTGGATGTTGGTAACTTTGTTTCCAATACTTACTGTTCATCTATGCAGTTTATTGGTTATGTCGTTATGCTCTTTAATGTTATGTGTGATGATGAGCATGATCATGGTTATGTTATGGTTCGATTGTGCCTTGATGTATGTTGTTGAAAGATTAAGTCATATTCGTTAAGTATGATGCATGGAGTATGAAGGTGATGATCTCGTGCATGCATGCCTTATTAAGGGGGAGCTGCAGTTATGTTTTGATCTTACTTTTGTTTGGTGTTTGGTCTACATAAATGCCAAAGGGAAGATTGTGAGTGCATGGAGAAGTTGGCGAATTTATGTGAGACACTATCAGTTATTTGTTGCAAGATATGTCTCTCTTGAAGTCGAATATGATAGCTGGCCCAGAATCTTATATTTATGGTAATTTCCATGTTTAGCGTTTTGAATGGAAGGAAATACGTGTGCGACGACTACATGAGATATCCGAGATTTATTTCCTTCCAAGATCGAGGAAATATACCTTGAATACTATGCAAGATCTTCTACACAAGGAAACGCGCATACAAGGCAAGTGGATGACGAGGGTTCGACGACACCCTATATATGCATGAAACTATTGTTGGCATCCACTACCACTCTAGAGCGATATATTGCGATTACATATTGAGTGAAGAGTCGGAGCTTTTTATTGTTTAGCTCTTTGTTTTGTGATCCTACATACATAGGTGTGTAGTTGTGTTTAGCCTCAACTAATTGAGTGGATTAGTGAGTTGGGGCGTGTGATATTGTAATTGAGTGTTCTATAAACTCAAAGGGATAATCATAGGGTAGGCTAATATAGGGAGAGATTAGTTTCAATAGACTTGAGAGGAGCGTTGGAGAGTGAAGAGGGTTCTTAAGGTGTGGGTAGTCCTTAGAGAGTAATATTCCTTTGTAACTCAAGGTTCTTGATTGTGGATCCTTATATTGGGCGGAGCCTCCAGACATACTGAGTGTGTAATAGTGTGCAACTTGTCTTACAAACTGCGGTATGCACAACTTGGCATGAGATAGACAATTACAGAAATAACTTTTTATTACAAATCAACAATATAAGAAGTGAGAGTCAACTAGTAATAGATTGATGGTTTTTTATACTAATAGATAGATCTATCCCATTAAAAATAGCAATGTTTGTTTATTGAGTCCTCTTATAAAAAATTGTCAATTTTCCAATAAATACATTTGTCTTTAATATATTAATTCATACTCCCTTCGTTTTGTAAAAATATGCATCATTCGATCCGACACGGATTTTAATAAAATGTAGTTGATTTAAGTGGTAGTGGAGATTGAGCCTTACAAAAAGAAAGTATTAAGTGTTAAATATATTTCCTTCGTCCCGCTAAATGTGGACACATTTCCTTATTGGGTTGTCTCGTTAAAAGTGGTCATTTTTCTAAAAAGTAAAAAAAGATTTACTTTTAAAATATATTTCACTCCTACTTTTTTAAAATTATATACTTTACTTTCTTAAATTTTGTGTTGCTTCTCTCATGGCCGCATGTAAAGGAAGAGAATAATTAATTTAAATGATAGTGCAGATATTATTAAGTATTAAAATATAATTTATTTGAATGTTAGTAAAGAGATTGATATCCGCAAAAGATGTTATTAAAGGTGGATGACATCCAAAAATAGAACGATAGATAGTTATGTAAAACGCAGTATCTTTTAAAAAAATATTTTTTTTAAATATAAAACTTTCCTTCCCTAATTTAATGTTTTTGGTTAAACAATGTTTGAGTCCATACGAGATACTAATTCCTTACTTGTGTAAGGGGTAAAACCGTAAGACCGCACGCATCCTTGTTCCGTGTCATCATTTCACACGTATTCCAATTTCTTCATTTCCTACGTACAAATCAACAACCCTTCTTCCCTAAGCTACTGTATGCTCCCTACGCTATTCGTCTCTATATATATATATCTACACACACACGAAACACATGCCTGCCTCGCCTACATACTCTTAGCTATATATCATCTTCGATTTGCGGACCCAAATTTCTTCCCTTTTATCTCAACAACTATTACTGTAAACGAAAATGGCGGAGGCGGTGCAGGAAAGATCCGAGATAGCGTTCTTCGACGTGGAGACCACGGTCCCCACCCGACAAGGTCAGGGCTTTGCCATTCTTGAATTCGGAGCCATTCTCGTCTGCCCCAGGAAGCTGGTGGAGCTCCGGAGCTACTCCACCCTTGTCCGACCTGCCGACCTCTCTCACATTTCTTCTCTCTCCGTACGCTGCAACGGGATTACCAAAGACGCCGTCGTTTCTGCTCCCACTTTTACTGATATCGCAGATGCCGTCTACGATCTGCTGCACGGTAATTTCAAGCTGGATTCATGGAAATTTGCTCCTTTTCTTATAGTTCATTGTGTGTTTGTGTTTGTGCATGCTGCAGAATGAGAATGAGAATTTGATTCCGTAAGTTGGTTTTTGGTGGGCGCTTCATTGAGATTTTGAGTCTTCATTGCTTTTGTTATCGACTTATTGTCGTTTGTTCTGATTGTTGTGGCTCATTTTTTAAGGATTTTTACATTTATGCGTTTGGAGTTCACTTGTTTCGATATGTAATTAGCGAGTTTTATTTAGTTATGAAACGTGAGCATCAGCTGCTTGGTGATTTTGTTATGAACAGGAACAGTTTATGGAAGGTCACTGTAAAATGTTTGTCATGTGCTTGTATATTTTTTATTATTTGTTTTGTTTCCATGCTTCTTCTTCTTGGTTTGTCTTGTGGTAGTTGTATGGGAACCAATTTCTTTGGGGAAAGAATGTGCAGTTGGTTCTTGATGTTTTTTAGTTTTTCACCATGTCTATTGAAAGTTCAGTTTTTGAGTTCATTTACAATTGTTCGTCATGACTCTATTTGATTTCTGGTTGTATGTGTGCTTCGAATTTAAAGTTATGATATATTATTTTTGTGTAAAACTCATCAGGAAGGATATGGGCGGGTCATAACATATTGCGATTTGATTGTACTCGCATAAGAGAGGCCTTTTCTGAGATCAATAGGCCAGCTCCAGAGCCTAAGGGAGCTATTGATTCGCTACCTCTGTTAACACAGAGGTTTGGAAGAAGAGCTGGTGATATGAAGGTAAACTTTATTTAGTAGTCCGGATTTTAGAGATTTCGATCATCAGTTGAAAAGATAAATCTTACCATTTCTGAATTCAGCAGGACTGATATACATATTAGAGCTTTCTGGATTTATTCGATCTTTTAAATTGTAACACACAATTCGTAATTCTGAGATTTGTTTCAGATGGCAACTCTTGCAACTTATTTTGGGCTTGGAAAGCAGACACATAGGTGAGTGTGATCTCTTGATTGATTATTCATGTTAAGTTCTTATTCTTTTTACTTCCAAGGTTTATGGGTTTCTAATATGGGTATCCTGATCTACAAGTGCTTCTTATTTGTCCAAAAGTTTATCAACACTAGTTTGTTAAAACTTGTTGATGTTTGATAACTAGCTACTTGTTTGATTTGTGGAGGACTGAAGGTAGATTTCATTTATTTAGGGAAGCCAACTAATTGAAGGTTATGTGCCATTGTGCCCTGTGATTAACTACTAACTGAAGTGCTCAAATAATAAACTTTGATTCATGTTGTATCTTGAAATTTCAGAATCCAAGAGACTTGTTTTCCCTGTCTTTCTTCCTATAAAACTATACTCCCTCCGGCCCACTTTACTTGACACGTTTTATATTCATATGAGTGTATTATAATAATGAAACGTGTCAAGTAAATTGGGCTGGAGGGAGTACTACTTTACTGATTATTGATGCTATTCTCCAGGAGTCTGGATGACGTACGAATGAATCTTGAAGTCCTTAAGTACTGTGCGACAGTTCTGTTTCTGGTAAATCTCAAATTTGTAGCTTTTAAGGGCATTCTCAAGCTCAGTGAATTTTTTTATCTAGTATTATTCTTCACACTCTTATGCTCCAACTTTGCTCCCTATGATGATATTATTCAATGATATTATGTCCTAAATCTTATCTAAAGTATGATAAGGGAAATACCATAATGTCAACAATACAGATGACATATGGTTAAATTAACTTGATAATCCTGGCACTCTAAAGATGCTCAGAGACTTATAACCTTGTTTATCTTGCTCCGGTATTCAGTCAGAACTTGTGTTTTACTTGCAGCGACCACATATATTGTATAACTGCTAAACTTGAATGAAGAGATCACTATCTAAGGACCCTCTTTCCATATCAACTTTAATTATGTGATAATGTGAGGTTCAACATGCTGTATTTTTTTGTTTCAAGGGGATGTTGGAATAAATTTAATGTCAAACCAGCAGCTGTGTAATTTGAAACAGAAATGTGTGGCCTTTGGCAAACTGCCAACGTCTAATTCAGTAGTTCATCTATTCATACTAAGCAATCAAATATACAATTAAAGTTTTTAATTAGCCTTCACAAACTGCAGGAATCTAGCCTTCCAGACATATTTACTGAGAACAGCTGGGTTTCTCCCAACGCAATCACAAGAAATCGAAGTAATGGGAAAACTTCCATAGAGCAGACTGGGGAGGCTGGAAGTATACCATCATCTAGTGCCAGGGCTGAATATCCAGCAAAGTTTTCTCCAGTTCCAATGAATGAATCTCCATCAACATTTGCTCCATCTCCATTGGATATGCTTATGACACGTACAGTTGGTGAAGCCAACTCGTCTCTGATTGAACCCAATGCAGCAAGTGTTGGCGCGTTTGACTTGGGTGGGTTGCGTGCTGGCATGGACGAGCCGCTACCCGAGGACAGTATGGAAGAAGAGAAAGCTGACTTAATATCTCAAGAATCTTCGACTTCAGCAGGTGATGGAGGTTCCTATAGCTGTGATAACTTCTTGGAGCCTGATAGTGTTTCGATACCTTTAGTTTCTGTTACTCTTGCACCCATTTTCCATGGAACTCCAAGAATACAAATAAAATACCAAAATTTGGCATTGCAACTTAAATGCGCAAGCCTGAAAGTTCGTTTTGGGATCAGTACAAAGTTTGTAGATCATGCTGGTCGGCCACGTTTGAATTTTGTTGTGGATGCATCACCAAATCTATGCAATATTCTGGACAGAGCTGATAGCCTAGCACAAAAACTGTCCACTGATTCTGGTAGCTCCTCTGAGTGGCATCATGTAGTAACTAGGAAACCAGGCTTCTTCAACACCCCCACTATCAGGCTGCAGTAAGTTTCTCTTTCTTCTAAGCAGCATCTATAAACTTGTTTCCCCTCTTATTCTTTGTTTATACTTCTTCAATTCTGAAAGAAAAATGATGAAGTTGTCCACTGTTTGCCTCTCTTTGCTTTTCTTTCTAGATCAAGAAAAAAATAAATTGTTGCTTGCCTTTTGATGCTGTGGGTGATATAATCTACTAGTGTGTCTGTATCATGATTGAAGATTCACACTAAGTTTCTGTAAATACGCAGCCTACCGACTTCAGCAGATGGTGAAGTCTCTCAATGGACAACGGAGATATACCAGAAGGAGAATTCAGCCACACACAAGCTTATGTTCAGTAGATTTGATGTTTCAGAACTGTGTTCTCTCTTCACCCCAGGGAATGTTGTCGATGCTTATTTCTCGTTGGATCCTTATGATTTTCAGCAAAATGCTGGCATCAGATTAGTGGCAAAGAAACTAATTCTTCATTCAAGTTCATAAAAAAGTTAAGTTTAATGTTGTCAAACTGTTAGGTTGCTCTTGGATAGTCGTGTAGGAATTCAGCACTGATTCTGTAAATGCTGACAAATTGATATTAATGCACTTCTCAAATGACAATACAAGTTGAATAGATGTTAAGGAAGTAGACCTGAAGAGTAGCCTTTGTTTGCTAACAGTTGTAACATAATTAACATTCAGTGAAGAATTAAAAGGATTTCCATCAATGTTTATGGTTTAGAATTTTGAGTTTTGTGCCTTTTAATTCAGGAATGAAATTTATCGTAGAATAATGTTTTCTTCGTTGCTGTGTGCTTAAAACGATCACGAAATGATTCTCTATACTTGCTTATAATTAGATGGATTTACAATGTTCTAGGAGGAAACAAAAAATGGGAATGGAAATAAATAAATAAACAAAAACATCCCTCCCTCAAAGTATCATAATTGCGGACACAAAATACTGAAAAGAAATCAAGTCCTACAAAAACAAAGAAGCGACCACAATCACAAACAAACACAAAACACCACAGCATCATTAAAAATTGCATATATTTTTATTTTTTATTTTGCAGTGGAAAAGAAATAAAAAAGCAAAAAAGGATTTTAATATCAAAGCTGAGGATCTAATGGGTGAGCTTGAAGTAAAGAATTATAATAATTGCAATAATCAAGACTGCTATCACTGTTCCAATAATCCACTTATTTCTGCTCATCCTTCTTGACATATTAACAAGAATCTTTTTGCTTCGACCTATGTTGTCATCCACCCCATGAAGCTGCATAAACACAGTTCCATAAATAAAATCCAATCTTATATAATTATACACTAATCTATTAACAGAATGACAGAAGAAGTGAACAGTTTGTGGAATTTTATCCGGTAAAATTCCGGCAAAAGAAAAGCCAAAATGATGGATAGGTGCAAGATTTTAAACCACATAATTAGAAGACTAAGAGGATTGAGACATACAGTGGTGTGTGCATGCAGAAGCGATTGGCGTTGTTGATGCAGATCTTGAAGAATCGAGACACCAAGCTCCTCAGTTTCAAGCATTGTTTTTCTACCTTCTCTTATCCTGTCACTGGACTTATTTAGTCTTTCGGTTGACATTAACAACCTTGCTCTTTGATCAGCTGACGCCTGCACATTAGGAAGTTTTTCAATATTTTCGATGAATAACAATGTGCAAGATTTTGGCCTCTAACAGATCATATGTAAAAACAGTAGAATCATAAGCATCTCTTTTGCAGAATAAGGAACATACTGGGGTAAAACAAAACCCTTGCCTGGGTGTTAAGACCAGTAGACCACTGACATGCAAGATAATCGAATGAGTGGCAACACAGCATGTGTCGACTTTTCATTCTATATACATTTCAGTGTGAAACCTGAATCCTCTCCACATTCTACACTAAGAAGGGCCAAGTCGTCTAATGGACTTATTCCATCTATAAGATACATTGCTGGAGTAGAGGGTATAGATGGAATTCAAGTATAAAGAAACTTGATTAACGACTAAAAAATTGGGATCAACTAAAGAAGTGTTCGCAAGCTAAGGAGTAGGATTAATATCTACAACAAGAATGAGAAAGAAATGTAGTACCGTCATTGTATCTGCCATTCCAGCTTCCAACAACTCATCCCTTGCAGCTTGATTGGGATTACCTGATGTGATTCTCTTCACTTCTGATTTCAAATTGTTCAAATCAGTTTTATATTCTCTCAATTTGGCAAGAAGCGTGGCTTTCACACTTGGGGGCAAGCTCCTAGCTTCAAGATCCATTTTACGTATCTAGATATGAAGCTAAAAGTGTGAGTTCACATTTTTGGAAATCCTTATGTCAGTTATACATATGTAATGTAGAATACCAATGCTTCACCATCCTCCAATCCTCCTTGTACTTCAGTTACTTTCTGCTTCTTCAGCTCTGCATCAACAAAGGATCATACCTTCAGCAAAGCAGCAGTGTACAAAAGCAGATAGTACGTAACTATGTGGAGAGCTCTGATCTCATGAGCTGTCTCTTAATCATGTCTGCTGCTTTATCTTAACTATAATAAAGTGTCTTGTTTACAAAATATGCATAGCCTAATATATCTCTATCATACATTCAATTTAAGGGTAATAATGTACATGTAAAACTCGATTAATACGTACAATGCACATTACTTCTGCTAGTGTACATACAAGCACAGAGTTCCCGTATTAACTAGAGCTCGATATGAGCTACTGAAAGTCTTATCCTACATGCACGTAGAAAGATGCCTATAAAGAACAAGTAAAAGAGGCAACAGGGTACCAATATCATACACCAATAGAGACATCTTAGACTCTATATCAAATATTATTTAATTTTTTAAATACACAGCCGTGTTATTTTAGAATGTTGCGTGCCTCTCCAGAGATGTCACATACGGTTTGAAAGTTTTTGAAGCATTTGTAAGTTACATGCTCATGAGGTATTATATGATTAGACTTTCACTCGACAAGACTTTAAGGTCACGTAATCTGACATGAAATAAAGTATAGCAGCAAAGAAAATCCACAACCCAAAATTCTCTTCCAAGGTCACCTAAATCATAAATTGCTATCCCTGCTTTTGAGGAAGCAAGATCAAAGAAATTCATATAAATTGCACGCATTTTGGAATAGCTGTTCCAAATAGTAGTTCCAACATAAGCAAGTGCAGAAGCACATAAAATCTGTGGATTGAAGTTATTTCAGCTGCTGCATGGCTGATCCGCAAGAAAATTAAACAAAAAACTTAACCACGATAGAAAAACAATATGCGTGAAATAGCAATATCGCTTCACCTCCATTAAGGCGACTAGCTGAAGTAATCTTTTTGGATAAGTTGGCAGACAGCTCGCAGTACTGCCGTTCGTAACCTTCGAACACTTGACTCATCTTTTCTCCCAGATTCTGCAAGGGAATGCCGCCTTCAATTGAACGCCTGATAACGATCAATCCAAATCAAGACCAATTAAAAAATCAACGCTAGTTTGTTAACATAATTTCAAAACTTCGATCAAAAAAGAATAATTATAGAAGAAATCTACAAACGACCCCAAAATCAGAATGCAATCGACGAAAATTTAAGAGAATCAAATGAGACATTCCGTGATACCTTGAAATCGAAGGATACCGGCGCCAGAAAAGTAAGCGAATGCCGATGGGAATGATTTGATTTGATCGAAGAAGAGGTACGCTGTAAAGGCCTTTAGGTGCAGTGGGAGGATTTCGAATATCAATCAAATATTATTACTCACAATATTGATACAAATCATGTGTTCTCTCTCTCTCTAGCTTTTAAATTTATTACTTCAATAATATTATAATTTTTTGGTATTTACTAATCATTTAAATTTGAATGATAGGCAATAGCCATAGGCCCAAAACTAATATGCTGACAATAGTCATTGATTTCATTCAATCAATACAACAACTCCATTTTAAAATCTGTATTATTTACAGCATTATATGTAACGAATACCATATAAAACCATAGAGACAATAATATAAAATGTAGTAATATTTCGTCACCGTATGAATTATGAAAGCAGTTGATTTGGTAGCATGGACAAACTAATACATAATTTATCTTTTATAAGTAGCATATAAGAAGATAGTATAAATTGTGTGAAGGATTAATATTTAAAATTAATTGTTTGAATTTTGATCATATAAAAAACAAGGAAAAATTATTAGTTGTATATATAAAAGGAAATAAAAGAGTAGTTGTTGGGGTTATGGTGAAGACAAGTATGGGCATGATGATGTAAGCAGACAACATAGGAGAGGAGTATTAAATGAAGTGATATTATATGTGGTGTAACAATCAGTATGAATGAAACGTGACAAGAGTAAATGCAGCATCTCCACCTAACTCTAAACTACCATTTCAAATCACATGTCAAATCTCAATTCAATCTTCATGTATTTGCAGGTTTATTTGATTTGATTAAATAGCCTTGAATTTTTTCAAATTAAAAATTTATGACATCTAACCTTATACTAAAGGTTCGAGTTTTCGGCTAACCTCAATACAACATCTAACCTAAAAAGCTTATAAATCTATACTTGAAAGATTTAAGATAGACTGAAATGAAATTTAGATCTTGAGGTCTTAAAATTGAAAAGCTATATTGAAATTTAACATTTGTCAGAAAATAAAAAGACTAATTGCTAAGTCGTTCAAGATTAACAAAATGCTAAAACTTAAAGTTTAAAGTTCAACCTTTAACGTCAAAATCAAGCACAAGATTCACAATTCTATTTAAGAAATGATTTCAAGGCCCCATGCAATGAGGATCTTGCATGTACCATTTTAGGAAAAAGGATGATGACCTCAATGAAAAAAAAATCAAATGCTCAATGAATTTTCAAATAGATATTTTAAGGGTCGAGTCATAAATAAATTTACAGTTCAAACAAAAAAAATACTTGAACGTAGCACACAAGCAAGAATTCAAATGAATCATAAAGAACTTTTTTGAATGAGGAGGCAAAGAGAACTTCAAGTACTCAAGCTCTCTAGTTTAAAACTCTCACAATTTAATCCTAAAAATACTTATACTACACTTTATAATCTTTAAACGTTTCTTAAAGAGTCAGAACATATTCATTTTACTAAGATTAGCTTAGAAATATAGTATATATTCAGATTAGTAGTGATCAAGCTCAACAAATACTTCAAACTGTAAAGTTGATCATCGAAAAATAACACACCTTAGATTTCATTGGAAACACTTGAGTGACATCAAGATCATGGACATATGAATTTTTTTTTAATCTTTGAACCATGCAACCGAACCACGTGTAACTAATACTGGTTAATTGAAAAGAGAAACGTCTAAGTTAAATAATTCAATTTCGTGATAGAAACGAGTTTTCAGTAAAGATCACCAACTTTCTCACCTATTTTAATTTAAATAATAGTCCAACAGTTCAATAATCAGTGTAGACTGTATGATTCGTATCTAGACTGAACTTCCCATCAGTTTTAGACTACACATACATTTAACTATTTTTCAGACGCAAGAATTTCTAAATTAGAGTATTCATCTAATACATCAGATAATTTGTTTCAAAACCTATGAAATTTTAAATTATTGTACAATCCTCAACAAATTTCGTAAAAAATAACAAAATAAATTCTCCTTAAAAAACTATTCTATATGAAATTATAATAATTTTAAAATTTTATTTAAACATAATATCAATTGATTTTTGGACGACATAGCTACCCACTAATCTTATTTATTAAAATGACAACTAGCTAGGGTTCCAAAAAGTTAATTATCTTATAATTAAGCATTGTCAATTATAGTAAAATTGATTAATTTTTGTCGTCGTTAAAAAAAATCACTCTAATCAGAGAAGGAATATCAAAAGAGTGGATTTCATTTCATAGCTCTTGTAATTAAGATTCCTTAAAATACCAATTACTTATCTATGGAAACAAAAAGAAGACACTTAAAATATCAATTACGTGTCATTTTAAGATGATTAGTTGTTTAAGAATGTCCAAAGTTGCAAAGACGTGGCGTGGCGGTCTCAATTGTCGGTAAACTTTCCTTACTACTTTTGTGAGTTTCGTCATAATACTTCTTAACACTTAACTCAAACCTAACTTATCTTTTAATATTGATTTAGAGCATCTTTTTAATATAATTATCGTATTTTGAGAATTTCGTAAAAATATCCGGAACGAATGTTATTATTTTCGCATCTTTCAAATTTAATTTTTATATTTCTATTTTTACATTCGTTTACATTAAAATGTAAATAAATAGTAAAATAAATAGATTATATTAACTAAAGAAAATTAAAATTAATTAATTTAAAGCTGAAATATAATTACGTGAAAATAATAAATTGAATAAGAAAATGACAAAATATAGCTTACATATCCTCGATTTAATTATGATCGTCTTGACAACCTTTTTATCAAGTTTGTCCGATGATGATAACAAACATGAGATGATAAATGTGGAAAAAATATTAGATAAATTTCGAATTTGAGTCCTCCGTGACACAGTCATGTAATTTAATGTTAATGTAATCTAATTTTTAAGGATTAGATAAATATGAAATTTGAGTTGAGAATGAAATAGATGTATTTATAAATTAAAAATAGGAAAAAATAATTAGAAAATATTTTTTAACTTGTAAAATAGAAAATAAAAGGTGAAAATCTAACACACGAGAGTCTCGCGCTCCCCATCGCGGACTCCCACATAAGCTCGTGTGCGAGTCCAAACTCTCATTTGTGAGTCTAACTCTTAAGTTACTCCCCATCACGGACTCCCGTGCAACGAGCCTCGGTCTGAGCTCCTACATCAAGATGCTCTTTATAGGCGATCCCTTTTACTCCCTCCGTCCCACTAAATTAGACCCATTTGTATTAAAATAATACACTCATCTACTTTTCAAATGGGTCTAATTTAGTGGGACGGAGGGAGTATATTTTAAACCTCAAATGAATCGTTTGCATTTTGTTCAGTACAACCTCTAAAAATCAGGAGATTGAAGGAAATAATATCAATGAGTGATCCCTTTTAAAAATAAATGGATGAATCAATAAGCAGTACTCCATATAAGTGAATGACATGATAGGAAATAATTAGATTGTGCAAATAATGATTTAGCAAGGAAAACTAATGAAAGATCTGAATTGTTAAGGTAAGCAAGTAATTAAGACAAATGAGTCAAAAACAAAAGAAGATGCTTCGCACAGACGCGTTAAATCTAGTCATAATCCGCGCCTTAATTGTCGCCTTCATTAATCCACCTATTTTTATTCAATTAAATTATTATTCATAACTGACACCCAAAAAAATCAATAAACAATTCAACTAATTAATACGAATAAGTCATTAAAATACAAAAGAAGAAAGGGAAACTGGAATCGAAGACGGTGTGCAGTGTGCTCCTTCCATCTTCGTCTCCACTTCCTCTTTCTCCACATTCATCCCATATTTTATAGAGAGAGAGAAGGGGGAGGGAAGAGAGATACAGAGAGAGAGAGAGAGAGATTGAAAGGAAGACTGGGTTTGTGTATATGCATGTTGATTTCCTCAAGCTGAGGAAGACTACTACTACACTAAACCCACATATTCCCACTTTTTAAACCCTACCTTCTTTTCTTACTTGGAGGACTTTATTCTGAGTAGATGGGATCGGAGGGCGCATTCTCCGCTCAGAAGCGGAGCTCCGGCGGGCTTCCCACAGCGAACCCCGCCATGAACGGAGGAGTGCGCGGACGGGCGGCGTCTCTGCTACCGCGGGGTCGGCAGATCCACAAGACGTTCAACAACATCAAGATCACCATCCTCTGCGGCTTCGTCACCATTCTGGTACTTCGCGGCACGATCGGGCTCGGCAACCTCGCTTCCTCCGAAGCTGAAGCTGAGAATCAGCACATGAAGGAAGCAACGGATCAGATTATTAAGGAGATCCGATCCGGCAAGGATCCGACTGACCCCGACGAAGGACCCGAGCAGCTCCTCAGCCTGAACGATACTTTCAGTTTGGGGCCGAGAATCAGCACGTGGGACCAAGATCGTAAGGTATGGCTCGAGAAAAACCCTCAGTTTCCGAGTTATGTTAATGGGAAACCTAGGATTTTGCTTGTAACCGGTTCAACTCCCAATCCTTGTGACAACGCCATTGGCGATCATTATCTATTGAAGGCTCTGAAAAACAAGATTGATTACTGTAGGATTCACGGGATTGAGATTGTGTATAACATGGCTCATTTAGATAAGGAATTGGCAGGGTATTGGGCCAAATTGCCTTTGCTCCGGCGCTTGATGTTGTCGCATCCGGAGGTGGAGTGGATTTGGTGGATGGATAGTGATGCCCTGTTTACAGACATGGTGTTTGAGATACCTGTCTTGAAGTATAAGGATCACAACATGGTGATTCACGGATATCCCGATCTGTTGTTTGAACAGAAGTCGTGGATTGCTTTGAACACTGGCAGTTTCTTGTTCCGGAACTGCCAGTGGTCGTTGGATTTGTTGGATGCTTGGGCACCGATGGGGCCCAAGGGTCCGATACGTGAGGAGGCAGGGAAGATCTTGACTGCCAATCTGAAGGGACGGCCTGCGTTTGAGGCTGATGATCAGTCTGCATTGATATACTTGCTGGTTTCACAGAAAGGGCAGTGGATGAGCAAGGTTTTTGTGGAGAACACCTTTTACTTGCACGGGTTTTGGGAGGGGTTGGTGGATCGGTACGAGGAAATGATTGAGAAGTACCACCCTGGATTGGGTGACGAGAGGTGGCCATTTGTGACACATTTTGTGGGTTGCAAGCCTTGTGGTAGCTATGGGGATTATCCAGTGGAGCGGTGTTTGAAGAGTATGGAGAGAGCTTTCAACTTTGCAGATAATCAAGTGTTGAACTTGTATGGGTTTAGGCATAGGGGATTGGTTAGCCCAAATATTAAGAGGATCAGGAATGAAACTGTTACACCTTTGATAAATGTGGATCGGTTTGATATACGACATGCAGCTCACCATAGCACTGAGCCTCAGAGCTAGCTAGCACATCATCACCTTTGAGAACATCTTGCAGGTAAATATCTGTCTGGCCTTTTAGTTTTATAACGGTCTCTTTTTTGAATTTTGCTTTTGATCATTATTTACTTGCTTTGTTGGTTATATATGCTGATCTTGAAAATGTTGTTTTGGCCTTTTGAGTACTGGATCTGCATTTCGTGCAACTAATGATTGATCTGAATTTAATATGAGTGGGTTCCAGAGGCTTGATTTTCAAGATTTAAACATGTGGTTCTTTTTGTTGCTATCAGATCAAGGGATTTTTCTATCATTACCTTAATGATATGATTGGTTCAGAGTATTACTCTCTGTTCACTTTAATCTGTAATCTTTTGTCTTCTTAATATGTTTGCTTAGGTCATATATACTGATATAGAGGTAAACTTTGCTTCACCACCTAAGATGAATTAATTAATAATGGGTTCGAACATAACTGCTTGGTTTAGATTTTACTTGTAACGAGTGTACACTCATTCCTATTCTTGCATCTATTCTTATGATTTATTTCTGTATCTTACCTAGATAAACAAGAACCAGACTTGTCCTTCGTTTCATTTTCCTTACCAAGTTTCAACTTTCCCTACAATTTAAACAACTGAATTTTTCTTAGTTAAACCATTTTCACCAAAATTCTAATTGCTTTGTTTCCAAACCTATGGTGGTCTCTTGAAAACAGTGTACCAGCTTCATACATGTATCTATTCACAAAGACAGTCATGTCACCAATGTTCAATATGAATTCCACTGATATAAAGTAGATAAACTTGATGTATGTATCGAATGGTAATTCTACAAAACTTCTACCCAAACCATGTGGAAATGAAACTCTCAAGTCTCAATATATTAAATGGTAATAATTTTGCACCAAAAATTAAGTCAGGGAAGTTATTTGGGAATTATACATCTAGTTGAAGCTTCAAACATGATTTTACTAAATGACCTAGAAGACTTGGAATCCTAGTGTTATTACATTTAATTTCATTATGTAAGTCAACATTTTGATTTTGTTAATGCCTTATGAAAGTGATATTACGACCATTGAGCATTCGAGCTGTCTATAATTTTAAAATTTGCATTACGTTCAGGCTTATTGATAATTGTTGATGTAATTGGATATTTTATTGGAGAAATTTATGCAGTTGATTATTCGGTGATTGTTGTTCTATATGAACCTGTGTAATGACTTGGTTGCGTATTTCCTTGTTGTAGTTACGGCTTCGACTCAGAAGTGGTGGATCAAAGAGCTTTTGTCAGATCCCAATTATACGAACTAGTTGGGGACTTGATCTGGATGTAATGATCTGTAAAGCCAGAAAACATGGTGAAAACCGTTCTGATACTGTTTTTTCTTATTTTTTTCTTTTTTATTAGCTGCTGTTTTAGCTTTTCCCATTCGTTTCAAGTATAGTGCCAGTCAAAAGTGAAGGGGGAGACGATGGCTTCAAATGCAACCACAATGTACTATTTACAAAACAAGAAATGTTTGATATAAAGATGGAAATATTTATTAACTGGCAAAAGTTGCTAGTTCTAGAAATTCAAAGATAAATATCTTTTTTATGATGACTTCTTCTTTTTTCTTAGTAACCTTAAAGAAATTTTATATTTTAGGTGCACTTTATATGTTTCAGACATTAATGATTTGCTTGTTTGTTGCATTATTATTATTATTATCAGATTCTATCTATTCCAATGACTTGCAGGCCGGCATTAATTGATTCCAAAAGTTTCTCTCCACTTGTTATGTTCTATCACATTACTTGAGGACTTTTCTATGTTGCCTGCCAAGTAATGTAACCTATCAAAGCTAACAATCATATTCATATCATAGAATAAGAGCGAGAGTAAACTACAATCTATCCCCTTAAAAGAGTAATCTTTGTCCCTAATTTTCACAGCAACAACAAATAATGAAATAAATATTATTATACCTCATCTTTCTATCGTGGCAAAGAAAAGAAGCAACTCCTTCCCTTATACTCCATAAATATGCTACACATAATACTATTATAATCTTAACCCATATTAACTAGGGATAAGCAAGAAAACAATTTGTACAATGTTTTATATCACTAATCTATCATACCCTTCACATTTATGCAGCTCTACTGCATTATCCTCGGCTTCCAATTCGCTTACATAGTCGGAGTTTTTTTAGTTGCAAGAAGCATCTGATTCATCCGCGATATTTGATCTAACAACTCACTGATTTTCTGCAAATTAATATTCGATGATTATTTTGTTTTTCTTGACGATCGTGCAGTATATAGTTAGAATGTGACCAGATGGCAATTTTATGTTCACACAGACATTATCACGAACACTTGGAAGGATAACGGCTAATAACTACCCAAATCCTAAACCGTTCGCATACCTCATCTCTTTTCTGGATCATGCCGATGAGCTGATCCCTGCTGTTTGATACTCCACCGCTCAGTCTCCTCCGCCGCCGGAAATACAGAAACGCGGCCACAAAAGCCGCCAACGCCGCGGACCGTTGAGTCAACAGCGAGGAGGTAAAAGCACAGAAGAGGTACCGCACAAAGATATTCACTTTGCAATTCAATATCTCCGTCCACGAACCGAACCATCCGGCTGTATCCGCCGACCTTGCCGAAGAAATCGGGGAGCCTGGCGGTGGACTCGAATCCGACGGCGAGAACGTGGAAGACGAGTTCAAATCGGAATCCGAATCGAAGTCCGAAAACGAAATCTGGATATTTCCGGCGTCAAAGGTGTGGATTTGGTAGGGAGAGGGAGAAATGTGAAGATTTTCGTGGTCAATGGGAGGGAAAACGATTGGGGGATTGTCGTGGTCAAGCTTTTGGTGGTTTCTGATGGCGACCATTGACCACGGTGGTACGGCAGCGACGCGTGGGAATTGTTCCCGGTCGATTAGTGTTAGCGGCTCCGGCGCGTGTCCTTGTTCGGCCACCATTTCAGCTGAAGGCTGGAGGAAGTGGAAGCTGCTTTGCTTTCATTTTTAGCTAATATTCAGTAATTAATAAATTTTAATTTTATGGTAAATTTTCCATTGGTGGGCTTAAGATCTAAGATGGATAGGGTCTCAGGCCCTCAACCATGACATGATGGGCTTATATGTCTTGCCTTAATCCATGTCCCACTTTTCAATGTTTCACAATTCATATATTTCATCCCATCTTTATAAAGAGGGACAATAAATGACAAGTGGAGAGGAGGGTGACGACCAGGCGCGTAAACAGATATTCAATGGATGGCGGGTTTACAGGTACCCATGGGGTGACAAGTTTGAAGGACTTTTATATACATGGTGGGTGACAGGTACGATCTTCCTTAGCGAGAGTATGAGTATGGATAACTACTATCTGAATCTGCGAAATCCGATTGTCGATCCCTAATTGTGTATAAATAAAAATTTCAAGATAGTAAAAACGAAATATAAAAAGACAAAAATTTAACGTGATTCTGATATAAGTTCTACATAGAGGGAATTGAAAGAAAATTGAGATGTACTATCATTCTCATTGGAAAAGATAATCGGAAGTAGAGCTACAATCAAGATTAGATAATAGATACTAAAAACTTCACTGATTATGATAAGAGTGGATATGTTAATTTAGTATGGGGAGTTAAGTTTAATAAGAGTTTGTGTTTGGTATATAGAATAAAAAGTGAGATAAAATTTATATGTTGTTTGGTAGAAGTGTGTAAACCTTAGATAAAGTATTGCTATTACAAATCTACCCTTCAATTTTTATACGAAAATGTCATAGTTATTTTAGTAAGAGATATTGAGATAATATAGAATTTCTTTTCTTATTATTTTATTTTATTTTATTTTCTTATTATTTTATTTTCGATACTGCTTTGATTTTTAATTATATAAAAATATGATTTTTAAATTTTTTTAAGTTATTGAGAAATTTTTTTAAAATATTTAGTATCACGAAATAAATTCAAGAAAAATTGAAATATATTATACTCAGCTTCAATAATTATTGCTATAAAAAATTGAAAAAAAGTGTAAAAATGATTTTGATTTTTTCTATTTTCTTCATATTTATTAATAATTATTTTTTTAATTTCATTTATAAAATTAAATATAATTAATGAAAATGAGTATTTTTTTATTATATTTAACTTATTGACTTTTTTACTTCTTATATTTCCTAATTTATGAAATTATAAATGAATTGCTAAGCCAAATTAAAGCATAGAAAATAGAAATATGCAAAGATTGATTGAATAATATACATAAATACATCAAATAAGAGAATGAAGAGTTTTAATATAGCAAAGTCTTTAGTAACGAGAAAAAAACATTATTCTACACATAAGTCATATATATATCCTCAACAAAATAAAAGATCTACTACCTTTTCAAGAAAGTAATAACCAACAATCTCACAGCAACAATAAAACAAAAACAGATTATCATGCTGCTAAACGAGCCTATTGCTCCCGAGCAAAAAAAAAAAAAAAAAAGCCTATTGCCCAAGATGCAAATATTCAACCTTTAATTAATAGAGATGACAAAATTAGAAAGATCATGCTTTATGAGTGTAATGTATTGCCACACTTTCGTTTCCCTAGGAATTGGAGCAACTTTGCAGACCTGCTCATCAAAAAAGTTTATCTAATTCAGTAGAACTCACCTCTACAAAACCTATTGTTGCTGATTCAGCTGTATTACTTGTGTATGTATGCATCCATATACATCCATCGGAGACAAGAAAATGCTACCAAGTAGCAAACAATGTCATATAGCATTCTTGAAATTTAGAGATCTGAGAGGAACCGCATCAAACATTAGCATTTATCACGTTCATCTAATTACAGAGATGATATTGTCATCCCAGATTGAAACATCCTTTTACAACACATCATTGACATACAATGATACAATGACTCAATAAGAACAAATACTCTTACTTATCCATGCATGTAATCTTTTCAAAATAAACATGCTTGATATCACAAGTTCACAGCAATAGATAAACTAATAACAAGAAGCAAAATAAAAACAACATCAATTCTTTTACCAGCTTCCACCCAATTCCCCAAAACCAAGTCCAGCTCAAGGTAACTCCTTTGTTTACTCCTATACAACAACTAAACTCTAACTAATATACCCTAAGATGGAACTCAAAATTCGAGACAAAATTAATCTTGAGTAATAGCTGGTTCTTCAAATATGGTGACCAAATTAAGATAATCACTAAACTCTAACCAATATACCCTAAGATGGAACAATATTATTGGAGGTGGTAGAAAGTGTTCGACCAAAAACGTATATTAAACTGTAGTACGTGGCGTTGTTTAGACCAGACCCACTGTCCGATAAAGGGACTCAGTATCGGGCACGAGAAATGTTTCCAGCCAATATACTTCCAGTTTATTTTAAAGTCGACCCGAATGTCGTATCTCAAAGGAAGGCTATGCAGGGCTATCAATCATTAGTACTAAAATGCAAAGAATAAAATCCTAAACACTCTAATTAGGATGAGATAGAAGAACTCTAAACTAAGATGTAAAGCAATAAACGGGGGTCCACAAGTGATTGAAGTCTAGGATAAAGATCATCTCTAATCTAGGTCAATGCTTACCCAATAGAACCAAATCTTTAATAGGTTTTCCCTAAGTTGATTAGCCAATAACTTTCGTATTCTTGAAACTAATCCGTGTCTAGCACTTTCGTGTATAGATCACACTTAGAGTAACACTAATCAAGATATGATTACCTATTTTACGTTTCCGATTAATAGGCTAGGTTGTTTGATTATAAATGAGACATAGAATAATTCATTTCAATCCATTCCATATCTTAGAGTTGCACATGGTGATCAAGCATGGAAAACTCTTAAGCACGGATCAAACAACCATAAAGAAGATCAAATTAAAGAATTAAACCATAGATAAGAAACAATCAAACCCTAGATAAGAATTTAGCCAACCATATTGAAAAGCAAATCCATAGAAAGGTTCATCATCATAAACTTACTAAGAATTCACCGTTCGGTTGTCAAATTCCTTCAATCCTTGGATACCCCAAGGCACTAAAACTAAGGAAACAGTAAAAACAAGTGTTTAGAGAGTTTCTACAGGTTACAATGGTTGGTTTTTCTTGAAAAACGACGCCTAGAACACTTAAAACACACGCACAACTGCTAGCCAGCGGTCGCTGGCTACAGCCTTCTGACCCTCAACGTGAAGTTGCCCAGCGATCGCTGGCTGTGTGTTTCTGTCCTAGTCTGCTTCTGCAGCCCAGCGATTGCTGGGTGACCCAGTGGTCGCTGGCTGCACTTTTCAGCTCCTTGTGTTTCTCTCCTTCCCGTTTCATGCTCGTACTTCTCTCCCTCGCCCGGCTTTGTATTAATGGTCTTTTCAGCACTAATCCTTTCTCAATTGATCATCTTCCACTCCATCCTGCGTAATACATGACAAAACAAGAAACGGCGTAAAGAAGAACTAGAACAATACGAAAAACATAAAAAACAAAGACATAGACAATACACAACGAGCTAAAAACGTAACAAGAATACACTAAACAACTCCCCCACACTTAATCATTTGCTTTTCCTCAAGCAAAATCTAATCACAACTTGTCAATTTATGTCAATAATTAATATGTAAGCCAAACCACCAATCATACCTTCATTTCAAAACTTAGCCTAGACTCAATACTCAACCGTATTCGGTCACTCAATTAAGATGTAATGTTGCCCGTTACTAAGTTCATCAATATACATATGGTCACGATGTACACTCATCTCACATCTCCCTATCGTCACATGTTCGATTTCTCTTTTATTAAAGCCATTCGAGCGTCTTTTTTTTACGCCCTTCTAGCGTTTTTATTCTCTTTTTTTTGAAGAGTTGGTACTCTTGTTTTTTTTGTTTTTTATTTTATTTTAGAAAGGGAGATCGAACATATAACGACAAGGAGTAGCCACTCATAATCCGAATCATGACCACTATGTATACGACTAATAAAAGCAACATGCCCCACATGTCATCTTAATCACACAACCTGGCCCAATCAAGAATCAAATCTAAGCTAAGTTACCACTATACATACCACATACAAGGCTCACATATCAATCATCAATATTTATCAACAAGAAATGATCAAATAAGCAAAAGAACGTGCAAATCATTAAATAGGGGAAGAACAAAAACAAAAGACAACACAAACATGTATCAAAATATACATAAATACAAATACAAATCAAAGAAATTCACACACCCCCCCCCCCCCCACACTTAAATTCTACTACGCCCTCGTAGAAGAAAAAAAAAGAGAAAGATATTAGAACTTCCCTGATAAGACGAAAAACCGGCAACAAGCTCAAGAATTCAAGATCCTTAAGATTGGTACCTGCAACACAAAAAGACAAACAACCAAGCATAAAACAGAAAAATAAAAGAAATAAAAACAAAACCATAGAGATAAAGAAAAATGGAAAGAAAACTAATACGCAGGAGGATCCTGATGATCCTAATAATCAGCTGGAGGTGGAGGATGAAGTTATGTCCATCGAGCCCACTGTTCCTCAAGAGAGGTAACACGGGTATCAACAGACTGGAGTCTGGTATCCATGGACTGGAGTCGGCTATCCATGGAGTGAAGGACTTGGTTCTGTGAATCCAATCTCGAAAAGAGATCGGATTGGAATCGTAGGAAGTCATATCGCATGAAATAACCGGACCCACTACTGGATCCAGTAGCATATCCGTGCTGCTCAAAACCGCCTTGGTACCCTACGGGATGCCCTCCCTCATAGAGACGCTCCTCCATCTCGGTATCAACACCGAGAGGGGCCTCCTCAGTCCTCTGGGTCGCCTCAGCCGAAGTGCTGGCACCTCCCTCTCTCTCTAGTGCAGCCTCACGCTCTCTGAAGTGACAAACACACTCCCTTTGTTCATATGGAACAAAGGAAGTCTCAGAAGCAGCAACTAGGCCAACATTCTTCAAGAATGTTGCAGTGAGGCAGACACCTTCCACTTCCTCATAAATCAGGTTCCTGCAGACCATAATGCAAAGCAAGGCGATACGGAATATATGCAAATGCAGGGTGAGCTTTCTTCCTAGTTCTAATACCATCTAATTGGGACAATATGAAGGATGTGATGCACACCTTCTGTCCCTTCAAAGCAGCAGATAAAAGAAAGCATTCACTCGAGTTGACCTTATTTGCCTGCTCCTTTCCCGACACATTGTAAGCAATAAATTTGTGTAAGAGGGAAAGAGCATCATCCCGAATGAAACCACTAGGAGTTCCACTCGGGTTTCAGTTATATAAACCGGTCAACTCATGCCAAGCAGCTACGGGATTAAACCCTTTAGGAGTTCTCGTAGCCGCACCCTGCGGGGAAGCAAAACCAAAAACCGCATGCAAATCAGTACGAGATACACAGAACTTATTACCAAGCAGTCGACAATTAAAAGAGTTATAATCATCATACAATTGAAAAGAAGCAATAAACTCAAATGACAATTCAGCATAACTTTCTAATGGACCACTATCAGCTAACTTCAACAATCCTAAAGTGCGCAAATAAGTACGGAGTTGAGAACGAGCATTCAAGCGAGTAAACAAATCCCAATCATAATGATGTCCAAGATTAAAAGGTAAATCATACAAACGGTCAAAGATATCACCTACATCATGGTTGTAAATGGGGAATTTGCTATTTGGGAAGAGCCTTTGAATGTTCACCTCGGGTTGGTCGGCCTCTTCGTCATCCACTAGCTCATGCTCATGCGACCTTTTTGACTTCTTCGGCATTTTAGAGGGTAGAGTGGTTTTGGGGGTTGAAGAAGGTGATAAAGTTTGGTAAAAATGGGGGAAATGTGATTAGGAATGGAGAATTTGGGATTTAGGGATTTGGTGGATGTATTTCAAAATTTTTGGATGAAAGTGTAGAGAATAGAGTGGGTAAGTGAAATATGGGGATTAGAATGAAGAATTTGGGTGAGGGATGAAGGTATTTGGGAACTTTAGGGATAGGTTTTCGGTTTTGGGGTGAAGAAGAAGAAGAATTTTGATAAAAAGTGAAATTTGGTCGCTGGAGAGAGAAAATTAGACGCTGAATTTGAAGTCCCATCGATCGTTGGGAATCTCAGCGATCGCTGGATGTGGCTTCTGATCTCTGTAATGCACGCTTCCCAGCGACCGCTAGTAATCCCAGCGATTGCTGGGTGTGCCTTTCTGACCCAACTGAGCTTGCACCCCAGCGATCGCTGGATAGTCAACGGTTGCTGGGTGCACTTTTCTGCCGCCCCAAAACTTAGCTTTTTCTTCTCAACTTGTTCGTTCCTTCCTCCAACCGACTTTTGGTTCCAAACGTCATGCCCTGCACACCATGTAACAACAACATAAGATTCTCAACACTTCAAACAAAGCAAATAACTAAAAACAACAAAGCAAGAAATAAAACGTGGGTTGCCTCCCACGAAGCGCTCGTTTAATGTCGTGAGCTCGACACCTTTCAATCCTTTTCACTTAGCCTGGCTAGGAAGCTTGTCCTTCCTACTGCTCTGCACGAAATCTCCCAAAGTTTCAGCTAGCTGGCCCACTTGCGTCTCGATTCTCCTCATCGAAGCCTCAATTGTTTCAATTCTCTTGTTATGTGCCTCAACCACCTTGTTCAAAGTCTCTTCAACGGAGACTTTAGGAAATCCTGGAGGTGATTGGTGTGGTGGTGGCGCAAATTGTTGGAAGCTTTGTTGAGCCGACATTTGTTGCCCTTGTGGAGCTTGCTGCCTCCAGGAGAAATTGGGATGGTATTGATACCCCGGATTGTAAGAATTCGAGTACGGATCAAACTTTGGTCGAGGTTGAAATCCTTGAAGAGTGTTCACTTGCTCCTCATAAGCTATCCCAGACTCCACTCCATGTGTACACAGATTTGCACCATGTCCAAATTCTCCACGTATTCCACATGTTTCATCAACAAGAGCTTTCCTAGGTTGTGCATCCGCAGTTCGGATGGCCTGCACTTGTCTTGTCAGCTCTGCCAACTGTCTCACCATGTCGTTACTTGAAGATGCTTCGTTGACCTTCTTTTTCGGACCTCTAGAGCTCCTTTGCTGTGAGTTATCTGCCATTGTCTCGAATATCTTGGTGAGCTCTTCCGCGGTCTTGCTCCCAATGTCTCCTCCAGCCGCATTATCAACCATATACTGGAAATTCTGATGAAGACTCTCGTAAAAGAACTGGTTGAGCAACTCCGGAGATAGATTATGATGAAGACATTGCATCTGGAGACATTTGAACCTTTCCCAAGCCTCGTGAAGAGGCTCTCCTTCCACTGTGTGAAGGTCACCAGCTGTGACCTTACCTCTTGCGTCTTTTGGTTCGGGTACCACTTCGACATGAACCTCTCAGACACCTGATTCCAGTTTTGAAGAGAATTGGGAGCTAAAGACATAAACCATGTCTTAGCTCGGTCCTTGAGAGTGTACGGAAAGTATCGCATCTTCAGTTGATCCTCAGTCAATCCTCCAAGTGGAAAGGTCTGGACTATGGCATAGAACTCCCGAATGAAATTCAATGCATCCTCCGCCGGCATGCCATAGAAAGACGGAAGCTGGTTGAAGTGGATACTCTTGAGCTCGTAGTTCCGAGCTGCTTGCCCCAACACAATGGGTGATGCCGCAGCTCCTATCACCGGCCTAGCAAGTTCCCTCATCTGACGGGCTGCCATAACTGTGTGAGAACTCGACTCACTCTAATCTGTGTCTGAGTCACGTGGTAGTGAACTCTCTGAGTGATCCGATCGATACCCTAACTCAAAAGTGTAGCCGTTTTCAACCTCCTCTTCCAGGTTGACTGTTTGCAACTCACTTCTTCGATGTACGTTGTCCAACACAGGTGCCAATCTCTTATTCAAACTTCGACGACCGTGCATGCACTACCTAACACCACGAAAAGAGAGGTCAAACGCAACTTGCGGTTGAAAATCCCAAACAACAACAAAAATGAAAATAAAAACACAACAATCACTAAACTGAACAATCACAATACGGAAAACAAAGAAAGAAAAGAGCAAAAACAAACAAGCACTAAAAATCAAAATGCCTATAGCCTTCCCCGGCAACAGCGCCAAATTTTGTTCGACCAAAAATGTATATAAAACTGTAATACGTGGCGTTGTTTAGACCAGACCCACTGTCCGATAAAGGGACTCAGTATCGGGCACGAGGAATGTTTCCAGCCAATATACTTCTAGTTTATTTTAAAGTCGACCCGAATGTCGTATCTCAAGCGAAGGCTATGCAGGGCTATCAATCATTAGTACTAAAATGCAAAGAATAAAATCCTAAACACTCTAATTAGGATGAGATAGAAGAACTCTAAACTAAGATGTAAAGCAATAAACGGGGGTCCACAAGTGATTGCAGTCTAGGATAAAGATCATCTCTAATCTAGGTCAATGCTTACCCAATTGAACCAAATCTTTAATAGGTTTTCCCTAAGTTGATTAGCCAATAACTTTCGTATTCTTGAAACTAATCCGTGTCTAGCACTTTCGTGTATAGATCACACTTAGAGTAACACTAATCAAGATATGATTACCTATTTTACGTTTCCGATTAATAGGCTAGGTTGTTTGATTATAAATGAGACATAGAATAATTCATTTCAACCCATTCCATATCTTAGAGTTGCACATGGTGATCAAGCATGGAAAACTCTTAAGCACGGATCAAACAACCATAAAGAAGATCAAATTAAAGCATTAAACCATAGATAAGAAACAATCAAACCCTAGATAAGAATTTAGCCAACCATATTGAAAAACAAATCCATAGAAAGGTTCATCATCATAAACTTACTAAGAATTCACCGTTCGGTTGTCAAATTCCTTCAATCCTTGGATACCCCAAGGCACTAAAACTAAGGAAACAGTAAAAACAAGTGTTTAGAGAGTTTTTACAAGTTACAATGGTTGGTTTTTCTTGAAAAACGATGCCTAGAACACTTAAAACACACGCACAACTGCTAGCCAGCGGTCGCTGGCTACAGCCTTCTGACCCTCAACGTGAAGTTGCCCAGCGATCGCTGGAATACCTAGCGATTGCTGTAATACCCAGCGATCGCTGGCTGTGTGTTTCTGTCTTAGTCTGCTTCTGCAGCCCAGCGATTGCTGGGTGACCCAGCGGTTGCTGGCTGCACTTTTCAGCTCCTTGTGTTTCTCTCCTTCCCGTTTCATGCTCGTATTTCTTTCCCTCGCCCGGCTTTGTATTAATGGTCTTTTCAGCACTAATCCTTGCTCAATTGATCATCTTCCACTCCATCCTGCGTACTACATGAAAAAACAAGAAACGGCTTAAAGAAGAACGAGAACAATACGAAAAACATAAAAAACAAAGACATAGACAATACACAACGAGCTAAAAACGTAACAAGAATACACTAAACAGAAAGAAAGGATTTCATCAAAATAACCAATAAACCCTAAGCAAAATCGAGTCCAAATAAATCAAAAAACAAGGCCAAGAGTATGAAATTACCTTCTGTTCAGTACTAATCTTTGTAATTAAAAGGTGGTTGTTCAATTTTGCAGTCGAGCCCGCTGAAATGGCGTCACCCAAATTGATGGGTTCTTCAAAATCTAGCCCACCCATATCAAGAAGAAACAGAAATCAGATAGGGAGATTGAGAACGAAAAATAGTTGTAGTAGAGGGTAAACAAATGCACTTACCTTCGGAAAGCACCGCTTCTTCAAACTTACGTTTAATTATATATTTTTTTGATATTTGTAAGATAATTATTTTTAATTTTTTTATGACAATCCATGAAATTATAGTTATTTATTTTATTTTTCTTATATTTTATGTGCATTTGAAACTTTGAATTTTTTGAATTTTATATATTTAATATTTGGATTAATGAGTTTTTATTAGCGCATTAGAGGTGTTTTTGCACGATTAGAACTATAGAAATAGTTAGATCGAACTTTCTAAAATTTTGAAGTCGGTCTAACCGGAAATTTTTTAAACCAATTAATATAAGACTCAATTCGGCCCTTTATGAGCTGTTAGGCGGGTCAGTTTTTACTCTCCAATTAAATATAATATTTTTTAATATAATAAATTTAATAAAATTAATCATTTTAATAACTTTTTTTTACAATAATTACTTATAAAATATTGTAGATAAATATTTTATTTTTAATTATTTAAGTTATAATTTTAATATTTTAATTAAACAAACTCAAAATTTTAGAATATTTTTAATATTTTAATTACAAAATCACCATTAAAATGAATTCTAATTGATGTTTTGTGTTGTGTGTATATATATATATATAGGTCAATTTTTTTAAGCCCGATATTCGGTTGACTCGTAAGATTTGTAGATGGATTTTTTGAGTATGATTATTTCCATACCTATATTTTTGAAGTCGGTTCCAACCCAAATTCCGAGTACTTTGAGTAAACTGGTCGGGTCAAAGATGTCGTGATAATTTTATGTGTGTTACATATGTTGATAATTAATAAATTATTACAAAAATCGATAATTTTTTTAAAATATAATTTTAACATATGTAATAATAATCCAAAGAAATTAAAGATTTTAGTATAAAATCTATATTATTATAAATATTTTGATTCATAAGAAAAAAATCTTTAAATGAGAAATGTGCAAATATATAAATCATTCATTTTAATAAATGAATTATTGTGATATTTTTTTCAAAATAACTTATTTATAAAAAAACATAATTTATACGTCTTTATTATAATAAAAAAATATTTATATTTATTTAAGTTAATCTTAATAATTAATTTTAGATGAATAAATGAGATAGAAGTAATCCAATCCATCCATTTTTCCAATCTGACGGTTTAGATTTATCCTCCATTTTCGAAATTTATGGCATTAAATTATTCCATATATGATGTGAAAAAGTTATATGTGTAATTTGCATACAATGTTAACGGATGATTTGTTGGTTTCATAGCTATTTTTAAGGGATTCTATAGATATTTATTATATTCTTTCCAAAACTAGCACTTGAAGAGAGATAAAGAGTTTAATACCTCCGTCTCCTTCAACACGCCGCCAGCCGACCCCTCCGCCGCCATCAACTTCCCCTACCACCTCCAGCCGATATTCAACACCCTTCACCTCCTCCGACGTCTCTTCGCCGATCTCCTTCCCGAAATCCTCTCCGGCCTCCCGACCCACGACGGTTGCTTCAGTCCCAAATTCGTTCAATTCATCGTGACGCAACACAAGTAACTGAAGATGAATTCAGACTGGATTTACATTGTTGCATTGATAACACAACAATTTGCATTGAACCAAGCTATAATTTTGCATTACGAAATTGAACATTATATATTATCATTGTTGCATTACGAAATTGAATAGTTTGCATTGAACCAGACTACAGTTTTGAATTACTTTAGTTACATTGTTGCATTGATAATTACGTTGTTGCATTGTTGCATTGATAATTACGTTGATAATTTTCATTGAGAAATGATTGATGGAAGGGGCGGTGAATTCATGGCAGGTAGGTTTGTTTTAATTACGTTGTTGCATTGATAACATAACAATTTGCATTGAACCAGGCTACAGTTTTGCATTACTTCAGTTACGTTGTTGCATTGATGATTACGTTGTAGCATTGTTGGTAAGCGTGAATATGGAAGATTTTTTGGCAGATAGAATAAGATTTTTGGGTGGTCTACGCGTTTTTGCACTTATTTTCCTATCAGATTGCATGACAAGCGGCTGTTGTATAATGGGATTCTCGAAATCATCGTCTTCACCGTCGTTATCCATGAGGCGGTGCGACCGTCGGCGTGGAGTGGTGCTCATTTCTCCTTTCTTCGAAGTAAGATTCACAGAATAACTTGTAAGAACATGGATGTAATGTTTTTGGTTAGTTTTCTCTAATTGCAGCGTAAATAACGGGATTATTAAATTTGATTAAAAAATAATAATTAACCGCCACTGTTTTTTTCCTTTTTTGCCCTTTTGCATTGCAATTGGCAATGCAAGAGGCGTGAGACACTATTTGTAAGATTAGATCTAGACCATTTGATTTAATAGAATGGATGGTTTGGATTACTTCCTATTTTATATCCAAATACCACTTTTTACCTGAACCCACCCCTATATATATATATATATATATATATATATATTTAGTGTGTCATAACTTATTAATATTATTTATGAACTTGTCATAAAATTATAAATTTATGAATTACTAAATTAATAAATATAATTTTATAAATAAAATTAAAGAAAATTAATTATTGGTAATGCATAGAAAAAATTTAAAAAAATATAATTATATTTATAATTAGTTCTTTTTATTTATTTAAAGTTTCATAATTTGTTAGTATTAAAATTATTTTTTACACATTATATATTAAATTACTACTCTTGTTGTACCCTTTAATTTAAAATACATACTATACATATTTTTACTAATCAAACAAAATATTTTTTACAAACAAAATAAAATTTGTAGAAAGAGAATAAAATTTTTATTTTTTTAAAAATGTTTGTAAATTAATAATTAAACTTACCATTTATAAAATTAAAGTTGTTTATCTAATTAGTAAATCACAAAGATTAATTTTTATAAAAGAGGCCGTGTTATGCATATAGAAATATATTTTTTATATTTATTGTCAGTGCCTAGAACAAGTCAAAGTCAATCACCAAAATTGTTTTTTTTTGAGCTATGGTGGCCTCGGTAGCAAGATCATTTTATTGATTTTCTTTATGATTTTAATTTATTGTCTCAAAAATTTTAGGCGGGATTGTCATACAACTCCCTTAGCTTTTATTTATATAGATAAGGTTAAATATAATATCTGGTGGGTTGAGTGTTAATAAATCCTCTTCAATTAGGGAAGAAACACGGGCTCAGTTTATAAATCCGGACCCGTTGGATAAATCTTATTACTACCAAATGTAAGATAATGATGAATAAATTCACCCCAACTGGCTTAAATCCATGTACCAAATGAAACCTCTCTTAACCAACAAGGAAAGGAAATTATAGTTGTTTATTGTAAAGAAAGTAAAAACAAAGTTATTTTATAAATTACGTAAGAGGAGCTCTGTATGTAATAAATTTTGTCTTATTTGGCAAATAAATCCCAAGCGTTGAGATCAATGTTCTAAATCCTCTAAAATCCACCGCTTTATGTCTAGGGATGTCAATTTGGTCTGAAGACCAATCCGATACCGAAGAGGGTTAGGGTTGAAAATTTATGACCCGAAATATTTTTTAGCCTGAATGGATTGGGCCGAAAATAACCCGAACCCGATGGGGTTAGTCCAAAAATCGAGTGAGTAAGCTCGATTAACCAAATGAAAAAAATAAAATAATAATTATTTGTATAATATAATATTTAATTTTTCATGCAAAAAAATATATTTGTGATACTCATCAATTAATCAATCACTTAAAAAAATTATGACACAATTTGGGTATAAAATCATTACATTTTCTCTTCAAATTTATTCATATTTAATTTTAATATTTAACTATGTTTAAAAATTATATTTTATTTATTATATTTTTCAAAAATATAATTATATGTTTTAAATATAAAATTATAAAAAATATACATACATGTTAATTATTTTCATAAATATTATAGCCCGATTGGCCGGTGGGCTAGCCTGAAAATCAAAAGTTTAGGGTTAGGATTGTAAATTTTCAACCCAAAATTTTTTTAACCCGATTTAAGCCGAACCGAATAGCCCAAAAACACGAGTGGGTTAGCCCGAAATTAAGTGAGCTAACCCGATTGACATCCGTATTTATGCCAAGTGGATAACAACATTAAAACCTTTATCACACACCCTGAATCCTTTCATTACAGTGGTCTGATCAGTGAGCTTGTTGATCTTGCACTCATCAGAACTAAACACAATATTAAAACATTTATCACACAATTGACTCACTGAGAGTAGATTGTTCTTCAGGCCAGAGACATAAGAAACATTATCAATTGAAACATTCCCTATAATGAGAGTACTATATCATTTAGTGAAACCTTTTGAGTTGTCACCAAAGGTTACCTGAGGACCATCTTTCTCAATGTAGTTGGAGAGAGCTTCTTTTTGAAAAGTCATGTGCCTTGAGCATCCACTGTCTATAATTCAGCTTGAATGCTCCTTTTGTGCACCTCTCCGTGGTCCTTGTTCCTGTAATTACTGAGTCTTAGGATCTAGTTGAGAACTAGACCTAGATTCAATATGCATGTTATGCTTTGGCACCCATGTTTTCTTTATGATGCGAATGTTTGAGTTTACTTTGATTTGTCTGCCCGGAAAGTCGACATATATTGTCTTCTTCTCAGGATTGACTTATTTCTTAGTCACATTCTTTGGTCTGGTTTTAGGTTTAGTAGAAGTCCTGAAGTCAGATTTTGGTTGAACATTTGTCCAACGTTTTTCAATGTTCACAGACCTTTTAGGTCCTTGAGTATGAACTGGGGGAGTGAAGCGAGAGTGCTTTTGCCTTGAACCAATTGAGTATGAACTAGGTGATGAATTTCTATGTTCATATTCATATTGTTTTGTGTTGGGTGATTAATCCCAACGTTTAGGGTTATAGCTTCGTGGACTTGATCCACTTGAAGAAGAACAAGTGCAGTAAGAGCACTTTGATTTAGGGCTTTGACCCTTGTAATTTCTCTGATAGGTACTTTGATTAAGAGACTGAAATTGTCTCTTGGTAACATGCCTTCCAGTGGCATGTTTCCTATGTCCTTGGTCTTAGTAACCTTTTGATTTTCAAGAAATGTTTGTTTTTTGAAAGTCTGACGTTCAGTTCGTGAGTTACCTTCAGGAAATGCATTCACTCTAAAGGTTTGTCTTGGTTTTTCAGTGGCAACTTTCTTTGCCTTTTCTTTTTCAAGTGAGGCTCTCACTTCAGGATTAGTGATAACCTTCTTGATTTTTAGTTTGGGCACATTTTCGGTCATTGGTTTCTTCCCTTGGGACTTAGAAACCTTCTCAGTGGCTTTGACAGCCTCAATGGCAATCATTTCCTCTTTATCATGGTTCGGTCCTTGTACAAAGGATATTATGAAAAATGATGGTTTAGGTACAGTCACACAAGGCACAGTTGCCCTATCTTGAGCAAAACCAAGGTCTTTTCCTTGAGGTCGTTGAGATTCACTCAATATGTGATTGGTATATCCATATTTAGTCCATGTCTTGACCTTTCCTTTGTAATATTCTATCCTTTCAGATAGGAGTTCATTGCTTTCCATCAATTCTTTGATTTGAGATTTTTGGAACAAAATCTCTTCAATTCGTGTATCAAGGTCCTTGCTTAGGTTAGAGATAGTAATCTCTTGTTCATGAGATTTAAGAGAAATCTCATTTAGTTCTTTACAAACTCTTTCTACCAAATCATCCTTTTGGATGTCAGTAGGTAAACTTTGCATAATATTCTCAGGTCGTTTGGCCAACTTGGAAGTTAGCTCATCGTTTTCATCCTTGGTGAGTATGAAGATAGCTTGAAGATTACGAAAATCCTCAGCTAAGACCTCATATTTTTCTAGTGAGACAGTAGCCTCAGTTTCCTCATTATCCTCAATTGTAGTGATCTCAGTTGTGGATTTTTCTTCAGTATGCAATTCAGATTGTGATGATGAAATGGATGCATATGAAGTGGAGAATTTTGTTTTAGGATCAACGTATCCTTCAAGCATGACATGTGCATAAATTACCTGAGGGACGAAGTCGCCTGAGTGATTGTCCATCAGGCAGAAGACTTCAGTTGATTTCTCCTCATCTTCAGTAGCCATTAAACCAAGATCTTCATCATCTGATGAATCTGAGAAGTGCTTTTCATATGTTGATTTGATCTGGATCATTATCAACCAGCATTGCCTTTCTTTCTACGTTCCTTTAATCTCTTCACAACCTAAGCTCATCCATTTCCTTCTTACTGAGGTCAGGACAGTCAGGTTTGAAGTGATCTAAAGATCCACACTCATAGCAGGCACCTTTGTTGTACTGTCTCTCGGGTTTGGACTGAGATGCACTCCTTTCCTGAGTGGAAGTGGTTGCTTTAGTTGATGGTGGTGTTGTCCTTCTTGTATGATTATCCTTGTACATCTTCTTGAATCGACCAATTCTTATATCTTCACGTTCAAAACCTTTTGCCATTAGAACATACTGTTCCATTAATTCAGCCTTAGACATACCTTCGAGGTCTAGTCCTTCAGGCTTGGTTTCTTTGGTTGGGCTCTTGTCAGCTTTGAACGCGATAATTTCTTGAGAAGATGACACTGGAACAACGTCTCTGATTGGATTAGTAATCTCCAATATTCTCTGCCTTGTTTCATGACTCTTCAGTATGATGAAGATGGCAGCAGTAGTGGGCTGTTTAAATCTGGACGCCCGTTAATTTGTATTTGATATGGCAGCCAGTCTTCACGTCGAAGACACCACATGATCTTCAGATTTATCTCCCTCTGAGTATACTTGTTAAGTGCCCTGACGGATGTCAGTATTTGCATGAACCTAAGTTCCACCTCACTGATGGATTCTCTTGGTACCTGCAAAAAGGCATCATATTTCTGACACTCAAGGGTTAGCTTGTTTTCTTTAATTTCCTCTGAACCTGCACACATTCGCTCTAGAGTTTTCCACATCTCTCTAGCAGTTTCACAGTGTTGAATGTGCACGAGCATGGGCCTCTCTAGTGTACCTGAGATGATATGTTTGGCATAATCATCTAAGCCTTCGATTTTCTTCTCATCGGTTGTGTATTCGTTCAGTGGCTTGAACTCTGAACCTGGATCCCTTGTTCTAGTGGTTTCCTGAGGAAATGTCTTCATGATTTTGATTGGTCCAGTGGTGATTACTTGCCACATCATGACATGGTGTGCCTTCAGGAAGGAAGACACGTTGTACTTCCAGTAGTCATAGTCCTCAACTGAGAAAATTGGTAACCTGATAGAGTTTTCCATTGCAAAGAACAAATATGCAAGTGAACAAGTATGGTTTTCTGAAAGATCAGTTTAAAAATCTTGGGTTCAAGATTCAGTGATAATTAAACACACTGCTCTGATACCACTTCTTGGTCCCGAAACGAGTATACTGAGTGTATGGGGGGGGGGGAATACACCAGTTTTGAATTTTCAAATTAAAAGCTTATCAGTGAGCTCTTGAATCTGAAGGGAGGTAGCTTCAGTATAGAGTTGATTACTTTAGATATGAATCCTTCAGTCTACACTGAGTGTTGGACTGATGGACTAATATCTTAAGTGTATGTGCAGAAGTGGTGGTTTTAAAAGCTTACTCGTTTGTCAGAAAACTTAATGCTTTAAGTTCACTTTTCTTTTAATCAGTATTCAATATGCAATATATTGTTAGAATATAAATACTGAAAGATAAATAGCGAAGACACAAGATTTGGTTTACGTGGTTCGAAGATAAAAACTTCTATGTCCACGTGTACTCGATGTTAGTCGAGGGTTTCCAAATAATTGGAGAGTTGTCTTACAGTGATCAACCTGAAGGTTAGATGGACAATAGTGTCTGATCACTTCCAGGTAGAAAACTACTTCTATGCTAGAGCTATTATTCGGTTACAATCTAAATATCGCTACTAAGAGCACAGAGTGAATAAACTGAAAGCTTGGAGTGTTCTTCAACTTTGAAAGCTTGGGAGCTATGGAAGTTTGAGAGCGAGATAGCGATAGAGAGTTTGAATGCTTGGGTAACCGGTGTCTGGAAGCGGATGAAGCATCGGGGTATTTATAGAGCTCTCTCAAAATATATCCGTTGTGAGATAGAGCTTCGTTTGAATTCTTCTCGTTGAAGTCGTTGTCCTTTTTGCCATTTTTGGTGTCTGCAACAAGATTGAGTTTCACCTACTGAGATCTTTTCTCAAAGTGGTAATGCCTAAGCCATAGCCTGGAACTCAGTGGTAATATCAATTTCTTCAGATTGGACTTCAATTGCGGAGCTTTAGAATGAACTTCAGTGGCAGGGGAACTTTGCTTCATGCTAGCTTCATCTTCAAAACTTCATGCCATATCTCCAGTGGCATGGTCCTTCAGTTTTAGGATCTTCAATGACTTGTCTTGATCTTTAGTCTTGAGTCCTTCAGATTTGTACCTGTAAACTGAACTCCTTAACAAGTGAGTTCTAAAACAAGACTATAGAGACAAGATTTCAGTTTTGGTCTTAATACATATTTCAGGGGAGGTTTTGGAATCTGAATCAAAACCGTTATAAATATTTCCCAACAACTATAGTTATAAATAGTTCTTTTTATTTATTTAAAGTGTCATAATTTCTTAGTATTAAAATTATTTTTTACATATTATATATCAAATTACTACTCTTGTTGTACCCTTTAATTTAAGATACATATTGTACATATTTTTACTAATTAAAAAAAATAAAATTTGTAGAAAGAGAAAAAAATTGTTATTTTTTTAAAAATGATTGTAAATTAATAATTAATTAATTTAATTATTTACTTTCCATTTATAAAATTAAAGTTGTTTATCTAATTATCCACCTTGTCTCAAACAGTGAAAATCACAAAGATTAATTTTTTTAAAAGAGGTTGTGTCATGCATATAGAAATATATTTTTTATATTTAATGTCAGTGCCTAGAATAAGCCAAAGCCAATCACCAAAATTGTTTTTTTTTTGAGCTATGGAGGCCTCAGTAGCAACATCATTTTACTGATTTTCTTTTTTATTTTAATTTATTCTCAAAAATTTTAGGCGGGATTGTCATACAACTCCTCCCTTAGCTTTTATTTATATAGATAAGGTTAAAATAGATTTGGTGGGTTGAGCATTAATAAATCCTCTTCAATTAGGGAAGAAATATGGGCCCAGTTTATAAATCCGGACCCATTGGATAAGTCTTATTGCTACCAAATGTAAGATAAGGATGGATAAATTCACCCCAACTGGCTTAAATCCATGTACCAAATGAAACCTAACTCTCTTAACCAACAAGGTAAGGAAATTATAGTTGTTTGCTGTAAAGAAAGTAAAAACAAAGTTATTTTATAAATTATGTAAGAGGAGCTCTGTATGTAATAAATTCTGTGTTATTTGGCAAATAAATCCCAAGTGTTGAGATCAATGTTCTAAATCCTCTAAAATCCACCGCTGTAATGGCCCGCTCTTTTCGTTAGAACTATTTTGTACCAAATAGATTATGGTTACTAGAGTTTTATTTATGAATAGAAAATTTAGTAGCAATTTGACAATATTATTCTCTACTTATGAAATTGAACTTGTTTCATTAAATCTCATATTAGTAAAAGCTTAGAAGAGATTCAAAATATTTATGATTTTAATGCCTTCATTTCTAATTAGCCTAAGTGGGTTATTATTGTAGTTAGAGTAATAATAATTTCTATTAATATTATTATCATTATTACTATCATTTCTAATTACCCTCTTACTCCCTCCGTCCCGCTAATAACGACCTATTTACTTTATACACGACTACCAAGAAAGTTTAATATTTGCCTATTACACAAAAAGTAAAAAGCATCTCATGTACAATTTTTTTACCCAATAAGGAAATGGGTCATTATTAGTGGGACGTCCCAAAATAGAAAATGGGTCGTTATTAACGGGACGGAGGGAGTATTAGGAATAGAGCAGATTAGCATTTATATATATTTACCATTGAACACTCAGTTAGGAGGAAAATTTTTAAACCAAACTAAAGGGGAGTAGGAAAGATGAAAGCATGCCATGAACAGTGGTATTAGATATGAGGTTCAGTAAATCTAGTAAATAAATAAAAAGCTACACCTATGAAGCTAAATCAAATGTCTTCGGCTAACATGAAATGAAGTAAAAGGCCACTTCCATTTGATTGGAATACAGTTTACACAATAGGATTGAGACGAAATGTGAGATTTAGTCAGATTGCAATCTGTGCATCAAGCTTGAGATTGAAGGAAGCAACTGAAGTCAAATACTCCCATACCCTGCAACCTGTAAACATATAGACAGATGGTTAAAGTAAGACCCTCTTTATCTCTATATAAAGAGTAAATACTAAGACTTAAATTCACCCCATTTATCTCTCACGAAGTGCTGCCCAATTAGAAATTTGAGAAAAACACAGATTGTGTATCAAAGAGAAGAAGATATAGTTGAAGCTTTAAAAGGTAATACTGCAACCTCAACCTCTAGAAATTAATGATCTTGCTCATGTCTTCTCAATATCTAACTCATAAGACTCATATAAACTTCATAGCTCCACTCCATTCTCTAATTTCCAGAAAAATACAAAATACAAGACTGAACATGATTTTGAACTTAGATGCGTAAACTTTGAACTTAAGAGCTGTAACTCTGAACTTAGATAGGCATGGCCTTAACATAAGAAAAACATACTTCTAAGTGTAATTTCAATGCTTTATGCGAAACTTAGACCACTATGTAACCTATATGGCAACACCCAACTAATAGAACATATACAAACTCAACAACATAAGAGCAAGAAGACTTATCTAGTGAATAAGAACAATGGTAGCGCACGGTTGTCCCAACGGACAGCTCCGAATGACCTCGGACAGCCCCGAATTAGTCCCGAATGGCCCTGAACCACCCCGAACGACTTCGTATAGTTCTGGACAGCTCCGGACATACCTCAATTAGCCTCGAACGGCCTCGAGCAGGCCTCGACAGGCTCTGGACAGCCACGGCAGACCCCGGACCGCTTCGATCAAGCTTCGAACCACCCCGAACAGCCACAAATCACTCCGAACAGTCCCGGACAGCTTCGGACGGCCTCGAACAGGTCCCGAATAGCTCCGAACACCTCGAACAGACCTCGAATAACTTCGAGCTAATCCGATAACTCCGGATAGCTTCGAATAACCTCGAACGGACTCGGACAGCCCGAATCAACCCCGAACAGCCCTGCACCCATTCCGAATTACCCCGAACCGATCCCGAAAAGCCCAAACCAATCCAGAATAGCTCGAATCACCGAAACCAATCTACAAACATTTATTTTTTCTCAAGACTCCATTAATTCAAGAAGAAAATCAGAATAAGAAGCTAACGATAATCATAGTACATTCAGAAATAATAGAACTCGAAGAATGGATCATAACACCGTTCATACAACGAATAAATAGAAATCTAGCTGTAAAGAAATGGTTGAGAAATAGGGAAAGAACCACCCTACCTGTGAAGAGAAGCGAAAGTAGCGACGCGGTGACGAGACAGGACAGCGGCGAACAGCTCCGGGAGGAGAAAGCCTCTGCCCGATTTAGCCACAGAAGAGTCCACTGGAGACTGCTCTGCTTCTGGTTGCACGACGCCGGGAGAGAGAATCGTCGAGCGCCGTGGAAGATGAAGAGCGCCGAACGCACGAATGCACGGCTGCAGGAACGATCAAAGCAGTGCCAGCAAGGGCTGTGCTGTGTCTGTTTTCCGCGCTGAAGAAGTGGTAGGGCAACGGCGAGAACCTCCGACTAGGGGCTGCTGCTTACCACTGAGCGCTATGATGTTCGATTTCAGGAGTTCCGGAGCACAGCTTCACCATCGGGGAAGGAGACGGGAGCGGGCTCTGGGAGTGCGGGCAGCGGCGAAAAGCTCCGGATGGAGAGAAGCTCTGCTCGATCTTTGTCGAGGAAGGAGTCGCTAGAGGGAAGCCTCGGACGAGCGAAGCAGCACTGGACATGGCTGCTTCGCGGCTACCTCCCGGTGACGACTGCTTCCATGCTACCTCCCGCGGAGATAATGAGAGGAAAACGCACAAGGACGGTGAGCCATCAACGGCGCCGAGAGAGAGGAGCGGCGCCGAGAGTGAGGGAGAAACGAGAGGGAGAGAAAGGGATTGAACGGCAGTGATGAATTAAGAAGATAAACGAGGGGGAGAGAGGGAGGTGAGCGGCAGAGTGAATTGGGAGAAATAGGGTTAGAGTGAATTGGTCTAGGTTTAAAATTGGAAGGGTCTAGAGATTGGACCCGAGTTACGGGCCGGGTCTGATATAAAAGCTAGACTAATGAAGTTATCCATAACAGACCAATGAGTTAATCCTATCGGGCAAAAGATAAGAATTTGAAATTGGGCTAATGATTTTATTAGCATCTGGGCCGAGTTATAAAAATAATGGTCCAAGAATCATTTAGCAACATGAGCTGAAAATGTTGGGCCTTTAATTAAATTCTAGTGGGCTAACTTAAATAAATTAAGGATGGGCTAATTAATTTTATATGATTGGGCCGGGATTTATTAAGAATTGGGCTAATGAGATTATCTAGTGAGTTGATTAATAATTCTATTAGATCAAGAGTTTATTATTGGATTAAGTCCAAGAAAAAGAGTAGTTATTTAATTTGGTGAATTAATTATAATTAATTAACTAGAATTTAATTATTTGAACTAGGTCCAAATTTAAGATTTTATTTTAATTAAAATAAAGAGAATCAATTTATTAGTAGAGTTTCATATTAACAATTTCTCTAAATTATAAATTATACTTAGATATATTAAGTAGAATATCCCAACTTATAGGAAATTATAGATATTTGAATTAAGTAATCAAAATCTTTAATTAGAAATTCCTTCAATTATTATTTCTCAATAATTAAAACTTGAGTATAATAAATGGAAATTTAAATCTAAGAAACATAGTTGATTTGAGAAATCAACGTCTCTAGACAATAAACTCAATAATCGGATAAAAGTCAAGTAAACACCCAAGGATAATTCTTAAAATAGTAAAGGATAATATTTTCTTACACTTAGAAAATATTAGATACACTAGAGTATTGTATCTCACTTGAGAATTTTTAAAGGTTTCGACAAGAGGTCGGATCCGCACTCCAAGATCGAAGCCAACACTAACCGAGACTATCCAATTAGGCTTTCTTACTCTATAAAATATGTGTGCATGACTTTAAAATGAAATTAGTTATTTTTCAACTTCATGTCTTGCCATAAATGTTTCAATTTATGTATGATGCCTATCTGTTTATTTATAATCGAATTCGGGTCCCAATAGATTAGATATCTTACCCGGACTTGTGTACACAAAGGACCGTGAGTCATCTTAGTGGGTTGGCCGGTCCAGTGTTCGTGTGAGGTGGCCACCTCCTCGGCGCATAGAACTTCGGATATGGCGGATTACAAAAGAACTTAGACTGCAGTCGAACATAGGATTTTCACGAGGAATGATTTGTGAACATAGGTGCTTTAGAGACAAAATCCCTATGTTTCACTTATAATGGCTTGACAATTATATTTGTATGAGTGCGTTTTCGGCACGTGTCTACTGAGTACTTTTGTACTCAGCCCTGCATGTATTTCTGAACGTGCAGGTTAAGAAACGCTGAAGAAGGGGGTGCTACGTCATGCTTTTGTCGGTCTCTTAGCGGTTGACTCTTGGGGGTTCTACATGTCCTCATACATGTAGGACTTTCGTCGATCCGAATAGTTTCCGCTGCTAATTGAAACCTTTATGTAATGAATTCGAGACTTCGGTCTTCTTTATTATTTGTGGTTATGTACGAGCTTATGACTCGAGTTATTCCTATATTGACTTCGTACGATGAATTTCTAAGCTAAGTTACGTGAACGTTGTTCGATTCATCTTGATTCCATTCCCCCATTTCTATCCCCGCTTCTTAAATCCCTCCCTTAGTCACGGTTTTCCCGGATTCTACTATCCTTAGAATGCGGTCGTGACAACCGCTTTATGTCTAGGGATGTCAATTTGGCCTGAAGACCAACCCGATACCGAAGAGTGTTAGAGTTGAAAATTTATGACTCGAAATATTTTTTAGCTTGAATGGATTGGATAGGGTTAGTCCGAAAACCGAGTGAGTTAGCTCGATTAACCGAATGAAAAAATAAAATAATAATTATTTTTATAATAATATTTAATTTTTCATGCAAAAAAATATATTTGTCATACTCATCAATTAATCAACCACTTAAAAAAATAATTATGACACAATTTGGGTATAAAATCATTATATTTTCTCTTCAAATTTATTCATATTCAATTTTAATATTTAACTATGTTTAAAATTATATTTTATTTATTATATTTTTCAAAAATATATATTTTTTAAATATATAATCATAAAAAATATACATACATGTTAATTATTTTCATAAATATTCTAGCCCAATTGATCGGTGGGCTAGTCCGAAAATCGTAAGTTTAGGGTTAGGGTTGTAAATTTTCAAACCGAAATTTTTTTAACTCGATTTAAGTCGAACCGAATAACCCGACAACTCAAGTAAGTTAATCCAAATTTAAGTGGGCTAACCCAATTGACATCCCTATTTATGTCAAGTGGATAACAACTATCTACAGACTCATTTAGCTCCTCAATATTATTGTAGAAAACATGCAACAACTAATTAAGTTCAATAGCTATATGTTAAATAGTGGCATGCTCATTGATATGTGCAGTTAGCTAGCTGTGTAGATGGTCTGTGCAAATGATCTGCTTTGGTGACCTGCTTTAGTTACCTACTAACAAATATACACTAATGATTTGTTGCAGTGACATGATGCACTAATATGCACCAATGACATGCACTTGTGTAACTTGTTGGACTCTAGCTGCAACTCTTGAGCCCCAGTTCCAATTAAGTGTTCTGAACCATCAAAACTCATGTATCAACACAATAACTTTATTTCTACCTTTTAATTTTAATCATCGTATAGAAAATATAAAAAGTAAAAAATATTTAAATGATGAAAATGGTAAATTTGGAACTTTGGTGTTATTTCTATCTTGAATTTTGAAATAGAACATTTATTAGAGGACAATTTTTTTTCTTAAGGGAACACTTATTGGAGAGAGAGGAAAAGCATAATTCAAGTTACAATTTTAAGCTAACTTTTAACTACAAACCTTCAAATCATAACATCAATTTTAAAAGCGCAATTTTACTTCACATGGGATGTGCACTGTTTAATTTAATGATAAAATATGGAGTAATATTCATACAAAAAAATGTTATTATTTCAGCTACAATATACAAAATGATGATGGTGAGGCTTAATTATTTTCTTATTGGATTCAACAAACTTAATGTTGTTATCTCCAGTTATTTGATGAACACATATTTGAACTCTCATTTCAAGTTGGGTCCTTCCTATGGCTCATATAATTTGTTTAGGTTTGAAAAAAATATTTATATTAATGAAGGGCTCTTACTTGTGATATATAATTAATGTTGTTGAAAGTGATTTAGATATAGATAAAGCTAAAGACAACAATGTAAATACGTACATTAAAAACTCGTAATTCTATTGATCCCCAACTTCTTCTTCTTATTATTATTATTTATTGGCCTCAAAGTCAATTTAAAATAAAAAAGTGATTTTCATATTCCTATATATATAGCTCGACTCCCTCATTTAGATTTTCACAAAGAACATATGAATATGATGGTATTGTACATTAAGATGAATTTGGCAACAAAGATTATAAGAGGTTACCTAACGTTATCTACATACCATCTTAAAGAAGCCTAATAACTATATATTAATTAACCAATTAAATACCAACTTTTATTAAATAAAGGATACATCCAAACTACTTTTCTTTGTCGTTTGAGAGTACAATTTTTGGTTACGTGATATTATAAATCATTAACCAATAAAATGAAGGAAAAAAAAAGACACGTCGTCAACTTATATTTGAGATAAAATTGGAGGAAGGGTATTTTCTTTTGTCGGTACATGAGAATTCAAATGCTTCTTTATCTTTAAAATATCAAAACTCAAAAGTAAACGGCCGGCTAATTCAATTTTTAGTTAAGATGAAGACGGCTATTCTTTTTTCTTTTTCTTCTGCTATTATTATTAACTATATTTACCCAACTACGTTAGGCTGCGTAGTATGATAATAATATCTTATTTGTATGTATAATAGGGAAATCTCGTTTCTAATATGTTGAAAAAAATTGAACTATTTACACTTAATGTTGTTTATTAATTTATTAATATATTAAAATGAAATTCATACCATAGAATTTCACGTCTGTCCAAAATGATATATTAATATCCAAAATATATTTCTTAATCTATTAATATATTTTTTATTGTTTTAGTTATTATATGATATTATTGATAGTACAATGATTAATCCTACAAAATTTTAAATTCAAAATTTAAATTTATATTTTAGTTGACACATAGATAATAAATTATATCATAATTGTCTCTAATATATAGTATACAATATTAGTGTTGAATTTAATATTTAATATTTTAAATTTAAAAATTAACATTAACACACATGTATTACAAAATAAAATTAAAGAGTAGTGATAAAATAACATAATATCTTTAGACACAATGTCAATTTTAAAATTTAATTTACTTATGTAACCTTATGGAAAACACTATTATTGTAGCTATATAAAAATCTAATACTCAAGTTAAATGATTAATCAACTCTCCTTCACCATATTCAACACCTCTCATTAACATTTATACTTCCAAATTTTATAGTATATATTTTTAGTATGAAAGGTTGGAGACTACATACAAAAACTAATTATAAAATTAAATTAAAACATAAAGATTGAAAAGTGATGAAAATAATTTGATTAGCAAAATATGATTAGTTATGAAAATTAACTCTTATGTCTTCAAAAAAGGAGTAATAATATGTTTCATTTTCCCAAAATAGTACTTGATAAAATAGACTAACAGCAGAAATTTCATTAATTATATTTAATTACTATAATATCGTAATTAATGGAATATGAACAGCTCCAACCTCCAATCTCTCATTTGCTCTATTATTAGATTTTAAATAAGTTTAAGTGGGGCATTAAATAATTTAATTTTAAAATTTAAATACAAATAACAATAGCATAAAATGGAAATATAATTAAAACTTTATTATTACATTTGCATTGAAAATGAGAAGTTTATGTCAATGCATGTATAAGTAATCTTGTTTAAAAAAAAAATCTCAATTTTGCATGATCCATGTAAATTTTGCGGTAACAAGCATCCTTTGAGCGGGAAATTGCATAGTATGGATTCTGCTTTAATATATATATAGATATTATTATTTGTATGAAATTCCTTATCACGATTATACATCTCATTCAATTCAATCGATATACTTGTTATTTGACCCGAGACACATTTTAAAAAAGATGCATTGAGTAAAGTTTGAGTATCATTTGATTTGTTTTATTTCATTTTATACATATAAACTTGAGAGATTCACTTACTGGAAAAAAAATCAAGTAAATTTATGTTTTTGGTGAGAGAACAAATGATTGTTGCACAATTTATTTGGTAGTTAGGGATGAACAAAATTTGGTAAAAACCCAAAAATCGAATTCAATCAAAATTCAGTTTGATTTTTTCTATTCAGTTCAGTTTCGGTTTTGGTTTTATAAAAAATCGATTTTTTTGTTCGATTTCGATTTTGGTATTGATAAAATTAAAATACTGGAAACCGAACCGAAATATATACTATAATAGTAATTTGTTTAAAATATGAATTTGGATTGACCTTTATTAGGTTCTGATCCTTATCCGATTAACCTAATAAAAATATGAAAATTTTGGGTTGAGTTTTTACCTCAAATATATAAATATATAATTTAATATTAGTATTGATAATATATTTTAATCCAATTAGGATTCATTTTATCAGTTTTTTGCATCCCATGTTAGACATTTTTATTATTTCCTCGTCTCCCGTATACATTATGGAGCAAGGACTCCTATATTATGAAATTCTATAATATTAGTTATTGGTTTATTTTTGTCGAATTTATCAAATTATATAATATCAGGTTGTTATCAGGTTGAGTCATTATCGTGTAGGGTCAATCTTATAAAAAAAAAATGCGCTAATTAGATTCGGGTTTGGATCATTTAGGGTAGGTTCGAATTCGAATTTATTATATCATTAACATGTCAAATTCATACCTCACTTTAACAAATCATGTCATTATCAGGTAGACCCGATGATATTCAATCTAACCCAATTATCGCCCATATCTTCAAGAATATGATCCACGCATTTTATTTTAACACATAAGATAAAGACACAAAAATCATACATACTCCTCCTACTTATATAACTTGTGCAATGTTAAACTTAAAATTTACACTCTAAGTGCCCGCAAATATACAAGATCTATTGTACGTGATAAGTTAACCACCTAAAATGTACATTCTAGGTTCTCACAAATATACAAGGTCTATTGTACGTGACAAGTTAACCCCGATCGAATCTCAATGGAAAACTTAGCAGGACGATTCTAATCATAAGTGTTATTAAAACAAATAAACGGAAAATCTTAAACACTTTAATCAAGATAAGCAGGGAAAAATAAGGAACAACGTAAATAAACGAAAATAATTAAATAGTGAGATTCTGAATATAAGGGCCTATAGTTAAAAAAAAAAATCTATAATCAATTAAATCATGTTCTCACCTCACGCAATTGTTCTTTAACCAAGGGCTTCTTAAAAGTTTGTCTAGTTACTAACTTATGTATTCGTAAATAGACGGTAATCACGACTCACGTATTAGATCACCATAATAAGAACTCCATAATTAAGAAATGATTCGCATATATAAATGATTTCCTAGAGTTTCTAAATCACCTAACTCGCGTATTCGATAACTAAGCGGTAATTCTAACTCGCGTATTCAAATTACACAATAGGAAAATCATAAATAATAACGAATATAATTCATACGTCTCCGATTTGGAATTATTTTTTGGTTAAACCCTACGTCAAATTCTAGAATTATTTCTCAATCTCATCTAGAATAAAAAGGAATTAAATGGTGATCAAGCATTCAATTCAATTATGCTATCCGAGCCGTGCCCTGTGTCGCGCTCCAGGCCTTCTCCGCACCCCTGGCTCGTCCGTTACGCTTCCTCGCGCCAAACTTCACCTCTACGACTCCATTTCGCGACAACTCCAACACCAAACGACCTGCACACAAATTCGACACCCGGCGTAATAACGAACAAAATACGAAATAAAGTAGACCAAAACACTACGAAATAAGAATAAAAAACACGACTAAAAATATGACAAAAACGTACTAAACAAACCCCACACTTAACCATTTGTTTGTCCTCAAGAAAATTTTAATCACAAAACACATTCGAGTCGAGTAGAGAATCAACATGCAAGCCCAACAACCATACATACCTTCAATACGAGGACCTAGACTCAACTCTCAATTATGCTTACTCACTTAATTAAGACCGTAGTGTTTTCCGTTAAACTAAGCCATCTAACAAGTACACAATCACGATATACACACATCTCACATCTCTCTAACATCGACATGTCAAATCCTCCATAACATTTTTTAACAAGGCGAGCAAGAACGTTTTAAGGGCATTCGTCATGGGGTACAGACTCCGATGGTTCACATCGAGTATCCCAATGTGGTTTCCCATACTCATTATCAAAGGAGTAGAGCCCACAAACTTCACTCGACAACTTAGTAACACCCTTCTAGCATTTTTTTTTTTGGAGAATTTCTTCTCTTAATTTTTTTAAGACAATAAAAGAAATAAGAATGTAAATGACAAGGTAATATCACTCATAATCTGAATCATTATTGAGCACAAGTTATCTAATTAAGCAACATGCCCCACTAAAAAGGTCTAATCAACCAACTTAGCCTAATTAATAATCGAACCAATATAAATCCTACCACCACACATATCACATACCAAGGCTTAACATGCCAATAAACGACTATCATCAAATACGTTTGTATATAAACAAGTAAGGAAACAAACATACGATCAAGAAAAGGGAATCATAAACAAATAAACAAATAACAAGAAACACAACAAAGTCAACCCCCCACCCCCCCTCCCCCCCACACTTAAATCATACTGCACCCTCGTAGCATGCTAAGAAAAAGGTTGAGAGAATAGGACTTCCCTGAAGACGACACCGGCTGACACAAGCTGACACAAGCTTGAAAGTCAAATGACTCCTTAGATTGAAGCCGACACACACAAGATAAAGAAAAACAAACATAAAATCGAAATAAAAACAAAATAAAATAAAGAAAAAGGAAACAAGACTCAATATGTCACATCCCGGATACTGACAATAGTCGGGTGGTGAAGAATGAAGAGCATCGGATTCTATGCTCATCTGCAATTTAAGATCGTCATTCAGCTATTATTTATTATGCAAAAGAAAAGGAAATAAAAAAGAGAAATAATAAAATAACAAAAATAAAACAAAAAAAATGTTCATTTATCGTCTCGAGCTCGACATGGCATCTCTTCGCGAGTACTTAGGTTGGCAAGGAAGTTTGTCCTTCCTGTTACACTGTACGAGCTCCTGAAGTCGAATACCTGCACAAACACAAACGATAAAAACCAAAGCATAATATCTACTAAAAAGAAAATAATAAAGAAAACACGAAACAAAGAAATAATAATGAATTAACGAAACGACATTGAAAACACTGAACACGAAAACAGAAATAACGAACACAAATAACACTCAAAATCAAAAACGCATAAAGCTTTCCCCTACAACGGCGCCAAAATTTGTTAAACCTAAAATGTACACTCTAGGTTCTCGCAAATACATGAGGTCTATTGTACGTGATAAGTTAACACCGGTCGAATCTCAATGAAAAGCTTATCAGGATGATTATAATCCTAGGTGATTAAAACAAATAAACGGGAAATTCTAAACAATCCAATCAAGATAAGCAGGGAAAAATAAGGAACAAAGTAAATAAATGAAAATAATTAAAAGGTGGGATTTTGGATTCAAGGCCTAGAGTTAAGAAAATCTATAATCAGTTAAATCATGCTCTCTACTCATGCAATTGTTCATTAATTACGGGTTTCTTAAAAGTTTGTCTATTTACTAACTTATGTATTCATAAATAAACGACAATTACGACTCATGTATTAGATCACCCTAATAAGAATTTCATAATTCAAAACAATAATTCACATATATAAATAATTTTCTAGAGTTGCTTAATCACCTAACTCACGCATTTGATAACTAAGCGGTAATTCTAACTCGTGTATTTGAATTACACAATAGGAAAATCATAAATAACAACGAATATAATTCCTACGTCTCTGATTTGGAATTATTGTTTGATTAAATCCAAGATCAAATTCTAGAATTATTTCTCAATCTCATCTAGAATAAAAAAGAATTAAATAGTGATCAAACATACAATTCAATTACGCACAAGTTTAATCAATAAAGCATGAATCAAGAACAATCATAATTAATCAATAGATTCTGAAACCTTGACAGAGAATGACAAATAAATTCATAGAAAAATCAAGAATAAGAATTAAAACATATTTACTAGATTAAATCTTGGATTGAGCGTCAAAACTGCCATCAATCCTTCGTCCCGATGCAAAAATTACAACAAAAATCAAAGTACTCATAATATGTGATTATCCATGTTAAAAATCTTTTTTTAAAAATGGCTAAATGATAATTGTAATTGCATTTTATTAATTTAATTTGCTAAGATTACACATGGTCTCCATTACGGTCTTTTTGTGAAGTAACTTGTTTTGATTCTGTTAGGTATTTTAGATATATTGTTATCTGTAATGTTGACCTAACATGTGTATTTTTGTGTTCTTCACAGGAATGTTGACTTAGCTTCTAAGATTACACATGGGTCTCGTACCCGTTCGCGACGTCCCAAGGGCTAGGGCAGTAATACTTCAAGCACCCCAATCACTCTCGATATCCTTGATGAGAATGACCCAGAAGTGGAGATGCCACCCGCACTGAATGATGTGACCCCTGCGTCGCCCAAGACTACCACTGAAACCCTCGCCAAGGGAGATGTGTCTAAGGGGGAGTCCACAGGTACGCATCCGGTTCAAGAGAAGGATGCCCCAATTCTAACTCTGGAACCAGTGGAGGAAGATCACACTCCACTGAGTCAATTGAAGAAGCAAGCCAAACCATCATCAAGCACTCTCAAGGCAACAGCGAGCAAGAAACGAAAGACCCCCGCAACAAAGAAGCGCAGTGTCAGCCCAATTGTTTCAACAGCACCGAGAAAGTCCCTCACACATCCTTCCTCCGACGATGACCAATCAGAGAGCCCATCCACAGTTGTGAGCAAGGCACGGTCAAAGGATTTTTACGATGGTATTGCTGAGAAGGTGGAAGAATCTAAAGAATGCCACCTGCCTTGGAGAGAAACAAATTGATGAGGTAACATTTTCCTCCAACAATCTAATTGCCTTCTTCCAAAGTAGGAATTTACTGTCCTCAGTGTCTGGGCTCCCTGCATTTGTGTCTTGCATTGTTAGGCTGGTTTATGCAAATTTATCTACTGATTTTGGGGACAAGATGTACAACTCTTTTGGGAAGGTGTATTATTAAGGGTCTGTGGTCACAATTACTGCAGAAACAATCAACGCTACACTTGGGCTCCCCGACGAAGATGTTGATCTTGTTGAGGATCTTGATGCTGTAGCAACTGTCATCACAGGAAGCAACCTGCTGAAATGGGTACAACTAATGAGAGCGTCAAGCCTTACCCAATTCTACTCCGTGTTGCACAAAATTTTAACGTGCAACTGGATTGCTACATTAAACGTCACTGTTGTTACCCAACAACATGGCTGCTTGATGTATCGAATGGGCTTAAACAAGCAGTTTAATCTGCGCAGGATCATCTTTGACCAACTTGCTAACTTGGGATCCAAGCCTCCTCTTGGTGCCCTACCTTTTTCCCTCACTGTTATGTAGGTTGCTCAAGCAGCAAGGAGTTCAAATGTCATCGCAGCAGAGCCAAAAAGAGGTTGCACCCATCTATGCTATAAATTCAAGTCTCTTTTATGGCACCAAAGTCAAAGACCTTCCCTGGCGCAATCCCTCTTCTAATGAACCTATCCCCGACTACGCCGCACCTGATGCTGTCACAACCGTTCCAACAACTACCTTGCGCGGCATCCTCAATTCGCAGCTCCGTAGTGGAAGTGAATGCTGAACTTCACTTTCTGCTTTCCTCACAAAAAGGGGGAGGTGGAGAGAGTTCTGGCGCTGCTGCCGCTGCGGATGCTAAAGAAGGTGCTGCTACTGCTACTGAGCCAAAGGAGGACTAACTGCCCCCTGACCCCCTTCTAACGATTTGAAAAACGAATGTTGAATGTTATGGTTATTGCTACAATCTCTTAATTCTTTTTGGTTTTTATGGATAATATTTGGATAATTTTTGTTTTGCCGTGAATGATATATATCGTTTATGTGTTTCCCTTATGATGTGTTGCCATACTTGTTTAATATGATTGGTATGAATATATTTGCCATGGAATATATCTGTGCATATTTACAAGGGGAACACTAAGAGTGGTGATGCAGAGATTGTTGCAGTAACAAGGGTCGAAAAGCTGAGCACACATATGGTGTTGTGAAGAAAGCAAAAAGGGGGAGATTGTTAAAGTTGGGACAACTCTTGTAATTTCCTTCACTCTATATTTAACTAACGTGTTTACTTGTTTTTGCTTTCTTCCTCTTGTTTGTATTTCAGGTGGTGAACGTGTGCTTAAAGGTGTAACAAGCTATGGCTGACTTCTAGGAAAAAGAGTTGGAAGTCCAACCGCGTTTGAACGTGGAAAGAAGACTCCTCTAGTGCTGAACTTGATGTAGTGTTGGCGTGATTATCGCAACAACTTGTCGCAAGAAGAGAAAACAAGACTTGAGAGCTACTCCACAGATCTTGTCACTACTCCACTTCTTGAAGTAGTTGAGAAAATCTAGGAGAAGAAGTGTATAAGTAGGAGAGCCCCAACGGTGTACAAATACAACTTTTAAAGAGTTTAGAACAGTCGCTGCCTTCACTCTATTTTTACTCTCTTAGATACTTTTTCAATCTCTTTAATTTGTTATTAAGATTGTATTTTCATACGGTAGTGATGAATAGTTAGTAATCGTCTACTATATGTAACTACTTTGTTTTCATTTTTAATAATATTTTTAGTCTTGAGACTCGCGTGGGTAAACTATTTAACCCACGCAAAAGTACCAAGAGTGTTCTTCTATTTCCTTACTGTTTGGTTGATTGTTTATACAATATAAACTCTATGTTGTCGAAGTTGTTGTTACAACACACACTCATACGGTTGAGAACACTTTCAATGTAGATAGTTTGAATTTCCACTGACTATTGAATCACAAACAAATATTCAACTTTCAGAGACTTTTGATCTATGAATCTTCTACAACTTGTATATTATGTGGGCAAAAAACTAACTACCACTACAACATATTAATGTATAAGATTACAAAAAAATCTGCAAGTGCAATACATCAAATAAATGCATAATTAATCACATATACTTAATGTTATTGACGTGTATATATAAATAATTAAATAATCTCTGAGACATCGTTCTTTAATATCAACATATAGGAGAGCTTAACCATACAATACAAATATACAATTAACATGTATACCAATATAAATGCATCGATATCATTATTTAGCCTAAGATCAGCACTAGACATTAAAAAGATATCGCACACTTTCACGAAAAGACTATCCAAGTCTGTGAACTTTATTTTGTTATCTTCAGTGATTATCGATCCACTACACAATTTCTAATGTAGAAAATAAACTTATTTACAATAAATAATTACAGAAAATAAATCACAAATCAATAACAAAATATTTATTCTCATTTAACGAAATTAGAAACAAATCTGCTAAAATAATCAAACATAAACTATGTTTTAAAATTTACAAACTCTATGGATATCATGATAATATCACAAGCATCAAAACTAAAATACAATATAATTAAAATAAATTAAACAAATGTCATAATTCTCAAAAAACCTAATAACATGAAAGCTAGCTACTACAGACCATAGAATGACAAAATATCCCCCGAGACTTTCCTACTTAAATTATGATCATAATAATCTTATTGGTATTGTATCATCATATTTAAATCATACTACTCTTTCCGTCGCGCTAAATGCAGCTACAAGAGATCTAGCACGTAGTTTAAAAAAAGTAAAGTATTGTGTTTTAAAAAGTAGGAGCGAAGTACCGTAAAAGTAGAACTTTTTTTCTTTTTGAGAAAATGACCACTTTTAATGGGACATCACAATAAAAAAATGTGACCGCATTTAGCGGGACGGAGAGATTATTATATATTCGTTAATCATACTACTCCCTCCGTCCCGCCCTAAGTGTTACATTTTTCATTTTTGGGAAGTATTATATTTCCTTTTTAAAACAACTTTATTATTCACACATTTAAATAATATATTTCTATCATCATTAATACTACTTTTCAACTCTTTTTAAATTTCGTGCTCAAAATCAAACATATAATCGGGAATGAGGGAGTACTATATATTCGATGTAATTCATTATTTTCAATTAGGTGTTATGAAGTCTTGAACCAGATATAATTGACAAATAGATAAACTTTATTTCCTCTAAAAAAAAGAGTTTAATTTATTTGACGTGTAGCATAATTCAGCCAAATGGTGGTTGTGGCGACAAATGCATCCAATTTTGGCCTTATCTTTATTTAGGCCCACATTTCTGCTCTGCATCCACTTATTTATTTCATATCATTATTATTATCTTTTAGAATTTTCAATTTTTTCGACTCATTTTCTCCAACCTGTATAGTTTTATCCCTATGATTATTATATTAGCAGTCGCTGTCCGTAGATATATATATATATATATATATATTTTTAGAAATATCTCAACTTCAGAAGTATTGAAAGACGTGCTTAATTAATAATATTAACCTAATACTACTATATTATATTGAGTCAAACTCGAACTAATATTGTCATAAGTCACTGATATTCATATACTCATTAGGGATGGGCATGGGCCGGGCTGGGCCGGGCCGGGTTTCTACCTGCCCAGGCCCGGCCCAAGGTTGCTGTAATCTGGCCCGGCCCAGGCCCGTGGCCCGGGCGGGCCAAAATATCAAGCCCAAGCCCAGCCCGACATGGGCCGGGCGTGCCTGGGCCAGCCCACTACGATTTTTTTTTTCTAAAAAACTATAAATTTTTAAATGTAATTACATATACAAAATTATAAATATAATTACATATACAAAATTATAAATATAATAGTATATTATAAATATAAATGTAATTACATATACAAAATTATAAATATAATATAGTAATATACAAAGAGTATTGGGCCGGGCTTGGGCCGGGCCGGGTAGCTCGGGCTCAGAAATCGGCCCAAGCCCGGCCCATGGGCCAAAAAATTTATCCCAAGCCCGCCCATTTGATCTTTGGGCCGGGCTTGGGCCGGCCCATTGCCGTCGGGCTTGGGCCGGGCCGGGCTGGGCCGGGCAAAATGCCCATCCCTAATACTCATACTAATTAAATAACTCAAACTCAATTAATGATAAACGTAGTATTAGTAAAATATCATATTATGTATTTTTATATGTAGTTGAGTTTAATTATGTCAATGACACCCTTTGACTTATTTATTAATTATATTATGATGAACATGAATGAACTCGCAGACCCTTTAATTTAATTTTCGTAAGATTCCTCAAAAATGACTATATATTATTTGTGATGTGTGTTTAATAGTAGTATTTTGGATTGTTGGTAAACACAAAACCTCGTTTGAGTCACTTTGACAGTATTAATGTAAAAACAAACAAGTAAAGTTCCCAAAAATTGGGTCTTGTTTTGGAACAAATATTTGGACATGTGTTGTAGTTATGTGTTTTGTTTGAGTGTACTGTTAGTTACAGCTTACTTAGAGTAAGAGCATCCCCTAAGTATTGACGGACTTTCAATTTGTTTTCATCGAATATTTGGTCGCCTTAACTACGTCTACATCATCAAACTCAAACTACAACATAAATTAAATATTTGTATATAAACAAAGAAAGCTGTTATACTATTTATAATTACTCATCAAATTTCATTGTTCAATTTAGATTAAAATGAACAATGTAAATACTCCCTCCCTTTTTTATTTCATTTATTTATGAAGTATTACATTTACTTATATAACCTCATCAATTTATTATATTCACACTTTTATAAATGTATTCATATACTTTATTTTCATATTATAAAAATATTAAATAAGAATAAAATAAAAAAAATAATACATTTTTTATTTAGAAACGTCTATTATTGAATTGACCCGATAGTACCCGATACTTTATCCGCTGGATGAGGGACGGGACGAAGGGAGCATTAATTATAGTAAAAGAAAAAGGAAAACATTGGTAAAATTCCGTTTAAAGGAGTAGGAAGGAGGACGTAGCACTTGAATTGAAAGGAGATGCTCACTGTAAAATGTAAAAAGTAAAAAGTGAAAAGTAAAAGGTAAAAAGTAAAAATCCACTCCGCTTGGAATCGGCACTCAAAATTTGGGGTAAATTCCTTGAGAACGAAAGGTATCTGTCCTCCACATACAGTACAGCCACGATTTCACGCAGTGCGTGTGGAAGTGCTTCAGAATTATCCAAGCTTCACTTGCGCAATTTGAACGCCACTCCATACTGCACACCATGATGCAGCATACGCTCATCATTGTAGGCGTATAGAGTGAGAGAGAGAGAGAGAGAGAGAGAGAGAGCGAGGGGAAGAATATATAGTGTAGTGAGAGGGAAACACGTAAACGAATAGAGTCCAAGCGTATAACGAAGGATACAGGGGAATACACGACGCTTCTACTTACCACCACCGCCACAGTTTCCTTTCTCACTCGTCAATCTTGCTACTTTTTCATTGGCCACAAGTCGCCTTCTTCTTGTTTGGATATAACACCACCTTCTTCATTATTCGCCCCTATAATTCATTCATGCTCTCTGGAAAATTTAACTTTATTCGCTAAATGTCGACTTCTCCTGCTGCGGAATTCAGCTTGGAAGGGATTGACGATGTCCAGGATTTTCCATGGGTCTGAATTTCATACTTCTTCTCTGAGTGAGTGTGTGTGTGTGAGTTCAATTTGTATGTTGTCATAATCGGATGGGGTTGAATGGTGTGGCAGAATGGCGAGGGATCATCAATGTCGTGGGAGCGTTATAGCCATCTCTACGACCTCATGCACAGGGCAAACACGGCATTTCGTGAAAATCGATTAGATCAGGTTTTCTGCCGTCCTTGTTGAACCCTTTATTTTATTGCGAAAATTTTCTTTTGACTGGGTAAGCTGTATATGTGCGGTTTTCTTTGATAAATTGGAGTTCTTTGTGATATAAGCGGAATCGAAGGAATGTGCGTCTAGCATTTAGTTGATGCTTTATTTGGGGATTTTGTTCTGTTCCCGACGAGGTTACTTCTTTTATATGGAATGAAGTTCAAAGGGCTTGACTTTATGCTCTAGGTTGTTCCATTTTTGCAATGGAGAAGTTCGTTGATGCTTTTTCCTGGTGAAGCCTAGGCATTTATCCATACTTGTCATGCAAGTGATATCTCTTGGGATTTAGAAGACAAGTGCCAGAATAATCTCAATAATCCAGAAAGTATAATTATTCAGACACCTAGTGATTCATATTTTGAAGTAATGTGCAAATTTTGATGCTATAATGTTCCAGGCTTCTTGAATTCAGTGCTCCTCCTCCTACTGTTCTTCTAAGAATCTGATTCGAGGTTAAAGTGAAGAACTTTCCGTGATGAACTGATGTTTTAGAAAGGCTACATATAGAAATTAGTAGATAAACTATTCATTCCTGGGTAGTAACCAGCAGTGCACATGGAAAATAAGCATTTAAGGCTCATAAACATAAGACATTGACATGCTTGGAACATATGGGTGCTTAAATTTTTATTGCGATGTTACAAGATTGCTCTTTTATCAAGACGATTGAAACAACATAGTTTTGGATAATCATGGTTTCTTTCATAGCTGGGGAAATGCACCTAATTCCTATATTCATGTATTTTCTTCTCTTCCGTCTGTCATTTCTGGGTTTCATATATTAAAGTCCAGAATAGTAGGTTTATCTCCAACATAATCAGTTAGCTTACCAAAGAACAGAAGTACTGTCTAATCTAGTAGTCTTTATTATTGTTATGTGTCTTGATTGATAGTGCACATGAACTTGATGTTTTCCGATTTATGATCTTATTCTTCAAACTTATCAGGCAATTGAGTTATACTCTAGAGCTAACCACATTAAACCTGACGATACTATTATACTGAGTAACCGTTGTGCTGCCTACCTGCGGTACGTAGTTCTTAACCTTATTTTTCATGACTGTTTATCGGCAATCTAATCCTATTAATTTTTGGCACTCAGTATGATCAGGGTTTTGTTTTCTTATATTTTCAATTGTATCATTCTGCAGAATTAGCCGATTCCTAAGAAACAGGCCTCCTTCTGCTTCAGAATACAGGCCGTTAAATGGGCTGGATCCAACTACTCATGCTGGGGTTTGTTCTCAAATCTTAGTGTTCCTCCCAATTATCTTTCCTCCATATTTTCATGAGGTCCTATTGATCTCATGTAAAAATTGTATTTTAGCTTGCATTGAAGGACGCAGAGAAGGTGATGACTGTGCAAAGTAACTTAGCAACCTCCTACATTTTGAAGGCTAATGCTCTTATCCAGGTATGAGTGCCTTTTGCTTCAGTATGCTTCCATTACGATAGGCTCTTAGAATTTACTTTTATCGCCTTATTATTAAGTGAAAAAGTACATGACACTCGGAAAAACGTCTCTCATGATTAGATCTACATATTCCTCAATTTTTCATAATTGACAAACTTTTATTGGCTTAATACCAGCTGAAAAAAATAACACGACACTCGGGAAATTCTTTCATGATTATTTTAGATTCTTAAAAGTTAAACAATTGACAAATAGCTGCATCTAAAGTTGTGTAATGCCATTCCTTAATCACCTTGTTTAATATTCTATTGCACAGCTAGAAAAGTAATGCATTTATTGGGATTCAAGGTGCTGCATCTTGTTTTGTAGTCTAATGTCCTTAATCTCTTTTGGGTTTTAATACTTTTAACAAATAATTTTATTGCATAGTTAGAAAAGTTATACATTTATGGGGATTCAAGGTGCTGCATCTTGTTTTTTAGTCTAATGTCCTTAATCTCTTTTGGGTTTTAATACTTTTAACAAATAATTTTATTGCACAGTTAGAAAAGTATGAGCTGGCTCAAGATGTTACTCGTTTGGGCCTTCAGATTGATCCACAAAGGTATTATGGGTTTCTTCTCAAAATTTTACTGGTCTTGCATTCGATACTTTTCATATTTGTGGAGCTTTGATAGTATTGTTTCTTTATGCAGCAATGCTCTCACCAATATACAGAAATTAATTGCCAATACATTTTTGAGGAGAAGCCATGTTATACCTCAACGAACAGATGATTATGATTGCACTCTATGTTTAAAGTTACTGTATGAACCAATCACAACACCTTGTGGGCATTCATTCTGTCGGACATGCTTGTTTCAAACTATGGACCGGGGTATTATTTCCTGTCTTCTTATCTGTTTCCTTCTCTCCATTTTGTTAAGCTATATTGTTTCAATAACATCTATAATTTTGTTTATCGTTTAAAAGATGCATTTTTTATTTTCAGGCAACAGATGTCCTTTATGTCGTACTGTTTTGTTTATTAGTCCCAGGACATGTGCAATAAGGTTAGTTTTCTACAGTTATACTTGCTTTGAAGAATTCATCTGAGCTATGTATTTAGAATGTTTTTGGCTCGTTAAAGTTTAATTCATTAAGCATATCCAAGGCTCATGAGCTCATTCAAAGACTAAACAAGTCTTCCTCTTAAATACAAGATATTTACTAAAATCTTTTATAACAGATAAGTTTAATCTAGATAATTATATATGTATCAATAATATCCTGTCTAATTCATGACATTCATTTTCTAAAGCCCAGGACTATATAATATTTTTATAGAGATCGACAATTCAATCTTTGAGTTAAGTTTTGTTTGGATCTAATATCTTTACATACATGTTGAAATGTTAATATTCTGTATCCAGGAAGCATATTTCTTATGTGACAGATATAATTCACCAGTTGATTGGCTTTTGTAGTGTCACACTGAACAACATCATAGAGAAGAACTTTCCAGAGGAATATGCAGAGAGGAAGTTGGAGTATCAGAGTTTGACAAACCCTGGTCCTGATTTGTTGCCTCTTTTTGCCATGGATGTCATTTTACCGTGCCAGAAGTTACAGCTCAACATATTTGAACCGCGTTATCGACTTATGGTGAGCTGATCAAAGTGCTCCTGCATGCCATAATTTCAATATCAGAACTGTTTTTAGTTATGAAGATATGAACTTGCTCTTTACATTTGTTTCTTTTTGCAAAGGCTATGATTAAGGATGTTATTTAAATCTTTAGGGAGTATTTTAAGGAGTTGTTACAATTTGAGATGTAGTTGCTTCTATCCCTTGGATAGGTCAAACCACACGGTTAGTGTTTGTAACTAATCCCTTGATATATCCTAATCCTAGTGGCAAATCAACTGCTATTGCCATCAGGTATACAAACATGACCTCCTTAACTGGCTAAAAGAGAATTCTGCTGCAGAGAACTTATAAGAGAATAAAATCATTGAATCTCTGTAACTGTCTATAAAACAATAGACATGTTAGTCTGGGCAGCTGAGTTGATAGGATGTGTAAGTTTCGAAAATCTATATGATATTGATGTATGAAGCTTTTCTAAATACTCCCTACCATAAGCATGCACAATTTTCCTTGTTAGTTTGTTCCCCATAAACACACTTTCTATTTGTACACTTAAAACTACTTGAAATCATTCAACTACCTTTTCTCCAATCAACACATTCAACTAGTTCTCTACTTTTCTTTAAATCGGTGCTGACATCTGGTGTGCATTTTTATGGGGACGGAGGGAGTTGTAATCTTTTCTTGTCGGCATATTAAGTACATATTGGTTTGATTGCTATAGTGTTGCTGGTAATTTTAAGTCCCACGATTTGTTTCCCAACAGGTGAGGAGAATTATGGAAGGAAATCGCCGTATGGGAATGGTATGATGTTACTTTGAGTTATTCCCTCATCCTGATACTTTGATCCAATGCATATACTCATTTTTTTCCTACGTGTTGTTTGTGTTTTCTGGTGTAGGTTGTAATTGACTCGTCTACTGGTTCAGTCGTTGATTATGCATGTGAGGTGGAGATTACGGAGTAGGTGATTGCTTATAGTTGGTGCCCACATTTTACTTTTTTCGTGGGCAATATGATTTCCTTTTTATTGACAACACTTCCCTTGACATATACGGTCACTTGGTCTGTTATTAATGCAGTTGTGAGCCTCTTCCAGATGGGCGTTTCTTTTTAGAGGTAAAATTATAAGTAAGCTACTTTATTATTGGTAGTACTTGTTTCTACATTATTTGGTATCAGTTCCACGATATTTAAACTGTTATCAACTCTGGGTTCATGGATCAGAGACGTCTGATTCTGTCATATTAGCGACTGGATTTTGCTATTTTCTGGTTTATAAAAGATTGGAATGACTCTCTCTTTGCTACACCTCACAACTAATTGAACACCTGATACAAATGAATGTAGGGGTGCATGTGTGTGAGTTTTGAGGGAAATTTGTTTGCTTATATTGTCTGTTTTTCTTATGCAAGAGTAATTACTGGAAAAAGTACTATCCCTGTCCACAATTTTCTAACCTGCTTTCCAGTTTGGTCTGTTCACCTATTCATTTGTATAATATATAGTACGTGAACCTCTACACTCAATACACACAACTCCATTAAAAATAATCAATAAAGTGGAGACCCAAACTTCACTCAATACACTCAAACTACCTTAAAACTTGTGCTGTTCAAATCAGGCAAGAAATTTGTGGTAGGAGGTAGTATATTTGATTTTAAATTGATCAGAAAAAGGAAGGTCACTATGGGATTTGTTCAGGCACACATGAACTTGCTCTGATGATATAATATGATTATTTTGACCTTCATTTAAAAGTACCTTTTGATTGCTTGTCCTTTCTCCTTTGGTATCAACGATTAATGATTGCAGGTTGAAAGCCGACGGAGATGTCGCATCATCCAGAATTGGGATCAAGATGGGTAATTTTCCTCTACTGTCTAGTAATCATATGATAACTGATTCACATCTTCTGTGGTATATCTTTATAAACTGAATTATTCTTCTTTTTTACATTGGATATAAAGGTACCGTGTAGCTGAGGTTGCATGGGTGGGTGACATAAATCCGCTAGAGGGCACTGAGAGAAATGACGTGAGTACTTAAATTGTTATAATATGATAATATCAGGCTTGTGTTCCTCTAATTATGACCCAAACATAGGTTGTATTCTGAATCAAGCTTTACTAAACCCAACTAATATTTGAATCTCCTTGCATATTTTGCATATTACTAGAAGTAATTCGCTATGCATACAGTGCTGCCCTCTTCTCTGCTTTTTTTTGTTCTCTGTTTCTTGTAAAGTTCTTATATTCAAATTTTCTTGTTTGAGGTCTCCAAGCATAGGGTTTTATTATTTCTGGTTTGTGTAGACTGATTTTGAAAGCTTGCAGTTGCTGGAGATGACACAAAAGGCCTCAGTTTTTGCTCAGCAATGGATAAAGGAGGCGCAAGAAGCAGCACAAAGGGGTAAGTGCGCAATTCTCTTCTTCTCAGGATATTTGTTTGTGTTCTCTAAATTTTCAAACATTCATCAAATTTTATTAACTTCTAATAAAATCCCTTTACAGATAGAATAAGGCTTGCGGAGCTCTTTAAAGCAGAAGGATTGATGCCCTCAACAAGGGATACCGAACGCTTCAGTTTCTGGGTATGTTACTTGCTGCACATTTTTTTGTCAAAGCATTACTAAAATATAAACTTTATCGGTGTTTGATGACTTACCGGATATTGCAGCTTTGTACATTGACAAATCTCAGGCCATCAGAGAAATTAGAACTGCTTCGGCTAAGAGACACCCAAGAGGTACTTGTGCTCTCACTTTATACACTGAATTCGTTATTTATCAGTTCCAATCGTTTGATGCTTCGGTTTCACGTGTTTAAGGATCTATATTCCTACAATGAACATATCTTACAAACCTACTTATCATTTGTGATGTGGGTATGTTGTTGCAGAGGATTAAAAGAGCTCTTCTTTGTATGAAGGCGGAAGAGCAAGGATGTAGACTGCAATGAAAGGCAATTCAACAACATATATGCCCCATGTATTTTTTGACATTTATATTGTTGATATTCTTTTCATTCACAGGCTTATTCATTGATTCACATAGCAGTGTGGATCTTACATACCTTCAAAGTGTGAGAAATGAGAGAGACAGAGAGAGAGATGCAGGAAGGAATCATACTCATCATTTTACTCTACTTCGTTTACTGTAGATTTAAGATTAGTTACTGACATGCAGTAAATAGTATAGCAACTTCATTTTTGGTGATTATTGTATCCTTTTCTTTTTTGGCAAATGTTGTTATGCTTATTGTATCTAAGCACGGATTCTACGGATGAGATTTGTGCAATAATAGATAAGAAAACTGAATAATCAATTCAAGTGTGTAGAAAGCCAATAATATTCCTATTTGAGAACAATAAATTCTAGCAAAAGTATATTCAATATATACATATAGAAAGGCAAGGTAATATTTGCCAACACTATCTAATATCCTAAAAGGCAGAAGTTGCTAAGTTTAAATCAATGTTGCACAGCTTTTCCCCGAAGAAATATAGTAAGAATCTGAAAGCCGCATCGTGAAATAGGCACAGGAGTTGTCACATGGTGAATTTGGTAACTCAAATTTTTTGCCCCCGTGTCGGCGCCAAGGCATTGAACCTTGATTAGCCTTCTCAAACAAGCATGCAAGCACGCGTATGGATTGATTGCTCGAGCCAAATCTTACCTACGATATAGTATTACGCAGCGGACACAATATAAACGTAGGGACACACTCAAGTTTACGGGATATCTCACTCCCAACATTTTTATTACTCACATAAAAAGGAACCGAGGCTTGCACACAATTACCCAATGAACGCCCTCGAGTTATCTCACACTCGGCCTCTATGCGCCCACTCTTACATTAAGCTCTCCCTCACGCGGGAGGCTTCCGCCTCGAGCGACTCTCACTCTAGCTACTCACGCATAGAGCATCTAAGTGTTTAGGCGTGTAGAATGACTATATTTATAGTGTGAAGGACAACACGCCTCCTTCGTTGGGCTTACAATGGGCTTGGCCCAAACAAAGCTAGACTAAGTCAACTAAGCTCCATGTGGTGTCGTCTGGCGCATCAAAGACTCGGTCCTCTAACAACCTCCCCAAAACGTGGGGTTTGTTACCACAACCGTCGCCCACAATTCGCTCTCAAGCTTGACTTGGTCACATCCGTGCTCCGCTCCCACACTTCGCGCAACCGACGCTCCGTGGCCCGCGCTCGCATGCTACTGTCGCCCAGCGGCCCGCGCCACGCCCGCGCCATGCTCGCGCGCGCTCGTGCTGCATCCGTCTGTGCCGCGCCCGTGCTGCGCGCGCACAAGTCTCGGCCGTTGGCGCACGCCACTCTCGGGCACCGCTTGACAGAGTCTCGGCAGTTCTCGGACAGTGGCGCGCGCCATCCTTCCATGCCATTCTTGGTCAGGCCTTGGCACACCACGCCTTGGCCCATATCTCGCACATGTCTCGGCCCACGTCTTCGTCTCATGTCCCGCACGTCTCGGCCCACGTCTCCATCTCATGCCACGCACATCTCTTGCACATGTCCCGCAGATGTCTTGGCCCACGTCCCGCACGCCTTGGCTCATGTTTCGGGTACTCATGTCTCGACTCATCCTTGTATCGCTTCGCTCGGCATTTTGCCTCAGCACCACGCCTCGGCTGGGACTTGGCCACGTCTCGGCCGCGCCCTGCGCACTAGGCTCGCGCCACGCCCGACAGAACACAGTGCCACGCTCTCGCCATGTCACATTGTGTCTAGACATCACGCCTCGACACAGCCTCGGCCATATGCCGCAACCAACTTTTGTACCATCTCTCGGTACTTTGCAGGCGTGCCTCCTCGGCATCCTGCACATTGTCTTGTGCTACTCCGATTAGCACCATTGGGCGACACTCGCATCACAATGCCTTGCCTCACACGTCTCGCACTGTGCCTCGGCCCACCTTGGCCCCGCGCCAAGGCTCACAAAAATAATCCTGTGACAGAAGTCCACTTGGCTGCTTTGTAAAGCTATCATCATCACACAACATACATACATTATAGTGTGCTCGATCTTCTTCCACCGGACATTTAATCTTTGCAAAGCTTAGAGAATCTCTGGGTCATTATCTGACCTGGATGTATTGGAGACTGGTGAAGTAGCAAACATGAGAAACTGCAACATTTGAACCAAGTTAACTAATTAAGACTAAATATGTTTCTGCATATCACCAAGATGCATGCAAGTCTCGTATGTCTAACAGCCAAGTAAAAGAAAAAAAATATAAAATTGAACAATTTTAACCTGAATTCCAACAGCCTATGCTTATTTCTTGAGATCTGCAGTGACAAATTCCCATCAAGTGGAAATGCTTGTACATTAGGATCTGGATTAGGTCCCTCAAAATAGAAAATCTATTGAATGGAAAATGAACCAATTTCCAAGTCAAAAACATCAAAAGGCACCATGAGAATGTTAACTTTGGAAAATGATTTGCAGAGAATAACAAGTTCTGTGTAGTGTAAATGGGTAAAAGTACTCACTTACAAAAATTACATGTGAAAAAATACCCAAAATGTTAAGTTATATGTAGAAAATACTCATTGCATAAAAAAAATATGAAATAATATCAAAAGTTTTACACAAAGTATTACACATTCTTACATAAAGTTTACTAATAATTGAGTATTTCATTATTTCATTTTTGGACTATTATTTTTGTATGTATATATCTTAACATACACTTTCAAATTATTATAGTTCATACACATCAAAATTAAATAAAATTAGTTCATATACATCAAAATTCTAATAATTACATTCAAAACAATCATTCATAAATCAATTACGTAAATAACTCAATTATACACATATTGTACTTAATTTTACCAGAAATGTATAATTCGAACAAAACAATTCACTAATTCATAATATACACGTAAATTATTAATGGTCAACATATATGCACGTAAAATAATTTTCTATACCACGAAAGATGTTAGAAAAATACATATATTCATGTGGAACATAAATCGTTGGTATAATCTTCGTATATATGGATGAACCGCTCGACATAGGCCGAGCGGTCCATCCATATAATATCAGCAGTCCATGCAATTATATGTTCAGAGCAATAATGTGAACCTGAATATGATGTGGTATATCTTCTTTGCTCTATCCCATGGCTTTCCGACGACTTCAAGGCTCTCCTACGACAGCGGTCCAACAATCCTTCCAGCAATCCCCAACAAGAAAGTCTACCACTTTGAGGGAGGCGACGAGCGGTCCAACAATCAAATCGCGGCTGAAGTCTGAAAATCTTAGAGGGTGAGGCGGAGATATGTTAGAATGCTCTGAGAGTTTCGAATGGTTTGAGGGTGAGGGAAAAGAGAAGAGGCGGTCCATGGGTATAATTTTTTTAAAATTATAGTGGTAATGGGTAAAAATGCTTCATTCCAAAATGTAGATGTAGAAAATGCCCTTCTTTTGAATGTATGTGCAAAATGCCCATAAAAATAAAAATTGTATTAAAAATAGAAGGACCCACCATTATTTATCAAAATTTGACCACTTTTACATTGTTAGAAAAAGTGGTGGGACCCATATAAATTTGTTAAAATTTTTCTAAATTTAATGAGATTTTCTTTCCACTTACCCACTATATCTCTCTCCTATTTCATATCTCCCACAAATAATTCATACCTCTCGGCCAACATATCATATTCTCTCTCTCACAAAGTTTGATATCCCTCACAAATCCTTCTCTCTCGCCTCTCTCATCAAAGTTTGATATCTCTCATAAATCATGTCTTTCGCCTCTCTTTTGATATCTCTCACCCAAAAATAAATCAATCTCTCTTCATACATCTGGGCCAATTCATATCTCTCACCCAAAAATAAAAATCAATTGATATCAATTCAATTCATATCTCCCCCAAAAATTGCATAACTCTCGGCCAACATATCATATCTCTCCCCTCTCTCTTCATATCCCTCGGCACACACTCAATTCTCCAACATGGTGGACTCGGACGAAGATACTCCACATATGAATTTATCATGTTATTATGCATTTAGGGAGTGTTTGATTGAAGAGATGAAGGTAGATAATATTATTAATAACTCTTCATCTCTTGTTTGGTAGGGAAAATGTGTTATTTATTGGGCCCGACATAAATCCCAAGTCCGGTGCTATTTTACTGTTCCATAACTATTAATTATCATTCCAAATTGTACATATTAATAGTCTATAGGGCATGTTTGGTAGTCAAGATAGGATATAGCATGATAAGATTAAATTTTTATGGTGTATAAAGATTATTTTAATCTCACCCCTTCCTTATGATTAAAATATAGGGGAAAATGATGATTTTAGCACGGGTCTAGTGCTTAATAGCGGGCCGACATATTAATTACATTTGCTACCAAACACATGATTAGATAAGATAATTTAATCTAATCTTATCATATCTTGCCTACCAAACAAGCCCTTAAAATTCAAATATTATACAAAACATATAATAAATCATATTTTCAGTGTTAAAAATCATAGAAAAATCCAATAAATTATAATATACACAATATGTTTGAGACCGCTCCCGCAACTGTATGGACCGCTTGGACAATGTCCATGAGCGGTCCAACACTTTTACGAGGGATCTCAAATGCAGTCCATCTAAATAATTATTCTAAGTTTTTTCGTCACATTTTAACAAAAAAAATAAAAAATATTAAACAATAAACACTCAATATATTAATACGTATTTTATTTTTTGTATTATTCATACATACTTGAATTGCAGAATAAAACATAGAGTAATATTTAAATAATATCCACATACGTAGAGAAGGTGGGATCGCTTGGTTATCTACACGGAGCTCTCCTGGACATGCCCGAGCGGTCCAAACACTTACGTGAGAGGTCCCAAAAATCTACCGTTTATTTTCATGATAAAAACTCATACCTGAAATTTCATTTGAAAATTCCACACCACGAATGTGTTTAAGCCTCGTTTATAGATTGAAAATGAATCATGAGAGTTTTTTTTAGAATTTGAATGTGTACGTTAGTTCAAGTTTTTTATAATGTTAAAACATTAGATAATGCATCATACTACAAATTTAATTTGGGTCTCTCAATTATTTATTTTTTGCTGTAAATCCTAAAGTTAAGAGAAGAAGGAATCTTTCAAAACTAATTCAAATGTATTATTTTCATATTTCAAAGTTTGACTTGTCAGTTGGGCACGGACATTCACACAAGATACATTATTTTCGATTTTTTTTTAAAAAAAAAGGCATTTTCCACATCAAAACTAAAGTGGGGGCATTTTCAACATATGATTTGAAATAGGGGCAATTTAAATTTTCTCCCAAAAATATATTTCTTTAATTAAAGTAATCACTTTGTCTAACTAACTTTCACTTTTCTCAGAAAAACTTTGACTTTTTTAGGTGTATTATGAATTTCAATACAAAATGAATATTTTTTTACATGTACATTAAGGAATTGGGTATTTTATAAATGTAATTTTTGAAAGTGGGTATTTTAATTTTTCTCCCTTCTGTGTATGTATGAAAAAAGAAAAAAAAGCATTGATTTTTCCTGTGGACTCTTGGAAGTTAGCACAAAAGGTAGCTAGTCACGCTTGGGAACTGCAGCTGGAAAATGTTGACATAAAGTTTAGGGTAAAAATTAAAACTACCCATTTGACTAAATATGCATGTTATATATACCCAAAACCTAAAAGGAGATGTAAAGAAGTACCCATTTTTTAAAGTGGAAACATTTTTGACCAACTTTATTATGTGAGACCCACTAAAACATTTGAATGATAGTTAGGTAATTATTGGGGATATCATTGACCATAATTTCTCTCACCTACCATCCATCTTCCCTCTTTCTCTCTTGGTCGTTGAAGACAACCGCTGCTCTCATTTTCTCTCTAATCGGCAGTCACCACCATCGGTCATCCTCACTCTCATTCTCTCCACCGCTCACTCTCACCCTCCACCTTGATTCTGCGCAACCACCGGTCCTCTCCACCACTGCTTGAAGAATAAGCACAAATATGACACATTCAGAAGAGGAAAGAAATCCAGGTACAACCGCTTACCCATATGAACTGTGGATGCTATTCATTTTATACATCGTTTGTTATAGATTATAGATTGATATATCATGCTATATAGATTAGGAGCACAACCGCTGGCAAAATAACATCCACCGCCGGGGGGTGTGTAACTAGTGGTTGTAACAATAGGTGATGCTTAGCCAGCAGTTGTTGTAGATATATTCGTATAGATTTGTTTCACGCGTGTGCAATGGACAACCGCTAGCAAATGGCGAACCACCGATGGCCAGACACACCAGCGGTGGATGCAGTCTGGCCTATTTAGCCAGCGGTTGTCCCATATATTGTTTGAAAATATTATGCTACTTATGAAAATTGGACAACCGTTGACTAAAAGCTAGAGGACTGCATCCACGGCGTGTGGATTCTCACCGGCGGTGGATGCTTTCCGGCCAGCTTTCGCCAGCGGTTGTTGCCTTTCTATGCTTGTATATATTTTTAAGTTCAATATTTTATCTCGTGTCTAATTAGATGGTTTAATTTTGTAGGAATCGGAGTGTCCGTGGTATCGTTGACCAGAATCACTTAATCGAGTATCACACGTGAACATATACTACAGGGTTGGCCTGTTAGAGATTATAAAGGACACCTTAGTCGATGTCGGGGGCTATGAGCTGCTTGAGAGGTTTCGGAATGGGCCGTTTGGCCATTTTATAGGTTGGACAACGGGGATGTTGTCATCACAAGTGATACACAACCTCATTTGTCGTGCCATCTGGTCAGTGCGCGGTATTTCGTTCCACATTAACGGGTCTGGTGTGCAGTTCATAGCACGGGACCATGCCCTGACCACAGGTTTGAGATTCGGGGTGTCAAACTTTGAAAGTACTGTCCCCTGCGATCCGAGCGGCGTACGTTTGTTCCATATTGCATGCGGCGGCGATCTCCATATGACCGTTACGGATTGGGTAAACTGCTTCAAAGGCGGAAGACACATTCCTGGTGCCGATGACGATATCTACCTCGGCATCTCCCACATGCTCGTGGCCTATATCTTCGTCTTAGGGCATGACGGCCAAAAGATAGCGTTCCTGTGGCTTTGGGCACTAGCCAACGACATGGAGAGGTTCTATCGGTATCTTTGTTGTGCGTACTCGTACAAGATCCTCTGGAACTATTTGAGGAAGGTTCCGGACAACAAGAAGTACCACTTTTACGGTCCGACATGAGCATTGATGATATGGGAATTCGAGGTGATTCCCGAGTTGGGACAGGTCGCTGGGAATCCCCGTGGGAACGACGGGTTGTATCCGAGATGCATCCAGTGGAATTTCTGGAAAAGTCCGGATACGCATGATTTGCACGCTTTCTACGTGGGCTTGGAGGTAATTTAATAATTACATATATATTAATTTATATTTGATATTGTGATTTTTTACTTAATATGCTTACAATGCTCGTGTTTGATGCAGATATATGATATGATCAACATAGAGATTGAAGTGGACGAGAGAGAGCTACCATGGGCCATGTCTGTCATGTGTCCGAATCCGATTTTGGTGCAGTATACTCCACTGACGAACCTTACAGTGAGGACCGAGCATCCTGATCAGAGTCATCCGAGACAGCCGACATGACCTATTGTGATCGAGGAGGTTCACGGTCCTCGATCTACACAGGCCTCCAGACCTCCCGTGATTGAGGAGATACCCGAGCCGAGTAAGCCGGCAGAGAGACCTTCACAACGTCGTCTGGACAGGGGGAAGCGTACCAGACTGCCTTCCACAGATTCATCGTCCAACATCAGATGGTCCAATCTCACTGCATTAGAGAGGCGGATGCACCCGCATATCGATACCTGGATGGACCAAATGCACGCGCATATCGATTCCCAGATAGACCAGATGAAGAAATGGATGACGGGTCTGGTCGAAAAGATGTTGTGCGGCACGTCACGATGGAGTTTTCTGGTGGTAGATATTCGGAGACGTAGCCCGCCGATTACTGATTCGGCTCGTCCATCATATGTTTCAGCTAATGATGATGATGCTCGACCGTCTACCATGTTGCCCGAGCAGCTGACCACGATAGCTGAGGCGACAGGCCTGTATCCGGAGCAGATGGCATCGATGCCCAAACCGATATACACAGATATTTTCATACCTCCTAACTCAGGTTTGATTTTTACTTCAGCTGCCGAGGACCTGGCTTGGGTGTTTAGATTAGATATCCCCCAGTCTGGCGTATCATATGCGTCGTCGAGCTCCTATGAGCCATTGACGATGTCGTACCCCGACGTGCAGCCTGCCAGCTCGTCGATACTAAGCGAGACGATCGATGCTCCATATGTGACCATGCGGGAGTCCACATCTTATTTTCAACCCGAACAGGTAATTTTATTTTTTTTCGCTTTAATTAATTATTATTTTATCATGTTTTATTTTAGTATTCTAATTTTACGTATTAATTTAAAGTTACCCGCGATGTGGCACATTGACAGTGAATTTGTGCCATTGGAGGAGTTCTTTGTGGAAGAACTTCAATACGAGCTTCCACAGGAGCCTGTTTATCCAGACGACGAGACATGCGAAAAATTCAAATATTTTAGGAAGATGTCTAGGAAAAACTCAATGAATACCCTCGAGACTGAGAATCCTTTGACAGTTGGATGGTTCAGACAAATGATGGACTTCGAGGAAGATTACTTTTCGGAGGTATATGATGGCTTAATGACATATTTTATTTTTTACAGACGATCGACCTGTATATGATGGCACTTCAGGAGAGATTGATACGTGGAGACCACGTGTATCTAATCAAATGAAAGGGAGAACCATTATTTGCGAAACCGATTATTTTGTAAGTTCTTAACTAAATAAAATTTGAATATTATTAATTTAATTATTTGTAGTTGTATTTATTTAAATGACATTGGGTTGTTGGAAGTGATTCATGGGAAAAGATCGGGATCCACGTGTATAGAGTGGTGGAACGCGACAGAAGTAAGTTTTCTAATTTTTAATTTTTTTAATTATGTATTATATGCATGTTTTCTTATTGTAGGTGATTTTTCCTATATGTGTTCAAAAGCACTTTGTAGTTGTAGTTGCTCATTTTCCTAGTCGTACATTGACGTTGTACGACTCTAATATTTATAATATTACTCAAGAAGTTCAAAATTCCCAAATAAAAGCATTGAGGACACTATATTACGGACTTCCAATAGTAATGAGGTATTCTGGTTATTATTCGATGAACAAGCAGAACGTCGGCAATGGTGATCAGTCGTTCACATGGAAGCTTGCTGAAGATGTCCGACAATTCCATCAAAAAGATAGTCACAGTTGCGGTCCAATGACTTGCATGACCGTCAAGTGACAAATCAGTGGATTCTCAATGATGCGTGGGGCAATAACCATGTTAAATTGTATCGTAAAGTTGTAGCTTCACATATATTTAGTCTTTGTGACATTACGGACGTTTAGTTTTTGTAATAATAATGAACTTTTAGTTTTTGTATATGTTGATCAATAGTACCAATTAATAAACTAATATTATAAAAATATGTTTTCTAATTAATCAACTAATATTAGTCAATTAATATTAATAAATAGTAGTACTAAACACTAAAAAAGTTAATAACAAACAAAAAAGTTGCTTAAACATTAAAAAAGTGAATAACAAACTTAAAGGGGCACCTTAGACCAACTAGGCCATTACAACTTTTCATTTAATTAATATTAATAAAAAGTACAAAACGTAAAATAAGTGCATAACAAACGAAAAAGTGCATTAAACTATGGAGAGTGGGATTTGATTACTAAAAATACCAATTAAAATATCCAAATTGAACAACTAATAATGTCCAAATAGTACCAATTAAAATATCCAAATAATACCGATTCAACAACTAATAATATTGAAAATGATAGTAATTAAACAACTAAAAATCTTCCTCTAACTAAGAGCAATCGGAACCAGAATGTCCTGTCATCTCACAATGAGGACATCTTCGACTTCCTCTACTTCTTCTTCCCGATGTCTCACCTCATGATCTACGTCTACTAAGTCTCGATTGACCAGACATTCTTATAGCTTTATTCGGCAACACTTGCACATTTGCCACATCGGCATGTAGATCACAAGTACTCTTATGAGGTACACATGCAATCTGTACTCTATAGGTTGCTGCTCACGCTTCTCAGCTGTAAAATTTTGCTATAAATTGAGGGATCGGCAGTCCAGCATTTCTGAATAAAAATAATAATTAATAAGATATAAATAATGAAAAACATAATTTAAATTCGCTATGATTCAAATTTAAACGTACTTTATCACCGCGATATTATGAGAACAATGAATGAGATATACTGAAACTCCATACACTCACATGTCAATGCCTTCAAATCAACCATAAGCGAACTCCTACTTGTCACAACCTTAAATGTATTACCGTTCACACGATTTACTATGTATGCACGAGATCTCTCAATTTGTACTTGCAACTTTCGTCTAACCTCTCCAGGAAATTCAGGATATTCTTGAAATATTTTCTGATATCTTTCATCAAACCATGTTTTCATAACAAGTCTCACTGCCTCCACGCATGAGCAGATAGGTAGACGTCGAGCCCACAACAATGTTCGGTTAAAACTTTCAGTTGCATTAGAAGTTAGAAAGCTATACCTTCGGACTGGGCACATCGATCGAGCCCACTTAACAAGTTCAACGCTCATCAGCTTCTCGTATGCATTAGGCTTTGCCGCCTGTATCGCGCTCATTGTTCTATGGTATTCGTGTTGCCTGTATGTGTATGCAGCTTTCTGAAACAAGCCAACAGTGGTCCTCCCGAATCGTTTGATCTTGCCGCTAAGATGATAGTAGCACTCCTGACTTTGGTAAGGAACCATAGCCAAGATTCGTGATTCTCTATAGGCCCAATCCTAAAAGTCAATGGGTACACATGCTCATTTGCATCCTTCGTTACTGCAACAAATAAGATGTCATTATTCTTCCACTAAAGGTGAGTGTCATAGGCGACTATCACATGCCTCATGCACAAAGCAAACACGGCTCTACAAGCTCCAAGAGAAACAAATAAATGTCTAAATCTACTGTCGGGACCGACATCGAGATCAGTGATCGTACCTTGATTCATCACTTTCAGCATATGTAGATACCCAGACAATAACTGAAATGATTCATGATACTTGCAGTAAATTATCTCCAAAGCTTGATTCCTGCCTCTGAGCGCAACATCGTAACTGACAGCCATGCCGAAACACCTCCTAAGTTCCTCCTTAATAGCCTTCGGCCTAATGATCTCATTTGCAGTGCGCATCTTCTTTGCAAAAAAGGCACATATCACCTTCGAGTGAACCTTTCTCGGAGAAATATTAGCTATGTCATCCACACATGTGTGCTAACCGCAGAACTCAGATACAACCCACAGACCGGCACGCAACAAGAACGAGCAGTTTGAAAACAATTTACATACTCAGTGCAGTCGATATGTATCTATCTAATGACTCGGTACTCAGCTCGTCTCTCCAAGTTCCACAATCCAACAACAATACTCAAGTCTTCATTGGCATTGTAGATCGACCTCTCAGCTAATTCTTCAAGTGTTAGTGTTCAACCTATAACGTGTGTCGAAGTTCTTGCCATTAAACGAGGCCTAGAGTACGTAGTAAGCTGACCCTAAGTCATATCTCATGGAAAGTTTAGCAGAGCTTCCTAGTTCAAGTGCTAGAGATTAAACATTAATAAGTCATAAACATTCTAAATAAGATTAAGATAATTGTGATAAACTAACTAACAAAAACTAAACCAATAAAGATGAATACCAATAGATTGAAGTCGAGGATTGAATACTTAACTCTTAACTGATGTCGAATTGATCATGCATTAGGATCACGAGAGGTAGCTTAGCAAATTACTTTCGTATTTATATACTAAGCCATAACTTTCACTTTCATATTAAATTCATACCTCTAGAAATCACTAACTTCATACGAACTCTTATTCAAAAGTTCCCGATTACGAATAATGTTGATTAACCACAGATCAAGTGTAAAATCAATTTCTCAATCTACTTAAACATATATGTGAATCTAATGGTGATCAAGCACTAAATTCCAATCAAAACAAGTTAATCAACTAGCATAAATCAATCAAACATCAAATAGAAGCATTCATATTCAACCCTAGTAGGAATCTAGCCAAACATGATACACATGGTAGAAATCCAAAAGGAAAGCATCAAAAGAAAGCTTACTAAATGGAATGTAACAATCTCAAGTCGGAATCCACTTCAATCCATTGGAATTCACTAAAAACTTACATAAGAAAGCAGTAAAATAAGTTGGTGGAGAGTAATTGGAATTACATCAGGGTTCTTTTATGAAAATTAAGCCTAAAAGTTTTATAAACCCGCAAGCCAACTTGCAGCCAGCGACCATTGAGAAGCTAGCGATCGCTGGTTGCGCCATTTTCGTGCTACATTGAAGCAGGCCCAGCGATCGCTGGCCCAACTTCTCTTTCCTTTGAATTCATGCATCCCAGGGAGCGCTGAGAAGCCAATTCTCGCTCGCTTTCCATATCGCTCCTTCCGTGCCATTTCTCATATCGTGCCATCCTCGACCCGTGCTGTTTCATTTGGTTTAGCTTCCTCGGCATTTCTGGCATCATTTCCACTCACATTAGCTCATTCTCGTCATCCTAAATACAAAACAAGAACAAACAAAACACAAAGTAAAAACAAACTAAAATACACCAAATATACTCCACGTAAAATCTAAACACAACAGAATATAAACCAAAAACACATACAAGAACGAGCTAAACAACTCCCCCACACTTAACCATTTGCTTGTCCTCAAGCAAAATCTAATCACAATGCATCGATTCATATCAATGATTAACACACAAGCCCAACATCCATGCATACCTTCACTTCAAGACTTAAACTAGACTCGACTCTCGATTGTATTCGGTCACTCAATTAAGACGTAGTGTTGCCCATTACTAGGTTCATCAATATGCCCACGATCATGATGTACACACATCTCACACCTCCCGATCATTCACATATTTGATTTTCCCTTTATTACGCCCTTCTAGCGTTTATTATTTTTTTCCTTTATTCTTTTATTTTGTTTAATCATTATTCAAGGGAAACCGAACATTCAACTTTAGGGAGTAACCACTCATAATCCGAATCATGATTGATATAGACGCCAACTAGCAAAGCAACATGCCCCACTTACACATCTTAATCATACAACCTAACCCAATTAAGAACCGAAATCAATCTAAGCCTACAACCATACATACTCATACCTAGGCTCAAATGCTAATAATATATAGTTATCAACACAAGGAAATCAAATAAGCAAGACAACATGCATATGATCAAGATTGGGGAAGCATACGACATCACAAAATCACAATCACAAACAACGACATCACGACTCACATGCACAAAACAAATCACAAACATAACAAATCAACACAAATCATAACCACTAGACAAAATATAACATTAGGAGTGTTACAATATGACAACAGATAAAAAGGAAATTGAGCAATGACATTTGGAAAACCGAGATGCTCCTTAAGAGTGGTTGAGTCACGTCCATCTTTCCACTGGTCCTCGCTGGACTCCCATATCAAACTGAATGTACCTGCATTCTAAACTTCCATTATCTCTCTTCTAATATGTATATAAGAAACAAAAATACTAAGTATAAACTAGAAATTAACAAGAAACTAACTAAGGATACGATTTAACGTGGGTTGCCTCCCACGAAGCGCTCGTTTATCATCATGAGCTCGACACTACATCCTTCTCCTTAAGTTACTTGCCCTGGCTAGGAAGCTTGTCCTTCCTATTGAATTGAACGAACTCTCCTACTGTCTCAGCCAGCTGACCCACTTGAGTCTCAATACTCCTCATCGAAGCTTCTACAGTTTTGAACCTTTTGTTGTTTGCATAACCCTGTTAAGAGTTTCTTCGACTGAAGTCTTTGGATGAGCCAGATTATGATGTTGGAACCTTTGTTGAAACCCATGTTGAGGTGGCATCTGTTGCCCTTTCTACATTTGCGGTCTCCACGAGAGGTTGGAGTGATTCCCGTAGCCAAGATTGTATGTGTTCGAGTATGGATCAAACTTGGGTTGAGGTTGAAAACCTTGAAGAGCATAACTAGTTCCTCATACTCCACATTAGAATCAACAACACGTGCACACAGATTTGCATCGTGCCCAAACTCTCCCCAAATCTCACACGTCTCCTTCACAGAGATCCTCCTCGGTTGCTCGTCTGCAGTCCTAATAGATAAGACTTGCCTCGTGAGCTCAACCAACAGCCTCACCATATCAGTGCTAGAAGTAGCCTCATTCACCTTCTTCTTCTGGCCTCTCGAGCTTCTGCTGTGAATTCTCAGCCATTGTCTTGAATATTTCAATCATCTCCTCCGCAATTCTATTCCCAATGTTCCATCCGGATGCATTGTCCACCATATACTAAAAGTTTTGGTGGAGACTCTTATAGAAGAACTGATTGAGCAGCTCCAGAGATAGGTTGTGATGAGGACACTGCATCTAGAGATCCTTGAATCTTTCACAGGCCTCGTGAAAGGGCTCACCTTCCATCTGTGTGAAGGTCACCAGTTGTGACCTCACCTCTTGAGTATTCTGATTCGGGTACCACTTTGACATGAATTTCTCGGATACTTGATTCCAATTCTGCAGCGAATTGGGCGCCAACGACATGAACCATGTCTTGGCTCTATCCTTCAGCGTGTAAGGGAAGCATCTCATCTTCAGCTGATCCTCGTTCAAACCTCCAAGAGGGAAGGTTTGAACAATGGCATAGAACTATCGAATGAAGTTCAGTGCATCCTCCGTCGGCATGCCGTAGAAGGAAGGTAGTTGGCTGAAATGGATATTCTTCAACTCGTAATTCTGAGCTGCTTCCCCCAACACGATCAGTGACGCCGAGGTTCCAATCACCGGCCTAGCTAGCTCTCGCATCTGCCTAGCCGCCATAACTGTCCTTGAGCTCGTCTCACTACAGTTGGTATCTGATTCCTCCGAGTAATGTGACTGGTATCCCAAATCGAGGAAACGTATGTTCCTGTTGTCCCCGTCCAGGTTGACAACTTGCAACTCCCACCTATGGTGTACGTTATCCAATACTGGTGTCAACCTTCTGTTCAAGCTTCGGCGACCATGCATACACAACCTATCACCACAATAGACACGTCAAATGCAACTTGCGGGAGGTAGAATTCCTAAAATACAGAAAATAAAGAACTATTACAACAAACACTACACAACATGAAGAAACACTAAACAATAGAACAAGAAACAAAAGAAGAAAATCTCAAATACATAAAGAGATAAACACAAACAAAGAATAAACACATAATAGCACTTAAACTAAGATTTCCTAAAGCCTTCCCCGGCAACGGCGCCAAATTTTTTTCAACCTATAACGTGTGTCTAAGTTCTCACCATTAAACGAGTTCTATAATACGTAGTAAGCTGACCCTAAGTCGTATCTCAAGGAAGGCTTAGCAGAGCTTCCTAGTTCAAGTGTTAGAGAGTAAACATTAATAAGTCCTAAACATTGTAAATAAGATTAAGAGAATTGTGATAAACTAGCTAACAAAAACTAAAGAAATAAAGATGAATACCAACAAATTGAAGTCTAAGATTGGATACTTAACTCTTAACTGATGTCGAATTGATCATGCATTAGGATCACGAGAGGTAGCTTAGCAAATTACTTTCGTATTTATATACTATGTCGTAACTTTCACTTTCGTATCAAATTCATACCTCTAGAAATCACTAACTTCATACGAACTCTTATTCAAACGTTTTCGATTACGAATAATTTTGATTAACCCCAAATCAAGTGTAAAAGCAATTTCTCAATCTACTTAAATACATATGTGAATCTAATGGTGATCAAGCACTAAATTCCAATCAAAACAAGTTAATCAACTAGCATAAATCAATCAAACATCAAATAGAAGCATTCATATCCAACCCTAGTTGGAATCTAGCCAAACATGATACACATGGTAGAAATCCAAAAGGAAAGCATCAAAAGAAAGCTTACTAAATGGAATGTAACAATCTCAAGTCGGAATCCACTTCAATCCATTGGAATTCACTAAAAACCTACTTAAGAAAGTAGTAAAATAAGCTGGTGGAGAGTATTTGGAATTACGTCAGGGTTCTTTTATGAAAATTACGCCTAAAAGCTTTATAAATCCGCAGGCCCGACTTCTCTGTCCTTTGAATTCCTGCATCCCAGCGAGTGCTGAGAAGCCAGCGCTCGCTGACATTCAACATTGCTCCTTCTGTGCCATTTCTCGCGTTGTGCCATCCTTGACCCGTGCTGCTTCGTTCGGTTTAGCTTCCTCGATATTTTCAGTATCATTTCCACTCACATTAGCTCTTTCTCGTCATCCTAAATACAAAACAAGAACAAACAAAACACGAAGTAAAAACGAACTAAAATACACCAAATAGACTCCACGTAAAATCTAAACACGACAGAATATAAACCAAAAACACTCAAAAGAATGAGCTAAACAGTTGGGTTTCCTTCGATCAACACGTCGGATGTCGATGTGAAAGTATTGGGAGGGGATCATTGGAACAATCCAATTTCTTAAACACCCTTATATATTAGGGTTGTACTCGACATCACCATCAACATCATGATACATCATCTCAAGGACTCTTCTCATACCTCCTACCTCGTGCATCCATGCTGTAAATTCGGCGAATGTAGCACTATTCATAGCGGCGGGTCGTTCTTCTTCTTAATCTGATGAAGAACGCTCGGAACTCCCTTCAGAAGCAACATAATCCTCATCATCATCATCTTCACCATCTTCATCTGGACATGTGTTCAGATAAGGAATTCTAGTTGATTCGTTAAACCATTCAGAAGATGTCGCGACCCTTTTGATGTCGTCATGATCATTCATCCAGTCAGTATTGCGCGATGTCTCGCCTATATCATAAGATGACATTGCCAAATCGACATACACTGTCGGAGACGGGTGGTTCCTACACAGAACTTGGAGTTCTTGATCGGTGGTCATTCGAAATTTGATAAGCCAACCATTCCTCGATCTCGATAGATATGAGATCTCGTATTGTGTGCCAAGTGAACTCCACATGTATTCAATGCAACCTTTCAAACAGGATATTGTGATGTTATTCATCGGTAGGGGTGCTATCCTATCCTCGCCATTCGTGTAAGTACACCCGACCCAAGATCTTTCGGTTTTCACATTCACGTACATGTATTCTTCCATCTACATCAAAGATTATAAGAAATGATAAACTGAAAAGACTAATAAACTGAAACCGCTGGTGAAACCAATAACCGACAGAACAACCGTTAGCCAGTGGACCAGCGGTGGATGATTCTTTGTGGGCGGTTGTCTGTGATATAGGTTGAAAATGTGTTTTTGTACTTAGAACACAGACAACCACTGGTCTAAGGTGATATGGTGCAACCTCCGCTGGTATGTATACCAGCGGTGGTTGCTCCATTGTGGGCGGTTGTCAGTGCATTATGTTAGAAATATGGTTTTCTACCTATAATAGTCACAACCGCCGGTTTATGATGCAAAATGAGCATCCACCGCTGGTTAGGTTACCAACGGTGGATGCTATTTTGTGATTGGTTGGCAATTTCTACCGAATTAAATACATATTAATGTGTAAATACATGATTATATAGCAAAAATAACTTTAAATGGATGAGCTCGAGCTTAAAACCGAACTTGATATTTTTGAGAGGGATTTTGAGTTAGTTGGTAAATACAGATTAATGTGTAAATATATGATTATATCGCAAAAATAACTTTAAATGGATGAGCTCGAGTTTAAAACCAAAGGTTAACTTGATATTTTTGAGAGGGATTTTGAGTTAGTTGGTAGATAGATAATTTGACTTTTGTGTCAAAACATCATAATTAGTAGATGATTTATTATTTAACAACCTACTTTTTAAGAAATCAATGCATATGTAAAAAAATCTTACACTTTTTTTTTATAAAAAAAAGTAGATAAATTTTACATATAACTGTTTTAAATATTTCATGCATGTAACATTTTAAAAATATTACTTTTACCCATTATCACTGAACTTTATGTGATTGTTTACATCATTTTGAAGCCATGCCCAAGTGTTTTTCCAATTTTGTACTTCCTTCGAAGTGAATTTTTAGTTTGAGTTATTTATCTCAAAATTCAAATATTTTTAATAAATTTTAATTTTTTTCATATTTTTTAATTTAATTAATAAATATATAAATATAATTTTTTTAGTTTAAACTCAATAAAAAATATCATCATTAGAAAAATGAGAAAAAAATTGTAAGTTATACATTTATTGATCAAATTAAAAATCATAAGAAAAAAAAAACTTAAGTTTATATATTTATTAACTAATTTTAAAATTATTAAAAGTATATGAATTTTGGGGAAAATAGTCCTTATAATTTTTATTTGGAAAATTAAGAGAGCCTAAAATTAGATCGCTCAAGTTATAGTCTTCGTCTTTATTTTTCAATGCTGCTATATGCTATCTACGGATGTTCTGATTTTAAAAATAGTAATTTATTCTAAGCAAAATATAAATAAACGACAAATTTCGATCCAAATTCTTTAACTAAGGGATGTATTTATCGTGGAGTTTGTAGAATTTTTTTAGATTTTTAAAGTTTTTAATTATTTAATTTATATTTTTAAAAGTTTTTAAAAATCTTGAGCTATTTAATATGTATTTTTAAAAAAATTAAATATTCAATAATCTATAAATTTTAATAGTCTATAGATTTTATTTGATTCTCTTTCACAAATACAAATAGATTTTACTCTATAAAATCTTTTCTAATAATGAAATACTTCAACGTGTTACACAATCCTATCAAATCTATAGAAATTTACGTAAATCTATAATTAAATAAAAATATAATGAAAATTCACATAAATCTATAGAATAAATCCACATAAATTTATAAAAATTCACGTAAATCAATAAAAAAAGTCAATCAACCTTTACATGAAGTTTATAAATTTTCTAAATCCACGTACTTCTTAGATTTCACATATTGTTCGGTTTAATGGATTATATAGTAGTAAGACTCAATCTTAGATTTCAATTTAGAATAAAATTTATCATTGAGGGTAGGTTAAGACTCAAAATACTTGTATTAGCTATCATATATAATTTTTTAATTTAATCTTGAATTTTATCTTGTAAACCAAATATAAGATAATTATTTTCTATTTTCTAATTCTAGATTCCTAGCAACCGAAAGCCCTTAAGCGAATAGTGATATAGTGGAGCACTTATTCTGGGCAATGAAGAATATCAAATCCAATACAATAACCAAGTATTGGTCTACTTTATATGAAGACTTACAAAATCCAAAAGGTCCAATACTATTAATTTAGAATTTGCAGCAACTTCGTACAAACATTACATTGGTTTATTCATAGTTTGGGGATGGATATTATTCCCAATCCCAATATTAACGATAATTTGAAGCACTTGCATAATTATAATTTCTTGAAAACATTTAAGACTATTTCTTACTCCATAATCTTAAATTATAAAATGGGTAGCTTAAACTTTGTTTAGTTTGCGGCATAAACTTTAGATAATGCTTAAAATGATCTCTACTTTCCGGTATTGTTTAATTTTGCGGCCTAAAATTTATATAATGCCCAAATTTACTTGAACTTTGAGTTGTGTTATATAAATTCTAGCATGTGACCAAATATTCATTAATGAACATATAAAGTAAGAGTTAGCACGGGTTGGTTAACCATTTATTTGCGATACAAAAAATCCGACCATTCGATTTTTTGTCGATTATGTTAATTATTAAAAAATGAAAAATAAAAACCACAAATCACATTAGCGGTTAATTAAAAAATCACAGACCACTATTATTTGTAAACAAATTCAATTCGTTAAGCAAACAAAATTTTCTTATATAGAAAATAAATTTAATTTCCAATAATAAAATTTTAAATTTTAAATCATAGAAATTATTGCATATGATTTACTAACAATTATAATTAGTACTTTAAGCTAACTAGTATGTGTGTCTCGTGCAATAGACTGCTATCTTAAATCGAACTTTCTACGATTTTGAAACCCGTACAAACTTGACAAAAAAAATTCGAACCTATAAATATAAGACTCAATTCGGCCCTTTATGCGTTGTTGGCCATATTGATTTTACTCATCCACAATATTTTTTTTTAATTTAATAAAATTAATCAATTTAATAATTTTTTGTACATTAAATATTTTTAATCATATGAAATATTGGAAAATGAATATTTTAATTTTAATTATTTAATATTATATTTTTAATTATAAACAATCCAAAATTTTCAAAGAATTTTAATATTCTATTTACAAAATCATTATTGAAAATGAATTTTAATTGATGTTTATGCTATGAATGTATATATATGAGTTGACTATTTTAAGCTCGATATTCGGTTGTCTCATAAAAATTTAGATGGACTTTCAAGAATGATTATTTTTAGACCTCAATTTTTGAAGTCTAACCTATCCAAATCCCAAATACTCTTAGTAGGCAGGTCGGGTCGAGTCTGTCATGACAACTTTATAAGTGATACATATGTTGATGAATGAATTATTACAAAAATCGATAGTTGATTATCAAAATTATTTTAACATATGTATCAATAATCCAAATAAATTACATATCTTACTATATAATTTATAATATTATTTTATATATGTTGACTCATAAGAAAAAAATCTTTAAGTGAGAAATGTGAAAATATATCAACATTCATTTTAATAAATGAAAGATTGTGATATTTTTTTCAAAATATCTTATTTATATAATAGTATAATTTTCATATCCCCATTATGATGAAAAATATTTATAATCTTAATAATTAATTTTAGATATATGAACGAGATAGATTTCTTCATTCCTATAAATATATATTTTTCTCATATATAAATTTTGTGCGCATATTTATATATATTTTTCATTTAAAGTGTAATAACTTGTTAATATATAAAATTTATAAATCAATAAATTAATAAACTAATAAATGTAATTTTATATATGGAAATAAAGAAAATTATTTATTGATAATATGCAAAAAAATAAACAAAACAAAACATAACTATAAAAGATGTTTGAGACAAAAATTGAACAATATCAAAATATAAAGATCATTTTAAACATTTTATAAAATTGACATTAGAAAATTAAACGCATGCTCAAAGTTTAGACCATAAAGTATAATTTCCCTCGATAAAATTGCAAATCAGACTCATATGCCACGTGTGACATCTGCATAATTTTTCCCAACTTTCTTTATTTAAAAATTTAACTTGATGATCTCACGTTGTTTTCTATACACAATAATCGTGTTAATTTTTGTATTTTTTTTCTCCTTAAAAGTTGCTACAAGATATTCAAAATCAAAATTTAAAAATAAAGTGTTTTTTTTAAAATATATATATATATATTAATATTTTTTTATTTTAATTTTTTTTAAATGACCACATTTAACAAAATATTCTAATAAAAAAATGTGACTATTTTTAGCGAAATGCATGTAATAGTATATTAAAGTTATTATGAATACATTATTGGCTTTACTTAGTAAGTGTTTAAAAGTCTATTACACATTTCTAAATGTAAGTGTTTAGAAGCTGCAGCTGGAATTATTTGTTTTTAGGAAGATCGATGGGCTTGCTGTCATTTTCACGTCATCATCTTGCTTGCTTTCTAATTGATTAGATTGGATTGCCTAATTAATCATTCTTTTTTACTTTATTAAATTATTTGTCTCACTATATCAGGATCTTCTTAATTAACTAACCTTTTAGATTAAAATGTTGGACAAAATTTAAATGTAAAATTCGGAAGGTTGTGGTGTGGAATCTTTTCTGTTGGTGCTTCACATTTTAAATTTATTTTTCAATAAGACATTAATTGAAGACAAGTAATTTATTTCTTCACATATGTTTTATTATCTATTTTAGCTTAAATTCCTGTTGAGCTTAAAAAGAAATGTTATGGAGTAAAATATAATTCATTTTATTCTAAATATAATTTAATAATAATAAAAAAGCTTTGTCGGTTGATAATCTATGAATTATTGGATTGATATGTGATTTGGGATCCTGCATACTGTTCATGAGGCTTCATTAATCTTTAATAGTTGGTGCAAGTTAAAAATTAAAACAAATTAATTAAGTCGTTGTTTAATTAATTGAAGAATTGTCTTTTTCTGTTAGAAATTCAAATTGTAAGCTGTCAAAAAACTACTATATATTGATAGAAAATATATAGTAGGTTTGTGTAATGTAGATGATTATTTATATGATAGGGACACAGAATAAAGAGGACATGCATTAATTCTTTATATTAATATTGATATTTATATTTATATTTATATAATAAGACAAGGTAGAATTCTGATCTTTCTTTAGCTACTTCTAATTCTTTCTGTAGATTTAATCAGACAGATCTTTTATGCTAAATGTATCACTGAGTACTGACATCGTTACGTATATACCTCTCTTTCCACAAATTAATTAATAATAAGTAAAGTAATACTCCACTAATTTAATTTAAAACTCATTATTTGAAATCGCACGCCGGATAGATGCAATGAAAATGATTGCAACACATTATTTAATTAATTAACATTATGCATCACTAATTATCATTAATTAGTGGAGTTCTTAACATATATAGATATATATAGTCTAACGCTTCATAAATTGTTATCACCAAAGTGGAAACCCTTTTCAGAAATTACTTCAAGTATATATAATTATGACTATTAATCCTAATAGAAGCAACATGGAGTATATACTATAATCATTTGATTATAATTCCATCTTGCAGTTAAATTTAAAATTCAGTGACAATAATAATTGGACAGGACACTCATTTTCCTCCAATTTATTATTTTAATTAATAAACAAGTCGATTTTAATGAGATTGAGAGTGTAATTTTTAAAAATAACAAAATTATCATAATATAATAATTAATAATATATGAAAATTTAACATTGTTAGAATTATATATCCTATTTTTAAATTTATAAATACTTAAAATTAATTAAAAATAATATTAAATGTTAAAAATTAATTATATATTTCACTTGAGCGGGATTAATCCGAAGTATAAACTTAAATTAAAACATATAAAATTAAAAATAATAAATTAAAATTAAATTTTCACCATGAAAGATAAAGTGAAGTACATAATAGTGAATTGAAATGATGTGGCAATCTGTGTTTGACAGTGTTTTAAACCCGGACCGGACCGGCCGGCCGGTTTAACCGCAAACCGGTCCGGTTATGTTATTTTGGAGTCAATTTAATGACCCTGCAAACTGGTAAGAACCGGTGAACCGAAAATCGGGTTCACTAATTTTTTTTTAAAGATTTTGTGAAAAATATTAGAATTAGGGATTGAACCCTTGACCTCACTTAATAATTTTATTTGATTTTATACAACATTTAGTTTCACATAAATTTCTAAAATATATCTTATCATACATGTATATTTTTTAACAATATTAATAACTATTTAGTTTATTATATTTATAAAGTTGTAAAATTAAATATTATTTTTGTCCAAATTTTATTTAAATATTGGTATCTATATATTCTCAAATATAATAGTATATATTCTGAAATATATATATATATGTATATATATATATTAAAACGATTCGATCAGTTGAACCTGTAATACACTGACCCTTTTACCAGACCGGTTCGATGACCGATCCGATTTTTAAAAGATTAGTGTTTGAAAGATTGATTGGTACTCCCGTAGGTGGGATTATATTAATATTCACTATTTATTCTATCTGTTTATTTTGTAATTGGTGACCTAGATTAATGACATGTTTGGGAAGTCTTTAAAATGGCTTGATTTAATTTATTAAGAGTAAATAACTTATCTAAGACTTATTAATTAATATTTTAATTATTCATTATTACGTGGGATTTGCAATGATTTTCCTTCATTGGGATCAAGTTTATGGATTCCTTAATTTTTTCCATTTTTTTTTTGTATTTGTTTTATCATATGTAAGGAACATGATCGATAGTAGACACCACAAGTAATATAATAAAAATAATTAACACCACGAATTGAGTAACTGTGCACTTTATCACGTTAACCAAGGAACAACTACATCAACAATTTATTTTATTATTATTTGTTGGAATAGATATATAAACTAATTATTCATATGCTAAACATGTATAGTAAAAATTGTTAATTATTTAAATTTATTTATGATAAACTTACAATTGTTCCAAAATTAATGAAAAATAAATTTTATTGATCCCCAAACGAGTATTCAGGTGTATGGGAATGGAGGAATACACCTGTTTCAAAATCCTTTTAGATTAAAATATTTTGAGTGAGATCTCCAAATCTAAAAGGAGGTAGCATCAATGGAGAGTAACTTCAAATAACAATTCTTCAGTCTACGCTTAGTGTTTGATTGATGGACTAATATCTTAAGTGTTGCAGTGCGGAAGTGGTGGTTTTAAAGGCTTACTCGTTTATTAGAAATCTTAATGTTATTGTTCAACTTTGCACTTAATCAATATTCAATTTATGCAATAAAGAGTTAGAGAAATAAGGAATACTGAAAGTAAATAGTGTAGACACAGAAGTTTGGTTTGCATGGTTGGAGATAAAAACACCTACATCCACGGTTCTCGGTGTGAGTCGAGGGTTTCCAACTAAATGGAGTGTCTTATAGTGATCAACCTTGAAAGGTTTGATATACAATGGAGTATGATCACTTCCAGCTGTAAACACTAAGTCTAAGATAGAACTATTCTTCGGTTACAGATTTATCGCTACTAAGAACACGCTATAGAATTACAATAGAAACTAAAGTGTTCTAAGATCTGAAAGCTTGAGAGCGATAGAAGGCTTGAAAGAGTTGAGAGCGTTAGAGCATAAGAAAGCTTGGTAACCGGTTGTTGGTCCCGAAAGAGCTAGATTGGTGTATGGGGGGGGGGAAT
>JAPKLX010000054.1:1741999-1845377 GCA_026898415.1 Leonotis leonurus
GTGTTTTGAAAAAGTGTTTTAGTTGCAGAAAAGCTTGGTGTGAGAGAACTAACACAACAATGGCGGTTTTAGGTTTTATGCGAGGGAATTTTTGAAAGTGTAAGAGGAACGGTCAAACATTCACATACTTATAGGTAAGTCATGAACGAACCAGATTAAATCATGTAAAAGTAATAATAATTAACGGTTGAGATTACTCCCTGGTGTAATGATTTGCCGCCCAAAGAGGAGTGAAGTTTATACGCCATAGATGGATGTCACATCATTGTCTCGATACACAAATCGAGGACTGCAACATTAAATGTCTGGAGCTTCAATCGTCACCTTTTCTGACGTGCAGGCGCTTCAAATATCTAGAAAATCAATTACATTTATTTGCAATCATTAGAATTAAATAATTCAATAGTCGGAGAAATAAATGAGTTGGATTCCCCCTTGACTAATGATTCCCCCTTGATTAATGCACTAGCAGATCGTTGTTGAATTATAACGATCTGCTCGTTCTTGATTTTTTTTTTTTTTGGCAGCTGGCTGCTAATCTTCATAGTTGAAGTTGTGAAGAGCAGATCGTAGTTTGCTGCTTAACTATTTGTTAGCAGCAGATTGTTTTCATCTTGTGAACGATCTGCTACTTTCTTTCATATTGCAGCTCGCTGCATGATGTATTAGTTTACATCAGATCGTTTGTGGAGCAGATCGTTTTTCTTCTTCTATGATCGATCTGCTTTGAACAATCATTTTGAGGAGCTCGCTGTTAATACACAAAATTAAGCATTGTTTTGAAATTAAACATAATTTTAGCGAGGCATCATAACTTCGTAACTAAAGCTAGATTTAGAGGTGTGATAACAGATTGCCTTTTTACCATCAGCTAGCTGTTATCAACACATGTACCAATTTCAAGGTTTATTAAACCCAGTTTTCCACATAGCATTTTGAATCTGTCTTCAGGTAATGCTTTTGTGAGAATATCAGCTCGCTGCATGTCCGTGTGAATTTTCTCTATCTTGATGTTCTTCTTTTCAACATGGTCGCGTATAAAGTGATGTCGAACATCAACATGTTTGCAGCGAGTGTGAAGGACAGGATTTTGCGTGATGGCAATTGCGCTCGAGCTATCACAAAATATTGGCACGCTATCCATGTATGCTTCATAATCTTTTAGTTGTTACTTGATCCACAAAATTTGTGCTGTGCAACTTCCTGCAGCCATGTACTCTGCTTCTGTTGTTGAGGTTGCAACCGAAGTTTGCTTTTTAGAGAACCACGAGATGAGCTTGTTTCCAAGAAACTGACAAGTCCCAGATGTGGATTTTCTATCAAGCTTGCAACCTGCATAATCAGAATCAGAGTAACCAGTTAATCTAAAATTATCATCACATGGATACCATAAACCTATTTCTATGGTCCCTTTGAGATAACGCAATATTCGTTTGGCGGCATCCAAGTGAGATTCCCTTGGACTTGCTTGATACCTAGCACAAACACCAACTGCAAAGGTAATGTCAGGTCGACTAGCAGTTAGATACAAAAGTGATCCAATAATACCACGATACAATTTTACATCTATAGCCTTCCCGAGTACATCAGGGCCAATCTGCCCATTGGTTTGCATTGGTATTTTTCCTGGTTTGCAATCTTTAACTCCAAATTTTGTGATGAGATCGTTAATGTATTTGGATTGGTTAATTAGGATCCCATCAGCAGACTGCTTGACTTGTAAGCCTAGGAAGAAATTCATTTCTCCCATCATTGACATCTTGTACTTGTCCTGCATAAGCTTACTAAATTTGTCACAAAGGAGTTCAGATTTGGATCCAAAAATAATATCATCAACATAAATTTGAACTAAAAGGATATAGTCTTGGACTTTGATGGTGAACAATGTCTTGTCTACTGATCCACGTTTGAATCCCGATTGAAGTAAGAATGTGGACAGTGTTTCATACCAAGCTCGAGGAGCTTGTTTTAATCCATACACTGCCTTTGCTAATCGGTACACCTTGCTTTCATCTTCAACTTCAAACCCTGGTGGTTGTTCCAAATAGACTTCTTCTTCCAGAATTCCATTCAAAAATGCACTCTTTACGTCCATCTGGAATACTTTGAAGCGTTGAAAAGCGGCATAGGCAAGAAACAATCTGATGGCTTCTAGTCTTGCAACAGGAGCAAATGTCTCATCAAAGTCTATCCCTTCTTGTTGACAATAACCCTTTGCGACTAGCCTTGCCTTGTTTCTTACTACTTCACCAGTTTCATCTCTTTTATTCTTGAAAATCCATTTGACTCCAATAACTCCTTGATGATGAGGTCGATCCACTAAGTACCACACATCATTTCTCTTGAACTCATTCAATTCTTCTTGCATGGCATTGATCCAATCTGCACTTTGCAAGGCTTCTGCGATGTCCTTTGGTTCGGTGTGAGCAAGATAGTAGCTTAGTAACGCGCTTTCTCCATGCATGCGTCTTGTTTTGACTCTATCCGTAGGGTTCCCAACAATGAGATCGGATGGATGGCTATCTACCCATTTTCTTCTTCTTTTCATTTCTTCTTCAGAGATTTCGATCTCTATCTCTTCGGGTGGATTTTCAAATTCTGGGTGATCTATGGTAGTTGTATCAAAGAGATCGTTAGTATTTAAATCAATGCATGATACTTCAGTTACCAATTGTTGAACAGATGGTTGTTGAGTTGAGGGAAGGGAAGGAGCATTTTGTTCATCAACAGTTGGTTGAGGAAATTCATGAGAGGTTCCCCCTTCATTTGTTCCCCCTAGATGAGTGAGTTGTCCATCTGTTCCCCCTTGCTTTGAGTTTTCTCCAGCAGGTTGATTATTGATTTCTTCTTCATCTTCATCTCTTCGTGGACTCCACAGTAGAATGTCATCGACTAGACAATCTGTGGAATTTCTCAAGGTTGAGCGAGAGTCATCATCCTTTGAATAACTGTTGTTTGTTCCTGAGACTTCAAAATTTGTTTCATCAAAAACAACATGTGGTGTTACTTCCACAACAAGGGTTCTTTTGTTAAAAACCCTATAAGCTTTACTGATCTCAGAATATCCTAAAAATATTCCTTGATCACTTTTGCTGTCAAAGGTTTTTAATTGGGTTTTCCCATTGTTGTGAATGTAACATTTACAACCAAATGATTTAAAATAAGAGATCCGAGGCTTCCTGTTGTTCCATAGCTCGTATGGAGTTTTCCCATGACGTTTTGTCACAACAGATCGATTTTGAGTATAGCAGGCGGTGTTGACTGCTTCTGCCCAGAACTTCTTTGGGAGATTGATTTCATTTAACATTGTTCGAGCGGCCTCCTTGAGCGATCTGTTGCGCCTCTCCACAATCCCATTTTGTTGTGGTGTACGAGCTGCTGAAGTTTGATGATGAATTCCCATCTTTGAACAGTATTCTTCGATCATATGATTAATAAATTCGGTTCCACGATCAGATCGAATGGTGATGATGGAAGACTCCTTTTGATTTGAAAGTTTGTTGAGGAGATCGGGTAGTTTCTCTAGTGTTTCCTTTTTCTTGAACATAAAAATAACCCAAGTAAATCTAGAGAAATCATCAATAACAACAAGAGTATACTTTCTACCGTTAATACTTAATGGAGATACAAGTCCAAAAAGGTCTAGATGTAGGAGCTCTAGAATTCTTGAAGTGGAGTGGGCTGTCTTTGTAGAGAATGAGGCTCTTGTTTGTTTTCCCGCTTGGCAGGCATCACATTTATGGTCTTTATCGAATATTTGATTGGGTAGACCTTCAACCAAATTGTCCTTCACCAGCTTGTTGATTGTCTTGAAGTTCAAGTGGCTTAAACGTTTGTGCCACAGCCAGCTGGTTTCTGAATTTGATTTTGTCACTAGACAGGTTTCACTTTGATTGTTCCATTGTACAATATATAACCTGTCCTGTAGAATCCCAGTAAGAAGAATTTCTTCTCCTTCTATGTTTTTGACAAGACATTTGTTAGCAGTAAATTCTACTCTCTTGTTATTAGCACAAAATTGGCTAATTGAGAATAGATTATGATTTAATCCTTCAACATACGATACATTTAAAATAGTAGTGTTACCAACTTGAAGGTCACCATAACCCTTTGTGTATCCTTTTGAGTTTCCTCCAAAGGTAACATTTGGTCCAGTGCACTCCTTGTAGTTGATTAACAATTCTTTGTTGCATGTCATATGTTTGGAGCATCCACTATCCAGTATCCAAACTGCACCCCGAGCTGTGCACGATCTTCTCATCGATCTCCTATCCTGCAAAGAAAATTCATTTAGCTACCCCACTGAATGAGGGTGCTTTGTTAGTAGACAAAGTTCCTTTTGGAACCCAAATTTGTCTGATTATGGAGACATTCTGTGATGGTCTGATTTGCCTCCCACTAAAATCAATGTACACGATTTTCTTTTGAGCAGGTGGATGATTGGGCACATGTTTCCTAAGAGCAGTTGGTTTGTGATAGACTTGTGGTTTTCTCTAGTTGAATTGTGGAGGAGCTCGCTGATGGTTAGCCTTTGGAGCAGGTTGATTGAACTTTTGTGCAGGTGGTTTTCTTTGTTGAAAACCAATTCCTTGTGAAGTGAACCTCTGTCGTTGCTGTCCTTGATCCTTGATCAAAATTGCTTGCGGCTGTTTTGCACTATTTTTGAGATTTACTATCTTGTCCTTTCCCTTTTCCTTGACAAAGTTTCCTTTGGGTGGACCTTTGTCAACTCCATTAAAACCAATTCCTCCATGATCTGACGATCTCCTTTGCATATCATTGATGAGATGAACTCTGTCTGATTTTTTGTGGATGTAATAATTAAGCATTACACCAAAGTTTTCCGCCTTGTTGTTGGCCGACGATTCTCTTTCAATTAAATCCGTGATTTTAGCATTAAGAGCGTAGACTTCTTCACTCTTGTTCTTTATCTGCAGAAGCATTGCCTTCTCTCTATCATTGAATGAAGCACTTACTTTCTTCATTTCTTGAATAGTGTTAGCCATTCTTCCATTTTCTTTAATGGCATGTTTGAACATCTTGTTCAATCTTGCATGATCTTCCATGAGTTTGTTGAAATCTTCTATGGAAAGATCGTCTTCTTCTTCTTCATCTATCTCCTCGTTGTCACCCGAATCATACATAGGTGAGTTAGAAATAGGAGAAGGACAATTAATTACTACCTCATTATTGTCGAGTCCATTGTCATGCCCCATGAGACACTCATCCCATTCTTCATCTACTTCAGCGATGAAGGCTTCATCGTTTTCGGATGAGCTGTCGGTTAATGTGTGTGATGTAGTTTGTTCTTCCGCGAGCATAGCTTTTCTTTGTTCTCGTAGCTTTCTATCTCGCTTGTTTCTTAGTTCCTCTCTCTCAGCTTTAGAGATATCTGGGCAATCTGTTTTAAAATGACCTTTCCTGCCACATTTAAAACAAGAAAATTCGGACAAGTCAGCCTTAATATAGGAAGAGTTAGGTTTTACTTCATTTTTCCTTTCTGGTCGATCTCCCGAACGTTCTTTTCCTTTGAAGTTTCTGTTGTTGTCCTTGTATAGACGTTTATATCTATTTGCCCTTAGCTCCATCTTCTGGAATCTTTGAGCCATGAGTGAGTATTCCTCAAAGTAGTTTTTGGTGGGATAATTTTCATCATCCGAGCTTGATGCGTCTTTTATAATCACCGTAGGTGTTGATTTTCTTTCCACCTCCTTTTCCTTCAACTTGGCTTTGAAGGCTGTTTCCTTTTCTTTCATTCCTGCAGCAGATGGTTTACTACAAGAAGAGTTAGACTGGCCATGAATACGATTTATTTCATATTCATTGCCCGTTAGTAAATCAAATAGAGAATCAGTGGTAAGAGAGTTAAACTCTGGCATCATGGGATGCATGGCTGAGTAGATTTCCCAGGTAGCGGGTAGAGCACGAATGACTTTCAAGTTTTTCTCTCGTTGAGAATACTTGTTTTTGTCGATGATGGCTATTTCAATCAATACTTCTGTGAACCGGTTCTTCATTTGAGCTATGGTTTCTCCTGACTTCATTTTGAATTCTTCAAATTTGTTACAAGCAATAGACAGCTTGTTTTCTTGTATGATGTCTGATCCACGGCTAATTTCTTTGAGTACATCTCACATCTCCTTTGCAGTTTGAAGATGTCTGATTTTGGCCAAGTACACGCCTCTTACTGTACTCGAAATTAGACCTTTGGCGAAGTCATCGAGTCCAGCTTCTTTTCTTTCTTCAACGGTATATTCGTCAATGGTCTTTTCCTTTTCAACTATGACCAGTGAAGGGGTTGGACCAGTTCCATCCTTTATCTCAGCACTTCTCTTGTTCATGATTTTGATAGGTCCATCAGTAATGACCTTCCACATTTTGATATGTTGTGCTCGTAAACACATCTCAATTCTGAAACTCCAGTCTTCATATCCGGCAATGGAGAAATCCTCACAAGCACGTATCATCTGTCCTTCCATAACTTCAAGGTAGATGATTAAATAAATGCAAGTGCAATATGCTGTGAAAACGTTTTCAGGATCTATTCAAGAAGACCACACAGAGATAATCTCTTGTGAATTAGAAACAATGGTCAAAATGAACCACTGCTCTGATACCACTTGTTGGTCCCGAAAGAGCTAGATTGGTGTATGGGGGGGGGGAATACACCAATTCAAAACTTTTTAGGTTATCTTGTTTAATACTCTAAGTATAAGGCTTTAGCACTCTTAACAACTTAAGATAGCTTGAAGTAGTCAGATAAATCTTCTTATTAGGAAGATTAAGTCTCACTCAAATAATACCTTATGTGTGGATAACAATAATCAAGAGACACAAACACAGATTTAAGCTTGATTAAAGTTGTGTGCGGAAGTTGGTGGTTAATGCTCTTTTTAAGATGAAAACGTTTTCTTTCTTGAAATAGTTAATAACCCAGATTTTATATGTATGAGTATGATGAAGATGATGGAGAAGAAAAACAGAAAGTAAAGAACACAAGAGTTAACGTGGTTCGGGATAAACCTCCCTACGTCCACGGCTCGATCAAATTAGATCGAAATCAACTAAAGTCTCCTTTCTTTTTACTCGTTGAGTACGAGCCACAAGCTTTATCAAAACTAGATAAAAACTTGTGATTACACTTCTTCTTCCTAAGATTGAGAACTACAATCTAGGAATATAACTGGATCAAAACTAGATCCTAACTTTGGATTTTGAAACAAACAAATTTCCAGAAAGTAATAACTTCAAGAACTGTAAACACTCAAGAGAATTCTTGATTTTGAAGGAGTGCTTTGAACGTTGAAAGCTTGAAGTATTTTGAGCAGAGTGAAGGTAGTTTTCGCTTGAATTCTCGTACTCATTTCTGGAGATGAAGGTGGTATTTATAGCTTCAATGAAGAAACTATCCGTTGGAGAAGAAGAGGTCCTTCTTCATTGCATTAATGACTGCATTAAATGCATGGCAGTGTGGTTAAAACACGCGCTGTCAAAGTGAGAGTGGTTACCACCTTTCATGGGATTTCCCAATGTATCGCCATACTGGGAATGATTCACCGTACTGAAATTTTGATATTCTTGTACTTCATTCCTTAAAGCATGCTGTTGATGTGACAATACAAGGAGAGGTTGACTTGTGACAAATTTAGGTATGTCGGCAGTCCACCGTAGTTACAGTGAGGAGCAGCTTGATTTTAATGTCATAGCAGCTCGCTGACTTTTGTGTTGGAGCTTCATCTCATTCTTCTTTGACTTGAAGCAACCAGATTGTTTTCTCGAATCAGACGATCTGCTATATTAACGTAGAGATGATAAGATCGTTTTTGGACATAACACGATCTGTTGTAGAATAGACCAGTGGGTTTTACTTCTTTTGAAACGCGCTGCTTCATCCACTTGTAATGTCTTGATAACGATCTTGTTGTAGAAATATAGCAGCGGACTGTTCCTCTAGAAATGTCTTGAGAACGATCTTGTTGAGGAAATAAACCAGCGGGCTGTTCCTTCTTTAACAACGAGCTGCCAAATGACTTGTAGAATATACCAAGTATATTTTGAACCAATTGAAAACTCAAACTCTAAACAAGAGAATCAGATCGTTATAAGTAGACTTGAAATTTCAATCTACTTTTACAATTGTGATCTGCTTAAAACATAATCTAGAAATGAAACTAAGGCAAGCAAGTTGGTATGACAGCTCGTTGTAATTTATGAGAAGCAGATCGTTAATTACTTTAAAACGATCTGCTCTCTGTTTAACGAGCTGTCTTACATGAGGGAGTAAACACTTGCAATAATAACTATCATTGTGTCCAGGATATCAAACACAAGAATAAGACAGATCGTTATTTACTTTTAAAGAAAACGATCTGCTTCTTTTACACTTAAGATAATCCTCAATAGATGACAATGATAATTAGGTTTCCAAAACAACAAAGTGTAGTTTCGAGTAGCATCATCAAAACCAATATAAATTTCTGGGGTTCCCAACACCGGTGTTTGAAACGTTTGAAGCATCGGTCTATTTATAGGACACTCTCAAGAATATATCCGTTATGAGAGAGAGCTTCATCAGTAGCATTTGAAATTCTTCTCGTTGGAGTCGTCGTCATTTTTACCATTTTTGGTGTCTGCAATAAGATTTGGTTTACCTACTAAGATCTTTTCCAAAAATGGAAATGTCTATAGAAAGTAGTTGTATCACTCAGTGGCTGGGTTCCAAAGACTTAAATTTCAGTGCAGAGCTTCAGTAGACGAGATCTTCATACTTCAATGTTTCTTAATTCTTAACACTTCAGGACATAACTTCAATAGATGGTTCTTCAGTGCTAGCTTATAAACTGAGTTACTAAAACTTCAATACTGGTTTTGATTCTTCAGTCTTGAGTTCTTCAAGATGAATGTACCTGTAAACTGAACTTATTAACATATGAGTTCTTAAAATAAGACTAAGATCATATTTAAGTTTTGGACTTAATACATCTTTTAGGGGAGGTTTTGGAACCTAAATCAAACATTTATAAATATTTCCCAACAAATTTACAACTTGATATATTTATATCATAAATATTAAACCCTCGTAAACTTGTCTATTAGTAGACTCGTATAACAACTTAGTATTTTTTTTCGAATATATTTGAATTTAATTTATATACTCATATTCGTTTTAAGTAAAGTAAAAATAATTATGATACTCATTATTATTAGATGTGTTCAAAAGAATTGTAATCGGTGGTTATGGGAATTGAATCGTTAGAGATTATTAAAATTTTGAATCGCAATTGTGTAGGAAGCGGTTGGGTTTCGATGTCGGTTTCAAATATTCCTAATTGTGAACCAGTTTTTCATTAATATATTGTTTATCACTATTTTTTAATTATGTATAATTTAAAATTTTGCATTATAATTTCTAAAATATTGTAAAAATATACTTTTTGTAAGACGAATTTAAAAGAACCAACAGTTTAAAAGTTATAGTTAAAAGTTCAAATTTCATCGCAAATAACTTTTAGTGACAATTTTGTTTGCCCGTCGTTACTTCTCATTATTATTTCTCTAGTTAAATGTCAATAATGACGGTGTAGTGCAATTTTTGCTCTCAATAAAATCATGTTTTCTTGTATTGTTTGTGTTGGGAAATATTTATGGATTTTGATTCAGATTCCAAAACCTCCCCTTAAAGATGTATTAAGTCCAAAACTGAAATCTGGTTCTTAGTCTTGTTTTAAGAACTCACTTGTTAAGGAGTTCAGTTTACATGTACAAGCAACCTAAAGAATTCAAGACTGAAGTTTCAAGACCAGTACTGATGTTTTCTTAAACTCAGTTTATATACCAAAATTGAAAAACCATGCCACTGAAGATATGGTCTGAAGTTTTGAAGATTGAAGTTAATTGAAGTAAGAAGGACTCGCTCTCTGAAGCTCTGCACTGAAGCCTTCACTGAAGTTATGCTAGCCACTGAGTACCACGCTATTTCTACAGGCATTACCACTTCTGGAAAAGATCTCAGTAGGTGAAGCAAGATCTTGTTGCAGACACCAAAAATGGTAAAAAGGACGACAACTCCAACGAGAAGAATTTCAAATGCTATGGACGAAGCTCTCTCCCACAACGGGTATATTCTTGAGAGTATCCTATAAATACCCCACTGCTTCAAATGCTTCAAACACTGGTTACCAAGCTCTCTCATGCATTCAAGCTCACAACTTTCCCAAGCTTTCAATCGCTCTCAGATTTCAAGATTCTAGAACACTCAAACCTTATTTCATATTTCTTAGTGTGTTCTTAAGTAGCGATTCATTGTAACCGAAGAATAGATCTAGCATAGAATTAGTTTTCTAGCTGGAAGTGATCAGAATTCATTGTTCATCAAACCTCTTAAGGTTGATCACTGTAAGACACCACTCCACTTAGTTGGAAATCCTCGACTCACATCGAGACACGTGGACGTAGGAGTTTTTATCTCTGAATCACGCAAATCAAATTATGTATCTTCTCTATTTACTTTCAGTATTTGTTCTCTACCAATATATTACATCAATTGAATACTGATTAAACGCAAACTTAGACATTAACATTAAATTTTCTGATAAACGAGTAATCTTTTAAACCACCACTTCCGCACGTATACTTAAGATATTAGTCCATCAATCAAACACTAAATGTAGACTGAATGATTGCTATATAAAGGTAAACACTCTACTGAAGCTACCTCCCTTCAGACTTTCAGCCTTCACTGAAAACTTGTTTTAATTTGAAAAGTTTTAAATTGGTGTATCCCCCCATACACTCAGTACACTCGTTTCGAAACCAACAGTTTGCATGTTATCGAGTGTAAACAATTATCTACATTCATGGTTTACTATGGAATAATGATAAAAATGACATGAATTGAATTCAATAATTACTCGAGGGTTGTAAAAAAATCGAATCGAACCGAATATAATAATATTCGATTCTATTCGTGAAATTATTCGAATCATTCGATTTGTATTATATTCATTTTTTAATATTAAATAATGATTTGGATCCGATTCAGTATGAATATTCAAATATTCGTATTCGATTCGTAATAAATATTCGAATATTCGATTTGAATATTTGATTTGTTCAATATAATAAATAATAGTAATATTTAAAATTATGAAACTCAAATTTCGATCTGATTCGTTAATATTCGATTCAAAATCTCACTATAACAAAAATTAAATATTAAGTTCAAATTTATTTTGTTAATATATAAAACAAGTTTTACATTTAAATAATTATATATAAATATATGTTTATACATTTATATGAATATTAATATATATATATATGTTATATATAATTTTATTCGAATATTTACGAATTTCGAATTGAATATAATAATATTAATCAAAAAATTAACCGTATTCAAATGAGTCACCAAATTTTGAATCGATTACCGTATCGAACCAAAATTATTTGATTCGTTTACGACTCTACTTGTTGAAGCAAAAAAATATGAGCTTGTATGTCTTTGATTATTATGACAAATAATTAGTAATGTTAATTTTTTGGATTAAAGATAAAAGAAAAATACATGTAAAGTATAATCAAATACATTTAAAATATCTACTCATTAATAAATAACTTAATATGTGGGTTATAATGAGGTTCAATTCCATTCTCTAATAATCATATACGGCGAAAAATTATCAATTTGATTGAATTCTCAAATATGTATTAAAATATAGTCATTAAATAATTTTTATATTAATGTAAATGATAATTAAATATGAAATAATATGTAATCTAATATAAAATATATAGGTAAATAAGAAGATTATATATTATTTGATTGAATTCTCAATTTTTATTATTTATATTGAAAAATATATATGAATTGTTACAATACTAAAAATATGTTATAATAGTCATATGTGATAAATTATAACATTCATTTTTTTTTTCAAATAAAATTTAAATATAGACATTTTCAAACAATTTATAATTTTTTTAATTTATTAGAAAAGGTTATATATAATTTATATAAATATTTATTAAATCAGTTATCAAAATATAAATATCAAACTAATATATCACTATATATATTATATTTATAAAAATTATACTACTAAATATGGAGTAATATATAATAAAATATAGTATGATATACAATGAAATAAAAATATAACAAAAATATCATATGTCTACATGAAAATAAGAATATACTGTATAATATTATATGTGATTAATATGATTTTATTAATAATATATTAATTTAAAAGTTAATATTACACATTATTGCTTACATCATGGAATGATTCTTAAAATGTGTCTACTAATTAATTAGGATTATAATTACCATGTCTAGACCTCCTCATTAATACTCCTTCCATCCTACTAAATTTGACACATTTTTTTTTATTAGGACGTCCCACTAAACTTGACGCATTCCAAAAAAATAGTAAAAATTATCTGTTTAAAAAGGTGTGGACCCTACCACCTTTATCACTCTTACACTATTTATACACTCTCCTTAATAACAGTACCGAAAAAAATGTGTCAAACTTAATGAGACGGATGAAGTATAATAGTATTTTAAAAATAAATTTTTTTGAAAAATAGCAAAAATGAAATGTGAGGCTTGGAGGTTTCAATGGGTTAGGTAGATAGGTTTGACTCAATTTGTATTATAATATAAATGGGGTGTTTGGTTAATCCTCACTTTTTTTTTACATCTCCTTAGATATTGATCTTCATATCTCTTGTTAATCACTCAAATAAGTGATTATATAAATACACTAAAATTGAGATGATTATATAATCACTCATTTGAGTAATTAAGAGATATTGAGAATGGTGAAATTTCTAAAAAGAGATAAGAAATGAAGGATTATCGATAGAAAATGAGAGATTTAAAAGTGATTATCTACTAAACCAAACATCATGTAGTATCAATCGGTCTGCTACCGATTAACCGAACTTAAAATTTTAGGATCCTTTACCGGAACTGGCTATTTTACCGGTATAACCGGTTAAGGTACCACTTTTATATTTTTAATTATTTTTATTTTAAAAATATTAATTTCAATCAATAATAATTTAATATAAATATAATTAAATATAAAAATGTAAATATTTTATAATATATAAAATATTTTTAAATATTTAATTTTATAAACTAGTACCCGATTCGGTACCGAACCCAATACTGATTATTCGGGTACCATTATTTTAAAAAATTAAGAATCGACGATAGCCGGTATTTTACCAAAAAATCAGTACTTGGTAACTGATTTCCGATCCGGTACCAATTCTTCCCGAAAACTGATTACCGATTGACACCTCTAGTAATTAAAACAAATTTAACAATAGTTAATTTGCAATAGTATTTTTTTTTTTTCGTTTTTACTTTTTCAAAACAATACGGAACAACCCGCATTTTCACTGAAGTAAAATAATACTACGTGGTTGATAAAAAAATTCATGTATGAAGTGGATAACGATTTTTTTATAAGTAGTTACAATTAATTAAGACATTAGTTAGAGTTTATCATTAGATTCATTCATCCCGATTAGAATATATTATTATTCTATACTATTGTAATTTATTTTCTTAATTTTTAATGCATTGACACATGTTATGAAGCATAATTTGAACAAACAAAATGTTAACAAATAATTGCCATTTATGTAGATAAATTATCACACACCGATCTTCAACTTGATGCTAGAGAATATAATTAATTATGTTGAGATGATACAAAATATAATTATATAATTTTCTTTATTTCTTTTTAGTCGAGAGAACTAATTTCTGATACAATTATTTTTATATATACATTTTATTAATATCTGGATACCAAAAACTTCTGACCAAATCTTCAAATAATGTATATATTAGGACTAAAAAATTAAAATATAATAAATATTTTAATATATTAATTATATAACAATTGGGACACATCAAATATTATTTACTACTCACTCCTTCCCCTAAAATTGACATAGTTTGACCAAAAAAATTTCACAAATTTGGTCAAATTAGGCTACTTTAGTGGGACGAAGGGAGTATAACATTTTATAAATAATGATATAGAGATGCTTTGGAATATAATAAATACTAACCACCAACATAATAGTATATAAATTCTAGCCATTTTTTAATTTTTGGGACAAAAATATCCTTTTAAATACTTCACCGCCGTATCCCCACGTATAGGTATGAATGGTATGATTTTAATGATTCATACGATTCATACGTAATTTCTAAAAAAACGAAAAATTTATCGGTTAAATAAATTTCACCACCATCGATATCACAATCAAAATTTATTTTACAAACAAAATTGAAGACACACCACTAACAACAATAAATTATCAAAAATCAAACTACACCAACAAAAAAATTCAAACAAATAATATTTAGATATTGTGTATGAATTATATGATTTTAGTGATTCATACCATTTATACGTGAATTGTATGAATATTACTACATATGTATGAAGGGTATGAATCATACTAAGCAAGCGAATTCTTACTCAGAATGTTAAAAATAAAAAAAAAATCGTTGGTTAAATATATAAGGTTATTTATGATAATTTACAATAAAAATGAGTATAATTTATATAATATTATATTGGTGACTACTATTTATCTTTCACTATTTTATTTGACTATTTTATATTTTACCTGGAATAATATGATGCATTGCGTGCGTAAAAACAATGTTGTGAAGCAAGAACTAAAAAACGCACAAATTTGAATGAACAATAATGGTGACGGCTTCGGCGTCGATGACTACGATGATGATGACTGATGAGAGAAAGAGAGAGAATTTTCTACAATGATGGTGATGACTGTATGCTTGTCATTGGTGGGTAAAATTCGGACCGCAACCCTTAAAATAGTTACTGTCCTAGAACCAGAATCGGAAAGTTAAATATCAGATCGGTACCGGACCCGTACCATTCATTAAATTATAGATATTTACGGGCCGAGAGAATACCCATGAATATTTTTGGGTATGAGTCACTCATGTGTATTTCTAAGTTTGATTCATATAAATATTCTAGTTACCAATTTGTTAAAGCGAATTTGGATTTCAAATAATTAATTTGTTGAATTTTAATTATATTGATATTGGTTTACATGAAATTAGCTACAATTATATTTGAAATAATAACTTAAAATTACATATGCTAGTATGCAATTAAGAATGTAACACGAGATATTATGAAATATCATTTTTTAAGATAAAATATTTGAAAAAAAATGATCTAGCCAGGTCGAGCTAGAACCGGAACCGTACATTACGGGTCGGGTCTGGACTGACCATAAACGGGTTTGTACAGGTCTGGAACCAAAATCGGAACCATAAATTTAAAATAAGCGAGTTTTGACCGATTTCAGATTTGGTCCGTTCCAAATTTTACCTACCCATTAACCAGCCCGAATGACGGTCAGTCTATGACCACGATGGTGTCAGCGGTGATGGATGAACATGTGTTGCAATTACTTCCTTACCGTTTTACTATTTCCATTTTTTATTAATATTTAATTATTTGTTTAAAAAAAGAATTAACATATTTAATAATATGAATAAATTGGTTAAAAGTAGTTAACGAAATTAATGAGGCAAATGGGTGTTAAATTGGTGATGCTGATTGCCTAACCCTTTTAATTTACATTACAAAGAAATACTTCTCCCACTACTTAAATGATCCTTCTAAATTAGGTAATCAGTAATGGCGTTGACCCAATTCATTTTATATTAATTGTCTTTCAACCTACTAAAAATTCTCGATATACATTAACAAATTAAAGGATATTTTTTAAGATACTGAGTGTGTTATATAAATATTCTTGCATAGTTTAAATGGTTTTATTTTTGGGGGTTTAAGTTTTTATACTGATGATGAGGCAGCTAAATTCACTTTGATACAAATTAAAGTTGGGAAAGGTTTGTACACAGTAATTTGACACTTTTCCAGCTATTTCATTTTAAATAGAGAAGAATGTGGTATATATGTAATCATGCTAACATAATTTCAAACCAAACAAAATAATAAAAACAAGTATGACATTTTGCCTATTAAAGAAACACTTACTGGTTAAAGGTAAGCATAATGTAATTCATAAAGGTGAGTGACCAAACAAACAAGTGTAATTAAAAACAAATTAAAGGAGAGTTGTGTGAAGGTCAAAATACTGCCCACCAAAACCTTCATTGACTCTTCAACGTCCTCATGGAATTAATGATACATTTATGTTAAATTGTGATACTCAATAAAATTTATGATTATTGAAAGCCTAATTAATTTTGTGATTTCTTATATTCAAATGTATTACTAATTTTGACTTGAGAGGTGTAAAAATATGAGTAATTAAGATAATAATTGTTCAATATTGAAGTGAAGGGATTTCGAACCTTTGACTTTAAATATTACCGGAACAATCAAATTCGAATATGGATAATATTATAAAAATCAAGCATGAATTAAGTCAGCTGTCAAATTTTGCACCATTGTGCTATAATTTGTGAGTTAATACTCAACTCACGAATGAATTAGGTTGACTTGACGCCCCATTTCATATTTTCTGCACCAACACATGTAATTTTTCTTTGAATTTGCATGATAATACAAAAACACAATTTTTACAAATTAATATATATGTATCCAATTACAAGTGTAAACATTATTAAATCAAGACGTAGTAAATACTGTACGAATGATATATAACTTGATTCAGGAGCAGCTCAAATAATGAAATATACTATAAATTAAAATCATATTGCTCATTTGGCCTTGCAATTATTTAAAAACAAAAAAAAGATGAGGTAATTATACCACAAGTGAAATAGCTTGTGTTAATGAACCTCCAAAGAGTATATTGCAAGTAATCATAAAAAGGATTGTTTTTAATTTATTTATTTAATACTGAAGCAACTCCAACAAAAAGCGTACCTTTGGTCCTAAGGTGTCACCTATTACTGATGTTACATTTCTCCCTCAAACTAAAAGACATGCTACTTACTTCACATGCTGCATAGTTAAAACTATAATTTATTAATTATATAAATTATTAACTAAGCTTATTGCAAAAACTTTAGTACAATGTTACTAGCTAGCGTATTATCCCTCATTAATGTGAGTAAAATAGTAGTATTTTCAATCTGAGTTTATTCTCACCGGTCACGTAACTAACATATAGTATATAGTATATTAGATGCTGCAGTAGGAGCAGAAGCAGCAACAGAAACAACTCCACCTCAGCTAATTATGTTAGTTCAAAGTTGTTGAAAAATCCCATTCCATCCAAAATTCTCACCACCCCTTTCTTTCTTCCTTCCCACATCACAAACACCCCCCAATTTCTCAACCTCTTTTATACCTATTATCATTTCCCATTCTCCATCACACACACACAAACAAACACATATTTCCTGATGGGAGAACACACATTGACAGACACCCATACAAATTCTGATCACTACTATTACTCAAACACAATGAGTCCATCAAGAATCTTGAGAATATCAATCTTCACATTCCTCAAGCACTTCCACCACCTCTCCACCACCCCCTCCCTCCTCCTCCTCCCCTTCGCCGCCTCCACCCTTCTCTCCCCTCCCCTCGTCGCCGCCTCCCCTCTCTTCCCTTTAGTCCACGGCCGCCTCCGCTCTCTCTTCTTGGCCGCCGGCATCCCCCCTCAATCTGAACTCTTCTCCATCCTCAACCTCAAGCTCTCCCAAACCCTCCTCTCCTTCACCTTCTCCCTCCCCTTCTCCCTCTCCTTCCTCCTCCTCGCCAAAACCTCCATTATCACCCTCCTCCGCCACCACCACCACAAACCACCTCCTATGCTCTCAACCCTCACCCGCCTCCTCCACACCCAGCTCTGCAACTCCCTCCTCATCCTCTCCGCCAACGCCACCTGCTTCTCCCTCCTCGCCGTCGCCTTCAACTGCGCCGACGTCCTCGCCCTCTCCTCCCCCCATCTCCGCCTCCTCCTCTCCGCCACCGCCGCCATCGTCTACTCCATCATCCTCGCCAACGCCTACGTCGTCGCCGGCCTCGCCCTCATCATCGCTGCCGCCGCGGGAAACGGAGGATTCGCGGCGATACTGCAGGCGTGCGTGGTGATCCGAGGGCGGAGCTCCGCCGCATTGTCAGTGGCGGTGCCGATGAACATGGTGATGAGCGGCGTGGAGGCCCTCTTTCAGTACCGTATCTTCAATGCTTACAGCCGTGAAATGGCGATCGATACATCCATGGTTGTGGAGGCGGCATTCATCGCCTACATCTATGCGATGGTTCTTGTTGTTGATACTGTAGTTGGTTATGTGTTGTTGAGAAGCTGCAGAGAGGATTTTTCCGACAGCTGCTTCAGAGATGTCAAGCCATCACTCGTTTAATTAATCGATTCATCCATCGATCATCGATTAAACATTCTTTTTTTTATAGTTACTTTTTTGTTTGTAATTAATAAAGTTTGTGCAGAAAGAAAGAAAGAAAGATGTGGATCGGATTAATCTTTTTTTTATTCTTTTTTTTGTGAATACGAAGTTAGGTCGGTTTTTGTGGTGGAAAATGTAATTAAAGATAATGAGATGAGATTGAATTAAGTAATATGTTTGTAGTAGGATGAAGATGTAGGTATTTTGGTTAACAATCTATATAAGTATCTATAATAGTTGAAACCGTGTAATGCTAAAAGAGGGGTGAGATGTTCAAATTTTCACTATCGTCTATATTTGTTGAGTGGTCCTATCCTATGCTAAATCTACCTTAATGTACATTGTTTTGCTTACGATATATAAATGTGGTTCCACTACTTCAATTTCGATTGGGATTTTCAATCGAATAATTGATATCAAAGTTGGAGTTTTGAGATGTCATCAATCGAATCTGATGGAGCCATCTCCAAGCTGGGTGCCTAAGGGGAAGAGTTGTTGGACACAACAATTCTAGGGGTTATGACGAGTCACGACTGTAATCCGAGGTGACGGTCATTTGGGGTCATGGTAGCCCTGTGGTCCGGGGTTCAAATGAGCGCCAACATATGCTCTAAGGTCTAATGCATCCTCCAGAGTACCGGGATGATGGTGAGAGGGATTGTTGGGATGCAAAATCTAGAACCTCTCGGAGGGTAGATCATCCATGTCGTACTCGAGAGAGTTTATGGGAGTGCAGTTTTTCTGAGCCGAAAAGAGGTTAAATGAATTGATTAGTATTACTTATACTAACATGATGTATCATCTTTTCAAATGATATTTTAGTAGAAATTCAAAAGTTAAAGCGTAGTTGGTTTGGAACAATGGAAATTGTCCCTAAGAGCAATGAACAATATTTTGTTGCTTACTCTTTGCACATTTATCTTAAATACTTTTTCTTATACTCGATGATATTTCACTATTTGTCTTCAAATCGACGGTTTGCCATCTACGTACTGCAACATAACATAAATCAGAATTGAATACCACTGTTTTATTTCCGTTAAAATTGGTTGATTAAATTATAATACACCCTAGCTATAGCTACTCAATCTTTATAACTAGTATTTCTGATTTCTTGAATTGAACACTGTTATGTTATGTGGCAGCACTACACCTCTCAACTCTCTTTTAGGATATATTATACGCTTTCAACTAATTTTATAGATATTAGAGTAGATTATATATTAGGGGAAATAGGCTAAACTAGCCACTTTAATATTCAAAACACAAAAAATAACCATACAAATAAAAATAATAAAATAGTAACCACTCTATATTTATTTTTCCTTTATTGCCCTTTCATTAATTAAACTAGTTTATGCACCCGTACGATGCACGGTGAGACTCGCATGTAAGAGTTAAAAATATTCAAAATAAATTTAATTTAAATAATGTATAATCATAAAATAGTATTCGCAAATAAATTACAATTGAATTGTTAAATTAATAAAATCATCTTCCATATAGGCTTCGTAAAAATCCAAGCTAAAGAGTACTTACTCTGTCTCAATATTGTTGGTTACTTTGTTTCACAATTAGAAAAAAGAAACCAAAAATATTGGGAGGAAGGGAGTAATATTTTTCACAATTTAACTATTATGCAAAGTATAATCATATAAATAAAAAAAGATACATACATTTATTTGGTCTACTGTTAATTAATTAATGGTCTACATATAATTAATCTTATATATATATATATAAATATGTAGACATTTCAATTATAATCATACAAATAATACCATACAAAAATAAAATTATGTAACTATTTAAATATATCTATATATATATTAAATAGGAAAAAAGTGAAAAAAAGATAGAAAATACGTGATATATATTTAGATCTTTTCATATATATATAAAATTCTCTCCAATTCATTAATTATATCATAACTTTTAAATATTAAATATATTATTTTTATATTATATATCAAATTAAAGCTCTTATCGAGAGCTTTAATTTAAGATACATATTGTAAATATTTTGATGAACGAAATAATATAGTTTTAGAGAAGGAAAGGTTATAGGGGAGATAAAATAAATAATTATTTAGATTAAAAAATTTGGAAAAATTAAATGCTAACGTGTTTTGAAAAATAATAAACATTATGGAGAGAAATTTTGATTCCCACGTTCATTTGAAAATAACTAACCCAAAAAATTAGGAAAAAAAATTGGCGCTAAACACTATTAGTTATAAACCTTGTTTTCATATATTAATAGATTAACATACTTATTCATTATATATATTTTGAAGAATAACTGCTCATAATCCAATAACTAACTTGATTTGGTTCATATTGTAAAATAAATTATTATTATAGATTCATGCCTAGGGTTCATATGGTAGGGTATAGTATTTAATTATAGACATAGAAGGCTAGATTTATGGTTTTTTATACGTGTAGCTATTATTTGGGTTTACTATAACAAAATGGTTATTATAGAAGTTACCCCTATATATTAACCGAATGCCACGTACCTAGATGTTGATCGTATTGATTTCTAACCGCTTAAGAGCATCCCCAATGGGGGGTTCACAAATAGTGGGTTCGGTGGCACAATCGTAAATAAATGGAACTTTTTTGGGTGGGGTTTGGGAGATTGTGTTGGTAGGTAGCAGTGGGAGTTTCTAACTTTGGGTTTCCGGAGTCTCTACTTTAATAATTGTAGAATGATTGAATTTGAGAAAAATGATATTAATTTATTTTGTTAATTTAAATTTGTAATATAAATTAAATAAATACGAAAAAAAATAAATAAAAAAACGAAATTTAAAATAAGAATTACAATAATTAAGACACAACATTCAATTTGAAATAAAAATTACAATAATTAAAATACAACACTAGAAATTAAAATTACAATAATTAAAATACAACACTAGAAATTAAAATTACAATAATTGAAAAACAACATTAGAAATAAAAATTACAATAATTAAAAAACAACTAAACTAAAAATCAAACCTACTCCTAATTTGAGCACACATAGTAGGATTGAAATAGGGTATTTATAGATAAATAAAAGAATAAAAAAAAAAAGGGAAATTGACCCGGGTCCCTCCCCTCTGCGGATGCTCTAATCTAGCTACTACTATTTATCTAAATCCTTACCAAACTTTACTCCATGTATCTTTACATGCATTCATGCTATTCTATTTAAGATCTAGCTACTGCTCCTTCCTTTTGGTAATAATAACTTTATATTCATTTTGTAATGTTACATTAATAATGATCTATTTTATTTTTTGGTAAAAATTAATATATAAAATGTTTATCGATTTTCGTATAATATATAAATAAATATCAGTATTCATTAATTATTTTTAATTATTATTAAAAAGTAAATGAATTATTATTAGTTAATAAGAGGCAGTACTCGAATATGTTTTGGGTAATAGGTAGTAATAAATAGTCTTACCAATTATGAAGGTTTGACACATTAAATGTTTATTGGTGTCGGTGCTCAACATTCTTTGTTTTTTACTACTACTTTACTTGGACTGCAATTTCAGATAATTATTTGAATGAAATAAAAGCTCGAGTTATTATACGTCACTTACAATGGAAATTGCATATATATGGATAGATAAGTTCCAATTTGACTTACAATCTTCATTCTTCTTTCTCATTTCATTTATATTCCATCTTGCATACAACTCAATCAAATGCATCTAAATTTATTGCATCACTTATTTCTTTTGCGCACATAAACTAAAATAAAATTGTGTAAAAAAAAGTGATAAGATTCACAATTCCTTTTTATTTTTATAGAAACAAGCTAATAATAGAACACCCCAAAATGAAGACAAGTAAATAGTAGTACGTGGGTCAAAGGAAGGAAGTATTATGTACTTGAAATTTAATTTCATAATATATGTAATAAAAATCAAAGAATGCAAATATAGCTCTCTTTTATTTCACCAATGAATTAATATAGAAACAAAATGACAATTTTCAGACCAAAAAAACACCTATGCTGCTGGCTGGACTAGATCTACGAACTCATACTACATTTCTACATATATATATCCTCTCTAGTGGTTGTATATAAAACTGAGTTTGGGGAAAGGTTCCGCTTTGCAACCCTTAAATTCTATTTTATAGTAGACCTAAAGAGTTAGTGTTAATGTTACTAAGTAGAGGGTTAGAATCATGTACAAGGGGACTTGAACTCGAGATGACATTCTTGAATAATTTGATATTTAGTGACGAATCAAAGTAGTGTGTTGAGTGGTTTTATTTTAATTAGATTTTATCATCTTTTTCTTTTCTATATCTGTTTCCAGTTCTTATTCTAATGTTAAGTTTGTCAAACGAAAAAAAAAACATATAAATCGAGTTGTACTAAATCTGTTTGATATTGCACGGCTTAATTATGCAACCAAGATAAATTAAATTTATCAAATTGTTTTACCTAATGCATATACTTAGAAGGGTTTATTTAAAATCAGAAACAGATAGTGTAGCAGCAATATCTGCACCAAAAACTAGTGATTTGAAGGAAAGAGATAATGCAGAGACAGAGAGCAGGTAATGTGATTTTATCAGAACAGAACATGCATGTTGTTGTTGTAAGCATGAAACATCCAAGTAACTAACTACTTATGGTAACTTTCTGTACACGTGGTGAAGCAGTAACAAAAAGAACGAGAACACATAAATGATCTGAGACGTTGAATTCTAGGACATAGATTATGAACAAGAAGAATCTGAGCTTACGTACGCTGGTGGTGTTTTCTCGACTCAACTCAAAAAAGATGATGAATCAAATCTTGATTATCCGTTAGTAGCCTCACTGTTCACAGTCTTTGTTATGATTGTTGGTAGAAAAAGGATGTTCAGCTAGCTTCAATTTCCAGCTATAGTGATCGAGACTCATGAATGCTGCTTGGCTCCAGCAAATGTATGCAGTTACTTGCCATTTCCTTTTACTGCATATTAGGGCATGTAAAGAATTACTTCAGGTCTCAATTATGGGATAGTCACATCATATTATCTATGATTATTTCCTTTTAAAGGTCAAAAGCGACAAACATATTCTGAAAAATTTCCCTAGTTTCACAACAATTTATAGTCTTTTGTACTTTACCTCTCTGGAACCATGATCTCCGAACTGCCTGGCGGATTTGGCGCTCGTGCTTCTCCAAGAGTTCATCGATTTTCTTTGATTGGGACAGCAAAGGTCCTGAAAATTCGACCTTCTCCCCTTGATCATCATGATAGACCTGTATCAAATCCCAAGTAAATTTAGCAAAGAAAGCCTAAACCTGAGAGAGCTTAGCTTTCAGTGTGTAGTTTCATCACATATTTCTAACTGTAAAATAAATATATAGTATATAAAGGTGACGTTTACTTTGAGTGATAAGTTAGATTGATAAAATGTGTGATTGATTATTTAAAGGATATGATAGTTAAATTAGTTCAAAATTGAGTATTCCATCGTTTATACTTCAAAGTAAACACTAGATTAACTTGGATTATTTTTATTAATCAATCCTATCATGCAAAGTAAACACCACCAAAGTAGATAACTCAAGATTAAATATGTGTTGCAGTCTAACCATGTTTATTCTCTTAGCAGCAGCTTCCTCTTTACAGTATAGCGCCTTTGATAGTTCTTGAGAGTGGTATCCGTCCGAAGCATCAAAAGAGTCTGGGCGCTCTAATTGGCTCCATTTCTTGAGCATCGAGCGTTTAAATGTCTCGTAAGAATCGTTGCCCTTCGAATTGGGCAACTGCCCTTTTATGCCTTCACAGTTCTCTTCCCCAGTAGAATCCAAGTTATTCCTCAAATGCATAGCACCAGAAGGTTCAATGATGAGACTTCTTGAACTAGACCTGCTTCGCGATCTTAACGAGGAATCAATCATTCTCTTTTTGGCCCAAGCAAAACCACTTGACCCCGAAACTTGTAAAGGGCCCGGATAAACATCGTCACCTTGAGATGCATTCTTTGCATGGCACACCTCTTTAGCCACGCCCATCGGTTGCTTAAGTATTTCCTGATTTAATATTTTTTTATCTGCTTTGCGATTGCTCACACCAATTCCATTCATTTTCTTTTCGGCTTGCTTCTGAGGTGGCAAGTTCTGCAAATTACAGAAATTAGATGCAAGAAGTAGGAGTTAAGGTTTAGAAACCAGTCCTACAAATAAAGATTCACCACAGACAAGAGAGAGAGAGAGAGACCTCTTCTGGAGCTAGTTTATTCATGACATTTTGCTTCCTAGTGGGCTTCCTCATATCGGGCGCTCGTGATCTGCCACCAGCAGGCCGTTTCCTGGAATATACAGCATTAAGTTTCAAATTTTGAAAAAGTAACGTATTGAATTTAAGGCTGTATATGGATATGGGAAAAAGCAAATACCTGCTAGCCTCCTCGTGTTGCTTTATATCTATCTCCTTACTAGGAGGGTACTTTGGCACGCTCGATGGATCACAAGCATATGGCTTTGTCTTGAAGTACTAAGGATTACATAGAAAGAATCAAGTGATTAGAAGGAGGATCCTACTTAGTATGAACTCCTTTGCACCATATAATCTAAGTCCACTTTGCATGATAACATTGACAAGTTTTTCTTCGTAAGGAAAATGTATGTGCTACAATTATCTTGATTCATTCCAACTATGAAGATTTTATCAAAAGAGTACCTCTGATGCTAGGGCCGAAGTAGCTGTACCCCTCTTGTAGGGTTCCACGGAGAGAAGAGTTTCAATGAGTGAGACAGCAGATTCAGGTAGATCTTTGAAGGTTTGCCTCAGAGAACTCTTATAAGGATGCTGTGGTTTGAATAAAGTTGCATGAGGAAGTTTCGACTTCTTCCAATAATCGTCCGGTGGGGACCCACACAGTTTGAATATTTTATGCAACTGCTCAACCTATGTATACAAAACACATATTTCAACATTGAAGTGACCATAGCCAAGGTTGTGAGCGAAAAATTGCACGATTAGAGTGTTGAAAGGGGGCTGGTTAACCTCGGTTCTCCCTTGAAGGATAGGTTTACTAGTAAGAAGTTCACCAAGCAAGCATCCTACACTCCATAGATCCACTGCTGCCCCGTAATCAGTGGCGCCTAACAAGAGTTCTGGAGGACGATACCATAAAGTCACGACTCGACTAGTTAGATGCTGCCTCTGCCCATAACAACTGAAGTTTGCTAATCCAAAATCGGCAACCTTCAAGACTCCTCCATCGTCTACTAAAAGATTTGCACCTTTAATGTCCCGATGCATCACTCCGCGAGAATGGCAATGCTCGAGTCCAGATAACAGTTGTTTCATGTAGCATTTTACCTGCAAAACATCAATCAAATTGCTCAAAAGAGAGTGATAATGCATCAAAATTATAAGTGATGCCTGCATGCATGCAAGGAATAATAATCCAAACCTGTGCTTCAGTGAAAGTAATCTCTGGGGATGATATTAGTCCAGAGATATCGTGCTCCATATACTCGAACACCAGATATATGTTGCACGAAGATCGAGATGTAATCAGCCCTTCCAACTTAATAATATTCGGGTGGTCAAGTCTGCGAAGAATTGTTATCTCACGAGCCATGAAGCGAACACTTTCGGGCTCAAAATTGTCAAAACGAACCTTCTTTAAAGCAACTATCTTCCCAGTTTCCAAGTCACGTGCTCTGAATACAGTGCTATATGTACCCTGACCAATCTGTTCAAGTATATATAAAATTATACATCTCATCTCATCTCATCTCATCACCATTATTATGGATGAAGCAACACAAATAGCAAGACTCATGTAAATGTTCTTAGCCAATCATGACAAAAACTTATCATACAAAACAAAGTCTTTGGGGGTCTGTATCATACATTCCGGATCAAAATCGACACAGAGTCATCAAGCTTATCATGTTGAATTGGAAAATTTCTAGAATTAGAATAATACACAGATGATCTATAATTATGGTAAGCAATTTCAGCTGGAATCACTATTATTATAAAAGGAAACAAACTAGAACACTTTTACCACAATTCAATACATTAGCTATAGAGGGACCGTTTTGAGAGGCAGGTCAGGCATAAAAACCATAACTGCACCATCCATATCATCAAGACTCCAGCTTAAATGCATACATACAATAATTGCAGCAACGCTACTTTAATTCCCATCTCAACTTTTTCAAAGATTTTAAAAAAAGAAAAAGTCACACTCCATTGATCTTGACATTCTTTACAGCATGGAGACATGAAAGTTAAAGAAAACAAGAAAACAAAATAGCAGAATTAGACAGAACTCATCAGAAAAAATCAGAACGTTCACTGACTTCTCCAAATCAGAATATGCAAACACAGACAAAGGAATTTTCCAATCCCATAATTAATCACTTGATTTTCCAAAAGAAGACAGAGACAAAGACACAGGCTTAGTACAAAATATTTCGTCCTAATCACTAAACAAGATGACAAGGACATAATTAACATAACTAATTAACGTTTCAAAATTTCAAACCTTTTCAAGCTTCTCAAAAGAGTCTGCTCTGAGCGGCACCCAGCCTTGGATGGCTTCGCCGGCGACAGCGCTTAGCCACGCCGGCCATCCCGCCGCCACCTGCTCCCCCTCCACATACTTGTGCAAATTCCCCAGCCTAAAACTCACCGACTCACTCGCACACCCGTTCGAACTCGTCCGCCCCGACTCGCCCACCTCGCTCCCGGACTCAGTCGACCCCCTCTTCTTCACCTTCTTCAAGTTCGCATCCAGTTCTGCCGCCAAACCCCCTCCGCCGCCGATGCTCCTCACCCGACTCCGCCCCGACCCGCCGTTGAACCCCCCGGAGTGGTCAAGTGCTGCTGGCGTCACTGACACCGTTTGCTTCGACGACACGCAACCCATATCGGTCGCGCCACCGGGTCCTCACCAGCCCATCGAAACCGTCGCCGCCACCGTGATTGTCGGAGTAGAAAAGTGAGTCGGACGCAGATCAGATTGTACCGAATCTTGAAAAGTGTTGACGTCTTTTACGAGAAGCAATGCCGCTTCCCTAGATCATTGAAGATTCAAGCATCAGTTTTTATATGATAATCAAGAAAAAGATCTTTTCCACAAAGCCTCTGTCTCTCTCTCTAACAGCTCTTGTATGTGCGGCAATTGAGGGATGGGTTCCCTCTTTAAGGGGTTCGCAATAACAGCAAGAACTCGAGCGGAATCAACGGAGTGACAAAACCCAGTGGCCTCCTTTTTACCTTTCTCCTTCCCACACTATCACGTATACCGTATCTCTACAGTCCACCCGTACGTATAATGCTTAACTATTGTTTTCTTCTCTTCTCTTAAACAAGAAGAGTGGGAATCTGCACAGTGTAAAACCAAGAAAGTTGGCTGAATTATACCAAAAAATAACAAATTTTCTGGGCTCTCTCTATTTGACTTTTACGTTCACTTAGATTTAGTAGTTGGACTAAATTTGTGAGCTATGTACCTCCCAGTTTTGGTTTTGTGCTACTACTAAATTCTAAATACTCCTAGTAATTCTATACTCCTCTTTATCTTGGGTTGGCTGGAAAATCGTTGAAACTTGAAAACAGAACACCCATTTTAGTGGGGATGGATGTAATAGCGACAAAGAATGAGAATATAGAGGGGTTGGTGGGTGGATGGGGTGGGGTAGTTTGGGGCCTTTGGGCTTAGCCACACCACACAGCCTTTATTAAATTAAATTGGGTAATTCTATAGCTCTCCTTTTCTTCTTCAATTAAAATTTTATCTACTAATGTTTTAATTATTCACTCTTCATATACTAAAACTTTTTATCTACTAATGTTTTAATTATTCACTCTTCATATACTAAAACTTTTTCACTTTATATATTTCGCATTCTCATTATTTATAGCGTGTTACTTTTAACACGAGTATTAAGAAAATAATATTTTTAAATAAATTAATAAATTCAATAAATTGATTAACTTAGAATTTTCTAAGGTAAAAGGTTTCTTTTTAACAAAAAGAAACGAGCTATTATTATTATTGAACACCACAATATATGGATGGAGAGATTATATTACATCTATGGTTCCCAAGTTTACTATTATTAGTATTTTTGTTGAGTAAATCAATACACCACAATCATATGATCAAATACAAAATTCAAGAAAATTTTAAGGGAATAGTTTCAAATTCTTTGTTACTTATTATACTTGTGTTATTCGACTTGACACGTTCCATTATTTTAATATATTCAAAGATTAGTAGTCCTTTCCTTTCTTGGTTTGGGATGAAGGAGTGGGGGGAGTGGGAGAAGCAAATAATAGAGCGCGTGGGGGAGTGTATATATGTATGTATTGGTTGGGGGTTGGTTTTGACGAATGAGTAATGTGTTCACATAAAGGTATTGAGAGAGGGACAAAAATAGGTGGAAGATTTTATTTTATAAAAAACGAAGAGTAGTGCTTAGTCAAATTCCACTACAAAATATTTAATATTATACTAACTACTAAGTCCTATTATTTCTTGTATTTTTCTTTTTATCTGGCTGGGTTAATCAATTCCCATGGTCAGCTGATCACGGACACACCAACATCATATGATTGCAAATAATTTGATTTTAGAAAGAAAAAAAAAGATCTATCATGGAGAAAACGGTGACCATATTTGTATTATATGGTACCACTTATATATATATTGTTAGTACTAAACAATCTTATTTAAATTATGTCTTATGGGATAATTAGATGAGATGATGGGACCAAATGAATTTTGTATTTAGTTTTTAAGAAAATTAATAAAAAAATATATATTTATGTAATTGTTTTTATAACTAAAGATGGTAGTGGTTGATCTTGATATTTATAAATGTGTACTCAAGATCAACTAGCTAAGACTTAAATAAAGCTTTGGATCAAACTCTTTTAATTTTTGTATCGAGCTATGCATACTCATCGATTTCGAAAAAGTGCATAAATGAATGCTTGCCAACAAAAAATTGAAACATTATTTATTGCCCACTATCCTACTCAAAACATTTAAATGCGTAGTTAAAATAAATAAATTGTTGGTATTCATATGAAAGTCAATACGAGTGTTATATTATTAAAATCTGTTACAAAAATGAATTTATCCAACCAAAATAAGTTTATACTTTTATATCATATTTTCCTTTCAATTAAAATACAATATACCTTCTTAATATAAAGAATAAACAATAACTCACAATCAAGGTATGACACGTGCAGACATTTAACATAGAGGAGCCCATTTAACATAATCTTAAAAATTTTAATGAAAAATTACAAAATATATATAAAATATAATTGCAAATACCAACAAGAGTTAAAACATAATGTCTATTGTCTCATAAAGCTAAAGACCAGTCTCATAACATTTCTCTCATGTTCTGAAATCTTTGCATAGTCATTTCATTAGTAATATCTATAAATACATCCTTCTTGATGTATGGTACCAAACAATCATTCAATAACCTATCTTCCATACGATTGCGCAAAGCACTCTTAATGATGTTCATTGCTGAAAAAGTTCTTTCCATTGTAGTTATGGCAATTGGTAAGATCAACGATAATTTGAGTAATAAATAAACTAACGAAAAAACTCCATGTCTTCTTGTAGAAACCATATTTTCAACAAGACCACCAATCCCTGATACTTTTGAGAACTTTTCATCAAAGCGCACGTCAAAAATGAAATTATGAAGTTGGCCTTCAAGTTAATACAAAGCTACATCAGAAAATTCAGATGGATAAAACCGTGCAAGGTCAAGTAGCTTTGTAGCATCAAATGAAGAAAATGAATCTTTAGGATCGAAACATGTCATGCACAGAAGAAGTGCCGTGTTGATTTCATCAAAATGTTGATTCAACTCTTAAACTTGCATATCAATTACTGAATAAAATAGCTCAACTCGGTAGTGATGGAGATTTGTCACTTTTTCAATCTGTCGTGTCTTCATCTTCCTCGAGTTGCATATTCATCTTCCATATCTAACATAATTATCCCATTGGTGCTACTAAACTTAGAGACTTCACTTAGCAAAATATCGCAAGCTTCATCTCTCATTGCTTGCAAGCGAGTTTTTGCTACCTTCACTACATTAACGACATTAACATGTCTTGATCCTTTTTTTGTAGCACTTGAGATAGTTCATGAGTAATCCCCAATATTTGCCTCATAAGATGCAACACAAAGACAAACTCAAACCGATTCATAACATCTATCAAGTCAATAGCTTCAGCCCTCTGTGCATCATCATTACCATTCTTTCCAACGTATTCAAGAACATCAAGTACAGAAGAAAATAAATGCATCAAGTTGATAAGAGTACCATAATGAGCACTCCAACGAGTATCACCAGCTCGTTTCAATGCCATTTCTTGGTTTAGTCCTCTTCCGGTCTTAACTTCATCACTTGCAATTCCTTCCATGATCTTCTCTCTTTGTTTCTCTCGAAGTAAATCTCTCATATCACAAGAACCTCCAACAACATTACATAAACGTGTAACAATATTAAAGAAAGACCTAATACTTATATATTTTTTAGCAACATCAACAATGGTAGTTGAAGTTGGTGTGCAAAACAATGAACATAATAAGCATTATGGTTCCTTTTAAGAATCAAACTTTTCAATCCATTAAATTCACCTCTCATATTGCTTGCACCATCATACCCCTGACCTCTCAAACTAGAAATGCTTAAGCCAAAAGTGGATAACAAAGAATCAATACCCTTTTCCAACGAGGTTGCAGCGGTGTCGCTAACATGCACAAGACCAATGAATCATTCAACGACACATCCATTCTTATTCACATAGCGTAGAACAATACTCATTTGCTCTTTCACTGACACATCCCGACACTCATCAACCAATATGGAGTAAAACTCATTTCCAATATCCATAATGACGGCTCCTGTTGTCTCAACTGGAACTGTACATTTATAACATCTCTTTGAATCTCTGGCGATGTAAGTTTGAGATTTTTAGGAGCATTATCTAGTATGAATTTACTTATCTCTTCATTGCAGGAAGCAATAACTTTTAAAAGTTCAATAATTTTCTTTGATTTAAGGACTCTTCTGACTCATCATTTTCTCGAAAAGCTAATCCTTGCATAAGAAGATAGCGGATACAAACAACTATTGCATTTAGTCGACAACGGTAATCAATCTTAGATTGTTTTGATACTTTAGAAATAACCACTTCAATATATTGAGCTTGATTCATCAAGTCTTGACATGCCAATCTGCAATTATTGTGTTCGCTATTATGTTGTCCAACATGATCTCTCAATCTTTCCTTCTTACGCCAAGAACTGAACCCCACAGAAACAAAAACATCATCTCCATTTTCATCATGACTCGAGGAAAAAAGATAGCAGTAGAGACAAAATGCCGCATCTTGTGCAATACTATACTCTAACCAATCCTTGAATTCATCAAACCAAAATTTAACAAATTTGCGCTCTCGATTTCCATCCACTCTTTGAGGAAAATCATGCTCACGTGGTTGGCATGGAACTTTCATAAATAAGATCTACGAACCTGCTCTATCTTGTTTGGTGGGTAACTCATGATATTAGGTTGTAGTCTTGGATCCCTCGGAAGATTTTCCAAATCAACTTCATTACGACTTAGATCACTTGGGAGATGTTCTAAAAGAACGTCGGCATTTTCATTGTTTGATGATGCTTGAGACTGGAGGAGTGTAGGTAAATCTCTTGACGTATATGAAATATCTATCTCCTGAGATACTTTCTTAAAGTAGCGCTTAATTTACCTAAGTACCAGATGAAAAACATAAATTATTAAGTTTCTATCATATCGAGATATATGTCGTGATATAGCTGCTGAATTAATGGAGCTATGCTCAGTTTATTTATTGTAATCATGGTAACTAGAGATGATCTATGACTAGGAGAGAAAGAAAATCAAACACATAAAAGATTGAATATAAATTAGTTCACATAGAGAAAATACAAAAACATGAGAACAGTGCGGATCTTGAGAGGCATACATTATATGATGCCTAAGAATGTTATAGGATTAATGTCATTTTAGAAACTTTTTATAAGTAAAATATTTACCTAAAATAATATAGAATCTATTGATAGTGGGTTCACTTGTTCAACTACACAACCTAGATTAATGTGAATGTGATTTATTCTAATGTCATATAGTAGAGGGATGACACAAAATGCTTTTGCAAGATTCACTTTTCCTTCCTCAAAGATCAAGTTAGTTAATAAAGACTCATTAATCAAGGATAAATTGTTCTTTCTTAAATTAATTTAATTGCAACAAAATCAACAACATAAATCATGTTTTAATGACAATGCTCAATCAAAGCCAAGAATTGTCAAGTAGAAACCATATGAAAATATTGTCATTACCTGCGGCAATAAGAACAACAATGACACAAGAATTATAGTTGAAGTGGAGATGACAAATATAGCTACAGATAGTTCCCCAATATAAATGGCAGCAACACATGCAAATAATAGAACCAAGAATCCTCCTGCTGCTGCTAAACACATAACAAGATAAATGTTGTTTGTGAAAAGAAAATAATATAATTTAACCACAATTTATAGGATTTAAAAATACAAAAAAATATATAAGAGGATCAAAACAAATGATGAAAAAGAGCTCATTCAATCTACTCTTTAAAATTGAGAGACTCGCCTTCAATATTTCTTGATAACATTCAAATTAGTGGGCAAATATGAGAGATAGAGAGGTTAAAACTTAAATTTGTAATTCTGAAATATGGAGAAGGGGAGAAGATGTTTTGCATTCAGAAATAGATATTTAGCTAGATAATTAGATTTTTTTATTATTATAATTAATTTATAAAATTATTAAAATACCCCTATTTTTTTTTTTAAGTTGGAGGGGGGCCCACGGACACCTTAGGCCCCAGTGTCCGTCCCTGCGTGCGTGCGTGTATGTTCACTACCGTATCACTGCCATACCAGATTATAAAAGTTGTCTTCTTTTCTTTCTAGATTATAAAACAAGCAGATTATAAAAAGTTACTATCATTGATTTTGTACATGTTATCAGACGAATACCTTATTTGATTTTCTTCCCCCAGCCAATAGTACTCTTGTTTGATTTTTATTAATGCTTCATATAATATCAATTATATTTGATTCGGTTGAACAAGTCAAGCTGCAAAATATTGAAAGGTTTGGTACAAATTGAATGAAATATATATAAGTACGTAATATATATCATGCGCTATATATTCAAGTTGTCTCGATGAAATGAACTAAATTTGCAAGCTTGGTTAGGGGAATTGAAGATCTTAAATTAAGACTCAACTCTCATGCTTCTTCAACTATGTATACGTAGTATATATAAACATGCAACATGTGCTATTAATGAAAGGTGGTGTAAATTAATTAATTATATGGAGGTCTCTTCAAAAATGTTCATTACCATATATATGATATGCATGATTATATGAAATGTAATCAATTGGAGTTGGTTGTATGCTCTCTTTACTAAGGTTGTGTTAGGGATAAATTTATTCCTTGAAAATGTGAGATAGTATATATACTTAGCCTTTAAATTCATTCTTTTTTATTTCTCACTCCTATTTAAATTATAAATTTATTATTATTTTTCTCCTTCATCTCATTTTAAGGAGGGATGATATTATCACTCCAAATTTGGATGAATAATATTATCCCTCCTTAGAGTGGGATGAATGCGAATAATAATGATGAATTTATTATTTAGATAGGAGGGATGAATAAAAAAGAAGGAATTTAAAAGGTAATTATGTTTTTATCCCACATTTTCAAGGGATAAACTTATCTATCAAAGAGAACATAGCCTAAAGGTATTAGGTTAGGTGCACATTCTTTATCAGAACTAATTATATATATAATGTTATACTAATTATATATATAATGTTATTCTAATTAATAAAACATACATTTAATGAGTAAAAGTTACATTATACCATTATTATTACATTTAACTAGAGAAGCAATAACGAGAGTTGATGACGAAAAAAAAAATTGTCACTAAATATTATTAGTGATGAAATTTGAACTTTTAACTATAAATTTTACTCTCACTAAAACTATTTTTTTACAATTAGTGAGGGTATTTTGTATTACATTTTCTTTTAGTTCGTCCGTGTTTTAATTATTGCTTATGTTAAATAATAAATGTGAATTGTTTTTAATAATAATAATGATTAATAACCATTATAATAATGATAACTCGAATTATTTATATAATAATTAAAACAATAGTTTGACAATATTTCATCAAAGACCTGTTAAGGGGGAAATAATTACTCATTATAGGTTACAGTGGAAAGAAGTTGACAATTAGTGGAAAAAGGACAATCCTAATTGTGAGATTAGATCTGATCATTTGTAGAGTAATTTAATTGAAATCCTTACTTAAATTGACTCATCATTGTTTTAAATTAAACAAAATTAATTACTCCCCTCAAATTTTTTAAATATCCCATTTTACTAAAATAGTAACAATATATGACCTTATTAATGATTAAATGGGATATTTAATTAAAAAATAAAGTTAATTGTATGTATTCCATTGTTTTGAAATTTGTTTTAAATATAACCTTATTAATAGGGAGTATCATATTAACAAATAATTTATTGATTAATGTCAAATTTCAAAAAGTATTAAATGATGGTAAAATTAAAAATATTGTAGATTCAAAGGAAGTGTATTGATCATAAACATTAAATCCGCACAAATTACATTTTACTACTTGTATTTTATTTGGATATTAATAATTATTGGAATTTCCACCAAACGCACTGGCTACGGTGTTCCGTGCATTGACTTGGAGTCTTGGATTCCAGCAAATTGTGTTGACTTATGCTCTTAGTGAGTACCTCCTCGGTCACAATTAAAGCATGATACTCCTTTTTCCTATTAAGTTTGACATTTTCTTTCCGACACGATTATTAAATAGAATGTATAAAATAGTGTACAAATGATAAAGATGGTAGAGTCTACACTTTTTGAAAAAGATAACTTTTACTATTTTTGGAATGTGTCAAATTTAGTAAGACGTTCCAATAAGGAAAGTGTGTCAAGCTTAGTGGAACGGAGGGAGTACTTTTTCGGCACAGTTATTAAGGATAATATATAAAGCAGTGTAAAAGTGATAAAAGTGATAGAGAGCACACTTTTTTTAAGATATAAAGTAGTGTAAAAGTGATAAAAGTGATAATACAACTAACTCAAACATTTAATTACATGTAAAATAATTCTATAATTAACTCTGTAAAATAATCTGAAAATTAATCTTGTGTTCTCGTACCAATGACAGTGTATATAGCCTATTTCAAGAGACAAATAAAGCATGATAACGCATTAAAAGTTTAAAACAGTCAATGCACACTAACATTTAATTCTGTTAGTAATTTATGTAATCTAAGTCGCTACCATTCATTTTATTTAATCTAATAAAATACCATAAAGACTTTAAATTGGAATTGGGAATTATGTATATATACTAGTCAATTTTCTTGTTATGTCGTATGATAATAACAATAATAATAAATAATTAAATAACGTGGCTGATCTATTATTTATGACTCTTTATAGTCTGACTTTTGTGCAGGTAGCTTGAACATGATTTCATATAGATGTTAAAATCAATAAATCAAAACATTTTACAAATTAGTCAAATGAAAACTACAAAATAGGTAGTGAGTGTTCGAGATTTGGTTTGGTACAGTTTTGTATCAAAACAAATCAAATTATAAAATACCATATGAAATTTTTCTGAGATCCAATTAAATTGAATTGATATCAAAATTAAATCAAACTAAACTGAACTAATACAATTTGATGCGGTTTGATTTGCAATTTATTATTATTTTTTTATCTTCCTTAATATATAATTTAAATATAAATTAAAAAAGTTTTATTAATAAATTTTATCATCATATATCTGTCATTTTTTTTAAACATAACACATATATTTGGCTAATATACAAACAAATACTCCTCCCATCTTAATATCGACTCTTATTCCTTTCTGATACATCTCATTAATAATAACTCATTTACTTTTTGAATATAATTAGCACATAAAGTGAGCATTAATTTTTATGTAAAAAATAAACAAGTCGTTATCAGTGAGAAGAATAATGTTTTTAAAAGCAAAATTTTTTTGTACTAATTAGAAATTTAAAAGATATACTTAAAAGAGTAAGTAAAGAGAAAGAAATTGAAAAAAAAAATATTGATTTGTTAGGTTTTGATAATTTACCTCTTAACCAATAAAATCAATCCATAATTTTTATTTAATTTATTAGATAAACAAAATAATAATTCAATTAATATATTACCATAATAATATACTTTATATATTTTTTATTATACACGCATATTTTATATTATATTTAAATTATTATAATATATACATTAATAAGTATAATAATTATTAAAGTATTGTTGGTTGTGGTTTGGTTTAATTTTTTATTTTTTTAAACAAACTAAAAGGATAAACAATAATTCTATAAAAAAATAAATCAAACAGTATATTTTAAATAAAAAATCGCATATAATTTTATAAATACATATTGAATATGAAAATGTCTTGTCGCAAAATACCGTTCTAGTCTTCTAGATAATCAAAATCTAAATATATTAAGTAATCTGAAAATATTTTATTTTGTCCATATTTCTAAAAATTATTCAGACGTATTTAATTTATTAGAGTTCTCAAATTTATCTATCCACCGTAAATAAAAAAGTAAATGAGAAGTCGTTGAAAGAAAATATTAGACCCTAATAGCATCTCATGAACTTTCATTGGTATTTTATAATTTTTGGAATTTTTTGGTGGGTTCCATCGAAATTTGAGTATTTTACAAAAAGTTTCAGAACGAGAGATTCTGGGTTTGAAGCTCTTGTATTTAGTTCAATTTTTATTTTTTATTTTTATTTTTCAATACTACAATAAAATTAAAATATTAAAATTAAATTTAAAATTACATTAATAAAAAAAAATACTTTATCAAGATTTAAAATGAGAGATTCTGAGTTTGATAGAGAGAGCTCTCTATGTCACTCTAAGGGGTTTCTAACTTGGGTCTTACTTTGGGTAAGAAGGCAATCAACGTTTAAAATGTAAATGCTGAAAATACTTAATTGAAAGGAAAATACAAAAAATAATCAATATATAAATTAATTTAATTTGGGATTAACTCGTTGGATCTTGACTTGCATCTTGATTATTGGTTCAAGGGTATTCGCAGTGTGTGCATATTTTTGGTTAAAGGCAGATGTCAATTGTGGTTCCAATTTTTAATCGTCATGTAGTCACCAAAGCTCCACCTAGCATACCATTTCAATCCAGAAGAGAAAACTCAATCCTTTACCCTCTTGCTCAGGTTCTCACTCTTATTAAAGTATAAAGTTTGCTATTTAACACTGGATTCCAGGTGGGTTTACTATACAAACTATACTTTTGTTGTATTAAAACATGTTCAAAGAAAATGTGAAATGATTTTCATGCATAAAATTATTTGTGTTTTATGTGTGATTCCTATCTGTGTTGATCCATGTTTGCGCACTGGTCAACTTGTGAATAACGGTCGGATCTTGAGCCAGGCGTTGCCAATGTTAGTGTACACATATGGAGTGAGATCGTGAGTCATTACGGACCAGTCCACATAGGACTTTGTGTCAGTAATGACCGATCCGTTGGCACCCATTGGTCAACATCTAGGGGAGTGGAATTATTGCTCACCAGCATTGTTACTATTTTAACGTCTAAGAACGCGGAAACATTACTCACAACGTTGTTATCATTGATTATGTTTGGGGGAGCGGCAACATTGCTCACCAGCATTGGTTACAGATATGGATAGCAAATGTGAAAATAAAATGACTATTTGGTATTCACAAGTTATTTTAAGTTCTTGTGTTATACTTTTGAATGCATTATGATAAATATTTGTTTTAGGCATAACCCACATAGTACATCAAGTACTCAGCCCTGCTTGTATTTCCAAACACTTGCAGGTTGAGCGATAAGGTGGTGGTGGTGGTGTTGAGCGGAGATTTCTTATATGTTAAGTATTCAAAGATAATGTATATTTTCATATATGTGTTAAATTTTACTATTCCACTACATTACTTTGTCCTTTGTAATTTTGTGATTTTGAATTATGAAGCTTCCTTCAAATCTATAATAATACACATTGGTTCAGTACTACTCATCGTTTTTCATAATTCTTCATATTGGTTTCATTTCTTTTCTGTTTCTTTCATCATACCCCGAGTCACACTCCAATTGATTCTTCCTTTGGAAGATGGGGTTGTGATAATAATACAAAGGAAATAAAATAATCCGTACTTGAATTAAAGTGCGAAGTCTGGAAATCAAAAGTATCGCTTGGTAGAATCAACAATAACCAATGTCATAAATGCATGAATGAAAATTCAAGATGCCCGCATGACTTGTTTGTTTCCTCCCAATCATTCATAAACATGTTTAGAACATGATCTAGACTAAGAAAAGAATCAGTTTGTATACCCTTCGGTCTTCAAACTTGTTGCCTTGGCTTGCGGTTAGGTTTGAATATAACGATAACTGGGTCTGGGCCTTCTCCGGCGGTAGCTTGACGCGTCTAGGGTTTGTGGTTGTACTTTCCTTCTTGACAGATTATAGGGGTGTTCAAAAGTCAGACCGACAAACCAAACCAATTAAACTGGCTGAAAATTGATCAGACGAGTTGTAGGCATTGTATGATGAATGCAAATTGTCATATCAAACTTCAATTACAACTACTGATACAACATCATCTACTAAGTCTTCTCACACCTCTTCAATTAGCTTTCTCAATATTTTTTTGGTGGACAAGTTTGAGAGACGACAAATGAAGGAAGAGGATGAGTTGACCAATGATTTGGATATGTTCTTGAATGAGAAAGAACGAAAAGTTTCTAATGCAATGGACTTTGACATCTTAAATTGATGGAAGATTAATGAGTCTAGACTAATTCTTGTCAAACTTTCTCGTGATGTATTGTCGATACCAATTTCTATGGTGGCTTCTGAGTCCGTTTTATCATCAATGGCAGAGTGCTCAATCCATTTAGGAGTTCTTTGAGTCCTATTCTTGTTAAGAGTATCATTTGCACTCAAGATTGATTGAGAAAGCCAAAAAAGCGCATTGAATCAAGGAGGATATGGATTTCATTCAAAAGCACGAAGAAGGTGAATTAATGTTAACTTTCATTTTAAATATATATTGCTTATTAAATTTTCATTATTTTGATTCATTTTATTTTTATTTGTATCTTTGAAGAGACTTGTATAAGTGTTGGTGAAAATGATATGGAAATGAAGATGGATACTTGAAGTTGGAAGGGTTTCAAGAATTGAAGTTGAAAGATGTTGAAACTTGAATTTTTTTTTGTTTTTGGATTAATTGTGACACTATGTTGTTATCATGTTATTTTGGATGAATGGTGATGGATTTTAATTAAAATTTTGGATTATTATGGATGAGTTGTGATGAATTTTGGATTATATTGTTATTATTGTGGATGAGTTTTGGATTATTATGGATTATTGTGGAATATTGAGAATTATTGTGGATGAGCTGTGGATTATTGTAGATTATTGTGGAATATTGTGAAATTTACCCTATTGGTCAGTCGGGTCGGTTTCAGCCGAAAACCTACAAAAAATGGTCGATCGGTTTTCGACTAGTTTAAGTACAGTTTCAGGCCGGTTCGGCCAAACTCTTTTTCGATCGATCAATTGATCGGGTGGCTGAAATTTAGTCGGAACGGTCGGGTCACCCATGCACACCCCTAACAGATTATGTCTATGTTGAATAGATGCTCCAAATCCTTCGAATCTTCACTGGAAGGTAAAGAAGATCTATTTCCTTATTTCGCACATGTAAAGTTTTGGCCGTCACTCCTCTGCTTCTTACCTTTCATTTTCTGCACCGCTGTCTGCTGCTTCCTTCTTCTCTGTCCTCGCCATGTGGTTTCCTGCTCCAACTCCAGCTGTTGAGGTTTGCTTCCATACGGTATTTTGGCTCTAGCTTCATCTTGCTCCAGAGTCAGCGCGCGCAATTTTGCCTCTTTCAGGGAAGGAGCTCCAACTTGACCTATATCCTGCCACTCGAATTTGTGATCTCCCATACAAGACACGACTCGAAACAAATTGAAAAAGACTCGATGTAGACCTAAAACAAGACATAAAAAAAGCACGAAAAACGGACTCGTAACCTACATGTGCAACATGCCATGTCAGATGACACGTATGATAAACTGCAATGGCTAAAAGTACAACATCATCCATTGACTATATTTTCATTTAATGCAATCATTAATGGTGCAACACTTAGATTTCAAAATTGAAGACTATAAATAATTTAAGTATTTCTCCAGAAAGTGGTGGAATGAATACATGTGAGCATAAAAGCAAAAATAGAGAGCTAAAACATTGTAAGAAATCCTCCAAATTTTTTGAGACTAACCAACACTCGATTAAATTAGATACATTCTTGGTGTTGTTTATTTATAGATAATTCATCATATTCTGGAGATAAACTCATGTAGAGCTATATATTTGTTTAGAGTATTCAAGTAATTAGTTCTAATTATAACTCCATAGTCATTCTTGCATTAAGCTCTTTAAAAAAGAAGAAATGAGGAAGAACGTATCTGAAACTAGTAAAAGGTAGCTCGTTCTCGATGAGGATAAATAAGATAATTATAATCTCGTTCTCAGCGAGTATAAATAAGAGAGATTGATTTCGTACTTAGCGAGGATAACTAAGAGATGAATCCAAGGTTATGGGATTTATCAATCTAATATTGATCGACTGTGGATGTAGGGAGTTTTTCGAACCATGTTAATTTGTTTGTCTTATTTGTATTATGTATTTATTTAATTTTCTTATGTCTAATAAACAAGATGTTTTCAAGTATAAGCGCAATCAACAAAGCACCGCTTTCGCACGCGACTTGACTTTAACAAACGACCTGACGTGTTCCATCGAGCTGTCAGTCGACTTGATTAAGGACAGATGAATCACTTTGATATTGATAGCTTATATGAGCAAATCGACCTCTCTCTTATACAAAAATTTGACATGTTATCCTAGCGACATGGCATGATAAGTCATCGAACTGATCTCGACCTTGTTGTTGTTGTTCACAACAACCAAGAAAAGTTGGAGTTTGATGTGCTCTCCCCCCCCCCCCACCCGCCCACACACACATAGAGATATAGCTTATAAAAGAATATAACTCACTCGTAGCAAGCATAATTTAACATGTCAACGATTGGTCTTGACATATGATATCATGTAAATAAATAAAATTTTTATAATTGTCAAATCCCAACAGGCACCAAATCTGCTCTTCTAGGGACCAATATTCATCAAGATTTGTATTTCATGATTTTCATATAACGCGTCATTAAATGTGTTAAGGATTTGACACTCATATTAAAACTTTGCAAGACTTCATAACTTAACTCGGGTGGTATATTGTCTCTCTTTCTTTTGGCCACATTGGTCCCCATTGGGCATTGATCAGGGTCGAAATGGACTAAATTTCTAGTAAATCATTCACCCATATTGTTCTTGCCATTTTTTGTTGGACTCAGTCAGATATCCGTAATGGTCGGACACAACTTGTTGGAACTTTAACATGTTTTGCACGATCTCCCAAGTATGGAGGTATTTGTACGTTTTTTGGTTCATTTGTTTAAACTCGGCAATCTCCTTGTTGAATATGTTGTCATCGGAATTTCAGCTTGTTCACGCTTCGATGCAATAGTTGTAGATGCTGCAAAAACTCTTAGGTTGTATTTTAAATACGACCCAAATGATACTTCAATTATTTTAAAATGCGGTGTTTGGAGAAATCGTCGCATTGTCAATTGACGATGGTGGTAATTTGAGACCAATACGACTCGCCTTTTGGTTGTTTCGCATGATAGGATCATTACTTGTGTCGAGCCATATCCGACAAAGGATGACGTCATCTTGAACGTCATAGTGGTTGTCAGATTTTTCTCTTGAGACCATCTTTGTGAAGGTTAAGAGCAAGGGCGTCATCCGAAACTTCGTCAAATGTATCATTCAAATTAATTCTTTCAAGTCCTTCATTTGATAGCGGAAAAAAAAATTTTGAGGGAAAATATTAGTCAGGAAATTGTTGAGATGGAAATAGAGAGGAGAAAAATTGGGGAGTATTGAAGAAGTAAAAGAGATATGTGAAATGTTGGGATTAAAATGTGGTATTTATATATGAAATTAAGATAAATAAAATTAAAAACATCGAAAAGAACAAAAAAGAAAAAAAGGTCGGGAGCCTGTCTAAATGAGCCAGCCACCCACAACCCGAACTCCCACACAATCTCATATAGCCAAGCCTATGCTCTCGTAAGCGAGTCTAGCTCGTGCGCCTCTCTCATCCGCAATGCGTGACTCATGGGCAAGCTTGGGTTCTCGAGCAACGAAGCTCTGCCTGAGAACCCGCACTAAATATGCTCTAATTTAAACCTGATTATAGTCAACTAGTTGGGGAATAATAAGCCCTAATTATAACCAACCAACCCTACTATGATTACCTAATAACATCATGTTTCATTGCTTACTACTTTATTTCTTCAGTATAATTCTAATGAATTAATACAATGAATGGCTTAAACTAAACTCAACATTGTTCATTTCTTGCATTTGGTATAGCAAAGATGAACTAATATACTAGCACTGAAGACACGTACTAAAAATAAGAAGTATTAAAAAAATTTAATAATAATATATTGTAATAACAAAATACAGAAGGAAAATTAATAAATCATGAAAAAAATGGGAGTTCTCTAGGAAAGGAGCTCCAATACTAAAGCCAACTCGATATAGACTTTAGTTTGTGAGCATGTACTTGCGAATGTAAAGAATTTACAAAGTCTTAGAGTTTATAGATAGGTTACCAAATAAATGGAAAACACCCTTATTCATATTTATAGTGATTGTAGGTGATGGGACAAGATCCCTCACGTCAATATAATATATCGTTGTCAAATGATTATTTAGACAAGGTGTCAAACACTGTCAAGCAACATGTCTTGCATGATTCTATAGACCATTGTCTACCCAAAGCCAACAGATATAAGAAAAATAGAAAATCTTAGAAGTAATGACGTCGGAACTTGTCAAAAGCCTCAAAGATACAACATCAGATGTAATAGAGCTTCTTTGATGTGACATGGGCTATCGTTAGAGATCAGGCCAGAGGCATAGATTCATCTTTGAAGTATGTATGGACATTCCCTATGCTTGAACAAGCTTTGCTCAAATGTGCTCTTTTATAGATGTACATCTGACTCAAGTCAGATCCAGTCTTTACTGTTGTCACGTGTCGCCCCTCTATGCTACATATGTACTTCCTCTATCTCTAATTAATTGTCCCAAACCATCAAAACTCAAATATCACTAGAATAAGTTAAATTACATTCTTTACCCCTAATCATTACATTTTAAAATGGAACGCTTATTAGGGAAAAAAAATTCCCTTAAAGGACACTTAATAGGGGACAGAGGGAGTATGTGGTAATATTATTCTACGTATATTTATAATTATGGGCGTCAATCGTTAATCGGTTCTTAGGAAAAATCAGTAACAAATCGGTATCGGACCAAGAACTGGTTAGCGAGTATCGATTTTTCGGTAAATAAGCTAGTAATCAATTTTAACATTTTAAAAATTAGCAGTAATTGGGTCTGGGTACCAATTTATTATATTAATTATTAAAAATAAAATATTTTATATTTTATGAAATAATTTATATTTTATAAAATATTTACCAAGTTGAGTTCATATATATTTATATCAAATTATTGTTAGAAAAATATTTGTGCAAATTATTATTGGCTTAAATTGATAGTTTAGAAATATATAAAAAAGAAATATTATTTTGTAATTAAAAAATAATTTATTAATCAGTTCTCAAGAAAAATGGTTACTGAACCAATCAGGAACTAATTAACCAGTAAAACCGGAAAATTCTGATACAAGATATCCAAAGGAGCACTTTTCTGATTTTAGATAATCGATTAATCGGTTTTAGTTAACAGATTCCAGACAATCTATTAATTTTGTTATAATTTTAGGACAAACTGAACAAAAAATTACCAAGTATTGGGACTCTAATTTCATATAGAATGAAAGTAGAGGTAGTTGATATATATATATATATAAAAGCTAAGGGAACACTTTTTTGTTTTCCCCCAAAACATCTATATCTATATTTATCTATATAAAATCTACCTAATTTGTCCTTTCTTTTTCATTCTATTTACTTTATTATATTTTCACTTTTTATTTTTTCTTTTCTTTACATTATCTATATTTAGTTTTTTTTTAATTTCGTTTATAACATTATATTTATTATTTTATCAATTTATATATTTTATGTATATTTAATTATGAAAATATGTATATTTTTTAATCATATTTATCTTATTGTCTTTTCACTTCTTATTTTTATTTTTTTAAATTATGATATTATAAATGAATAAAAAATTTACAAATATAGTTATATTTATATTATTTTTTATTTTATTTATCTTATTATCTTTTCACTTCTCATTTTTTTTCCTTTTGTTCATATTATCTATAATTAATTTTTTTAATTACATTTATAACATTATATTTATCATTTTATCAATTTATATATTTTATGAAACTATATATAATTAATGAAAATATGTATAGTTTTTGTTATATTTATCTTATTGTCTTTTCACTTCTTATTTTCATTTTTTTAATTTATGAAACTAAATTTTAAATTATATTTATTATTTTATTGATTTATATATTTTAGAAAATTATATATAATTAATAGAAAAATATGTATATATTTTTATTTACATTATTATATTTTCAATTTTTTTTATTTATTTAAAATTATGACACTATAAATAAATAAATAAACAAACCATATATTAATATAGTTACATTTATATTTTCTTTTTTTATTTTTATTCATATTATCAATAATTAATTTTCTTTAATTCCACTTATAAAATTTTATTTATTATTTTCTTCATATAGTGTGATGGTTTAACTCAGTGCAATCTGATACTTTTATCTTAAAAATTATGTCTGAGACATGTAAGAATCGTGAAAATAGATTCATGTATCGTTTTATTATGGTTATATATATATATATATATATATAATTTCATTTATACAAAACCAATTAATTATTATTCAAAATAAGCAATACTTTTTTCATTCACTAATATTGTGTTCTTATTATCCATTTGAGTCGTCCATGAAGTGTATATTGTTTTATTTTTTAGACATGATTACACAAAACACAATATTTTAAATTGTACATATATTTTATTTGGGGTGTCATTTCCATTAAAAATTTAACATAATTTACATTTCTTAAAATTCGTGTCGATTATCTATTAATCACCCGTGCATCGCACGGGATAACATACTAGTATAATAATAAAAACAAAGAGATCCAGCTGAAGGAAAAAACAAAAAAGAAATTGCAAGTCCAAATATTGAAATGGACTATTAGTGCGTACTACTCCTACCGTTCCGCTAAATATGGTTACGTTTTTTTATTGGACCATTCCATTAAAAGTGGCCACTTTCTTAAAAATGAAAAAGTTTTACTTTTACAATGCACCACTCCTACTTTATTAAAATATAGTATTTTACTTTCTTAAACTTCGTACTGAAATTTTTGTGACCGCATTTAACGTGACGGATGGAGTAGTATTTACTAGTGAATGTGACATGACATGCAAATGTAGGTGGCTACGACCACCCACAATTTCATTTGATATTATTTTCTTCTTTTGGCCTCATCCTAACTTTAGTGTTTTACACAAATCAAGTCCTCATGATTTTGTTTTGGAATAATAATAATAATACTCAAACTGTTCATAAAATTGATTCCATTTAAAAATTTCACATGTATAATAAACGAATTTATTCTATTTATACACATAATTTAATTAAAAATAATAAATCAAGTAAGACAAATACTATTCAATATACACAACTTAAAAAATAATAAATTAATTGAGATTCAAATTACATTTACAATATCTTTTCATTCAAAATCAAAATGAATTATTATAATGTGTCATTTCATAAAGTAAATTATTTTCGAACCCGATGTTTTTATTTTCGAACATTAACCTCATATTGTTAAGATAACACATATCAAAATATCCCTCCATTATATAACACAATTCTAAGAGGAGTCGATAGTTGGGCATTGCATCCATTCGGACCTGTGTTGGGTTGTAGTTTGATAAACCAACTGGTCGCTCTCCTCGTTGAAATATCTGGTCCCTTTTTTCGTTGTCTAGGTTACAACTTCCGAATATCTCAAAAGAAAATTTTATCTATTTCCCCATAATCGGTTGTTAGAAGACTCGATCAAAAGTGGAACATCAATCTTCTTCAAAGTTAGATATTTCATAATCTAAATTATTTTCTTTAACTCCTTGAATTGATCAATTGAATCTCCGCAAGTCATTATGGAAGAAGATAATCTAATTTTAATATGAAAACATGATCTTAAAGGCAAATCAAAATTACAAATTCATTCAAAACTCTTGAATGTTGTGGAGTGCACACAGAAATTTGAACATTTGAATAGCATGAAATTAAATTGCCATTTTTTCAAATATTGTACATTTAAGAGAAAGGGGTCCTTTTCAGAATCACCATATCAATTTCCAGTTAATAACGAAAGGATTTATTTTCAATCTCTTAGAAATATATTTAATATCTGACAAGATAATTGAGAGGTTGAAAAAATAATAGTGGACATGGCATATCTATCATAAATGTTAGAAATTATAAAATTATATAGTATTTCATCCGTGGTTTTGCTAAAATTAAAAGTAGCTTGTTTTCATTTTTAAATTGTGAATTAGTATTGATTTATTTTCAAAATGTTAAAAATTACTTCTGCTCCATTTCAATTGACTCATTTTATATTCAAATAAGTATATTATTATAATCAGACGAGACAATTGAAATGAGATAGAGGGAGTAATTTTTTAAAATATGTAAATTCTATCACATTTTCATTTTTAATTATTTTTTATTTTATGTAAAACACAACAAATCAATTTTAAAAGAACTTAGTGTAGTAATAAAATTAGTAGCATTGATAAGAGCAATAATTAAAGAAGTGGGATATGATAATGATATAGAGTTGAGATCCCTAGAAAAGAAGTTTCAATTTTTGTAGTGTGCAGGTAAATGGTTTTGTCATGTCTCATCTATACCATTTTATCATTACTAGAAAGTAGCATGCATGTGATATATATAATGTTACTATACTCCCAAAACCTTATTTACCTCAATCATTGCTGCTTCCCACGTCTTATTCTCATTATCATTACTTACTCGATCATCATTTTTTTCTCCTTAATTCACATTGCTTGTATTAACTAATTCCACTCCAAATGTTAATGATACTCATTATATATTACAATCAATATTAACATAATCGAAATCGCTTTTGCACAATCAAGCCTTGTACATACATAGTGAAAAAGTCAATGTTTTCTTTTACACTACATTTCAGAAAAACGAAATATGTAAATGCGGTTATGTTAAGTTAATGAGACATTGTTTCTTACAAAAATAAAACATTAATGCATGAGATGAGACGATGTGGTATTTGCAATTTTGAAGGAGGAGACAAGTTCAAGAAAGCAATAGAAAACAAAAGAAAGTTAAAAAGCAATATCAACCATTAATTGCCCAATTTGTTTTTATTTTATTCTCACTTTTTTGGTTGCTAATTATTGGAAATACATGCCTTTTGTCTGTAGTTGGCACTATGTTCAGGACCTTGAGCTCATTATTATTCATCATAATTATTGAAATGAAAAATTAAACAATTGCTTTTTTCAAAGAAGAACTAATTGCCGACATAAACGTGTCAATCGATGGTTTGGTATATAATATATAGCTGTTATTCTATTCAAGGCCCAATGCTTTCAGCTTTTGTTTTAAGGTTTATTATATTATATTTTGAGTAAATATATTTATCAAATATTTACAAATATATCAACAATACAATACATATACCAATTGTGATAGTATATAATATTTTGCCCTCATTTTTATGAGTAAAAAAGACTGCCTAATAGCCTATTGGTATAATTTTTTTTATTAAAGTCGAAATTAAGAAAAACCATAAATATAAATCTAAACAAGTGATGATAATAAATAATGAAGAGGGCGGGTCAAAAGTAGTTATAGTGGAATGTCTAAATTGCACATACATCACACTTCAACAACTTCACTTACTAAACTAAACATTTAAATTAATAGTAATAAAACATAATATGAGAATAGCAGTAATATATAATAAAAGAAAATTAGTTTTTAAAAAGTGTTGGGAGGTATGGTTGGTGATCACATTTAGTGTGCTACTTAATGACTACATAGATGAGAGAATCTCTATTACTTAACAATATCTTATTATATAAAAAATATTTCTTTTTCTACTTATAATATATGGAGTTATGGGATGTGCCCATTTCTATGATTTGTCACCACTTATTACAGTGCAACAAAGTCAAATTCAAATAAATCATAGATCATTATAAAGAGCATTTTTTACAATTATTGAAGATCATTGTACTACTTTTCCTAGCAGTGAATTGATGTGTCACCTCAAAACTGCAAACTATATAGTATTATAAATTCAAGCATATCCATAATTATGCTTGAATTTCACTGAGCAAGCTACAAGCAAGAATATGAGTTAGAACAGAAATTCATCAAATCATCAGACTTCTAGCTCGAAAACACATGCCTCGACGCCTCGTGTATACCGATGATAAATGCGAGACGTAGACCTTGAAGAATTTACCAGCTTATACTTTGAGAATACAGTTGTGAATTTACCAGAAAATAGAAAACATGGACCACAGGAAATTCAACAACAATGAAGGTAGATACATAATCACAAGGCAGCAAATGCGTTTCTAGAAGTGTTAGTTGAAGTTTGTGTACCGAGGCTAGTAGTTGAAGTTCTTTGAATCATTGAATGTTGCATTCTTTTGAACACTTCATTTATTTGAGTTATTGTCGTCGTAGGGCAGCTTGCAGGGTGATATTCGATCTTTGGATTTGACTTGGCCGAGCATTTCAGCAACAGTTCTGCAGCGGCATTGGTTTCCTGGCCTTATAACGTCACCATACACAGCCATTTCAATAATGTCGAGCTCTTTGTCTGTAATCGAAGATGACAGTGTAGCTCTTCAAGTAAGAACAATTAATACAGTTTACACTTTACAGACCTAATAAAACACCAGGAAATGCTAATGTGTTAGATAAAGTAAGTGATTCTTCTTCAAAGTTTCAATCAAAAAGTGTTTTTCGTTTTAATTTACTTCCCATTTTCCTAATATCGGCCCTCAATAAGGTGCGTAGATTGATAGCAGCTGCAGTCTGCAGAGGCATTATTTGCACATTTTGTTACCTGTAACATTTAGTTCCCAACCCCCAACTTTTATTGAGAGCTGATGGGAGTTAGGTTGTACTAATTAACTACTGCCACCTTTGCATCTACGAAGTGTTGGGACCTCAGACCATCTCAAGCAAATCGAACAAAACATGTAAGCTTCTTCCTTTCTACAATGTAAATATATTTCATCAAATATATTATTTACCATTATTAGGAAACTCTCCCCCACACAACAAAATGGTGAATTAGAGGTAGGTCACCTCATTTAAAAAAAAAAAAGAATGTATTTGCAGAACTTCAAAATTCAAACATAGTTTTTCCTATGACAAAATCGTTTATTATATCAGCCTGAATGTTTTTAAAAGGTAGTCTAGATGATTAGTGTTATATGAAATAGTTACTTCTTAACATTATCAAGTCATTGGGCTAATGAGTCTGCTATTAAATTTCTCTATTAATAAAATATGTTTTGTGGAGGAAGGATGGCTATATAACCATTACATAAGCTGTGGTCTAAACAAGAGCTGCCAAACCGATTCAATCTGAGTTTGGTTAAAATGCATAACAGAGTATTGATTTGATCATCGGATTACTATACTAAACAAGATTTAAACGCGAGAAAACATTCATATATAAGTCCACATATAAAAATAGTACCTTTAAGTTTAAGGAGTACAGCTTTAAGGGGTCGGGCGACCTTTATTTGCAGATGTTCGTCTTTACAGTATATTTCATATAAATTACACATTGCAAATATAAAAATATACATATATCTAGAATGATTTGATCTATCACCATTAACAAGCCTGATTCCATTAGTAGCAAGTTCGCTAAACAAGTACAACCTCCATCAAATTTTTAACGCCCCACCCGTCCTATGCCTTGCACTAACCTTTAGACATATAACATTTGGACAATACACAACTCTGCCACCATTATCTTATGAAAATATTGCTTTATTATCACTTAATCACTGGTCAGATGTTTCCTCCTAAACAAGTACAACCTCCATCCAACTTTTACCGTCTCACATCTCCTTCTAGCAATGTCAGCCTTGTGCTAACCTTTTGACATCTATCTTAGGACAATACACAACTCTGCTACCACTATCTTATGCAAACACTGTTGGGTGATGGATAACTTATAAAACCATTCACATTACACGGTCCATTTTATTTTTAAGGATATAGAAGAACCACCCATTTTTTCCTATGCAATTGCTTGGATCAATCCTTTCCCCTTGTACAGGATGATTCATTTATCATTACAAGCACTTACATATTAGATTAAACAACTTATTGCATTGACAATATACAGAGAAAGAACCAGAACAGCAAGAAGCGAAGTTATGCATACCAGTGAACTTAACATCACAAGAGAAGCCTTTCAAAGCTGAACCATCTATCTCTTCTTTATCCGATTTAAATCTGTTCACTCTTGTCTGCAGAATCTGGCAATTCTCTGCTACAGACTCACCACCTGCACAAGACTGCCATAACTTACTTTCAACCTCTCAAAATTTGCCATGAAAAGAGAGTAGAAAAGCAAGTCTAAAAAATCCTACAAATGAAAGCATCAAAATGTTGATTATCAACAATCAAGACCCCATACACTATTGCAAATTCATTTTGAGAAATTGTGTAGAGATGGTAAATTAGGATAAGAGAACAACACAATTTACCAATCTCTCTCACAAAAACATATAATCTCATATCTTTCCCAAGAAAACAACCAGATAGATTTTGGTTCTCCAATGCATTCAGATTCTCCAACCATCAAAATTTATTCTCCAATAAAAAAAACGAGAGCAAACCCATAGACTAACAAAGGGCACAGATAAGATAAGAAAATCAAATCAAAAACAAAAAAATAATCTTTCTTGAAATTTTGTTTGAAAATAAAGAACCAAACAAAGGGGTAAAAATAAAATAGCAAGAAAGGGGACCTTTGGAAAAGGGAACGATGTGGTCATACTCAAAGCAGAGGCAGCCTTGACAGTTGCAGAAACGCTTACACACAACGTTGCCAGCGGCGTCCTTGCGCCACCGCTCGGGGTGGCGGCCCGGCACCGTATCCGCCTTGGACCAGCACATGCTCTTCGCCTTAGTGTCGAAGAATCTGGGCCGCTCCTCCTCCTCCTTCTGCTTCCGAGCTCGCGCCGGCGATGACGAACCCGACGCAGAGCTCATACTTGTATTGTTACAAATCAAAGCTTTTTTTAGTCTCTCGGAATCACTTGATATAACTAAATTTTTTATTTTTAGATCTTTTTAGGGTTGTTAAATAATGTCGCTGTTTGATTATTTCAGATTAATTACAAAGAAATGATTTTGCAATCTGGGTTTTGGACACTCTTTTTTCTTGAAATTTTCACATTTTTCTGAGGCATGTTTTTACTTTTTTTCAAATGAGTAATTTTAACTTAATAAGAAACGTTACTCTCTATTTCAACTCTCAAGTGCAATTTCAAAACCAATTTTAGCTCATACATTTTGGCAGTGATAGAACAATTAAAATTTCTAATCGATTTTGGATATTAAATGCTACATCAAGAGTTGCGTTATTGATCTCTTTATCAAAATTTTAAAAATAACTTAAATAACAATTATATTTTCATGGTACGAACGTTTTGGGTGTAAAAATGAAAGAAAAAGTTATATATATTGTGTTTAGGGTGACACCGATACGATTTGATGATCGAATTGAAAAATAAAGAAAATTGAATCGAAATTTTTAAAACCAAAATTGAGAAATAATTTTGAATCTAAATTTTTGGTTCAATTTCATTAGAACTTATCGAAAATATCAAATAAGTAATTAATAGATAATATATTGAATTAGTAATACTGAATATATATATATATATATTTATATTTATATTTAATAAGTAATTATACATACATAATTGAAGTATTATATAATATGTTTGGTGGATTTTCAACATTTCAATATTTTTTATACGAAAATCAAAACTGAATCATAAATTAAAATTTTTTAAAATAAAATTGAAATCGAGTAAAAATAAGAAAAATTGAACGGAATTTATGAGTTCAACTCGATTATGTTCAGTTTTTAATCTTTTACCAAATTTTGTTGATTCCTAATTGTGTTCTATGTTATTTTTTATTATAATCTTAACATATCATATCGTTATTAAATTGATAAGTTAACAGTTGACTTAAACAAAATATATATGTTAAGATAAGATCAGAGTATTAAAACATACAAATCTTACATTTATTCTGACTTCTCTTATCATTGTCTTTATTTAAATGGTTGGCCTTAGCCCTTAGAGATAAATGATACTCTCTTCGTCTCACTTCATTAAATCCATTTGATTATAATATTACACTTAATTAAATATAAAATGGGTCTGGTGAAACAAAACAGAGGGAGTATATTATCTTTGAAGTACGAGTATTCTATTGAGAGTAATATATGAAGTTACAATTAAGTTTTTCATGTATACATATTACTAATATTAGATGATGCAGTAATTTATCTACAACTAATAATACTCCATCTGTCATAATATTTATGATATTATTTAAACATAATTGTTAATGTTTTATTAACCTTTTAACCATAAATAATGGAATGTGAAGAGCACATCCTAAGAAAAATAATATTATCTCAAAACCTAACATCTCAAATCAGTAAATTATTTGACTGGTATATATAATAGACAATCATATATAGTATTCCAAAACGTAACATCTCAAATCAATTTTTTTTAATTGATTTTAGTAGTAAAAATGATTTTAAGTTCATGGAAAATATAGCATGGGACATGTAAGTTATTTGACTTATATTATACTCCCTTCTTTATATACTCCTTTTTGGTCCACTATTTTTATTTATACTTCATTTTTTCGTCCACTAATTTTTTTTTACAATGTGATTCAGCGTAAATTTTAATGTAGTATTTTGCTATTGCATGAAAGTAAATTTTAATGTAGTATTTTGCTATTGCATGAAAGAATATGTAATAAATGTAGTTTAGATGTTTGTGTGGAGAATGTGCAAAAATTGTAGTTTGAGTATAGTAATAAAAACTTTTTTAAAATGATAAATTTCAAAGTGTAAATAAATTTTATAAACTGACTAAAATAACAAAAAAACAAAAAAATATAATTGAGGAAGGAAGGAGTATATAAGTTAATCATATATGTTCAACTGGCTATTTGACTTATTACATGGAGTACATGTAATTGGATTATTTTTCAATTTTAGCCCTTTTAACACATAAGATGAATCGATAAAAATGAAACTTTAGTCAGCATATTACTAATTTGAAATTAATTAGATGCATTAGACTCAATATAGTTTACAAAACTTACGAAAAGAATGCATTGGATGGATGCCCGCGCATTGAGAAGGAAGGATGCTTTCAGAGGCGAAAGGTCATGGGGAGATACCGTCTGTTATCCATGGATCTCCGATCGGGAAATCATATCCAAGCTCCGTGGCTAGTCTGCGCTCTTTGGACTTTTCAAACTTAGCGAACTAAAATATCCTGCTTGTTGTTAGTGCCTTGGGGCGGCTAGAAGAAAAAGAGATAGATTTCTATTTAATTTCACTATTAGTTAGTGGAAGCGGAAACGACTGACTTTGCTTCCATATCGGATCAACAGCAGATCAACTCCGAAGATTAACACGAATTCAGCACTTTTAGTTTCGGATTGTACACTTCATTCAGAATCTTCTCAAGGGATACAGACCCTACTTACTGGTTGACTTCTCTTTCCCACAAGGAAGTAAAAGGGCAAAGGGCAAGAAACCCGAGCAAATAGCAAATAACTAGAGTTATACCCCTTTGAGCACCAATTGAAGATGATGTTCACGAAGGTCCGTAAGGAATCTAAATTATAAATATCAATTTCCAATGTATTTATACTTTAATATTGATTATTACTCAATAAATTAAGAAAAACAAAGATTTCCTTAATCCCTTTATTTAACTTATAGAGAGAGGATATAAATCATACAGGGTTTCTAAATAAAAAAATAAAAATTGATTTTAACCTTTAAATTCATATAATTAACGGTTATTATTAATCAAATTAAATTGGTTTTAAATATAATAAAATATACTATAAATAATAGATTAAGGTTATTATAGTAATTTTTAGATGAGGGAGAATTTTTTTTCCAACGGCTGGCGGATAGAGATTATTATTTTATTAATTAAAAAAGTATGTTACTTAATTTGATGGATATTGTTAGAGGTAATTAAGGAGTTTGAAGATCAATTAATTTTATCATTGAGAAAGAAGAGATGGAAGGTGGTGATGAATTCACGACATTTATGTTGGATGTAATTATGTTTTGCATTAATAATGTGATAATTTGCATATAACCACTTAACAGTTTTCATTGCGACATGTAAACAGTATATTTTCAGCAACCACCACCACTACTACCCTCCCCCATCGTCGTTGTCCTCGTCCACCTTCGCCTCCTTCCACACGCCGCCACCTGATCCCTCCACCGCCATCAACTTCTCCTCCCACCTTCAGCCGGTCTTTGACACCATCTACCTCCTCCGATGCCCCTTTGCCGAACTCTCTGCGATCTCTCCGCCGACTTCCGCCGCGTTTTCGTCATCTACAACTCTCTGATGGGATCGGTGGTCCAAGACATGGTCAACTTCCCCAACGCCGAATCCTATATTTTTCACAGCGTCTCCGCTTACACCATCTTCTTCTTCCTCTGGGAGATGAATGACTGCCACTTTGCCGTCGAACCCAAAATTCTTCAGCCTCCCGGCCCTCGACGGTTGCTTCAATCCTGAATTCATTTAATTCGTCGTGACGCATCACAAGTACTTAAAGATGAATTCGAGCCGAATTTACAATACATGTGCCTTGTATCGCGTGCTGCACTCTTTACATTGCACCACATATATATGTGAATTGCATTGTCATATACACGTAAATTGTAATGTTATTTCATCTTTGCACCGTTAATAATATTATCTTGCACGACATACATATGAATTGCATTGACATATACATATTAATTGCATTGTTATTTAGATTAGAATGCAATGTTTTAGTCCCAACCAATTTATAATTTTTACAGACTGCAATGCATCAATAAATATAACATAATGCATTTGACGTTTGTTTGTGAATGAAAATAACGTAAATTGGTATTGTATGCGGTGAAGTGGTTTTCGATTGCGTTTAACAACGAAAATTATCATAATTCGAAATTAAGGGAAATTTTCAAATATTTTTTGAAGACTACGCTATTTCATAAATTTCTCCAACTACCAATCGATAAATGATAAAATTATATATATGTCTAATGCAAATTACGTATGTATGCAATGCAACACTACATATATATATATAATGCAAATTACGGGAATATATAGTGCAACAATAATCAAACGAAGTTTTTCTTTCTCCTATTGCAGTTCCGTAAATGGGTATTATATTAATTTTCAAATCCCTTGATTATAGAAACTGCCAATTTTTTTACTTAAATGCTCTTTTTGCATTTTAATTTAGCGATGCAAAATAAAATTTATGTATAAAATACAAAAAATTAAATTTTTTTTTATATCCATTGAATCAACATTAATCAATGTCCGAGAACATTTCTATTTTTATATTGTTTCACTGCTTTATATGGAAAGCACATATATATATATATATATATATATTCTAATGTTAACAAAAGAAGATAGATAAAAGTTTCAAAAAGAAAAAAGAAGATAGATAATCCAGAATTTTGGTATAACTCTAAAATCTCACATCTGATAAACGTGTGTCTATACAATAGTATACTTCCTCCATCTAAGAAATTTATCTTTATAGAAGAATCAATATGAGTTTTACAAAAAAAATTGTAAAACGTATTTTTAAGTACCGTTATCAAAATCATCGGGCCGGACTTACTCAGTTCAACGGATTTTTTGAAAAGTTGAAGCCCGTCCGAAAATTTCGGGCCTAAAAATATAAGGCCCCCAACACGTCCTACACGAGCTACCAGAGAGGTGGGCTTTACCCGTTCGATTATTATAATATATATTTTAAATTTAATAATTGCTATAATATAATAATAATTTATTTATTTATTTAATTTTTTATAAAATAATTATTTTTACTTCTAAACAAAAAGATTTTAAATAAATTGCTTAATTTTAATGACTTAATGTTATAATAAATAGTACCACTCCGTCCTCTCCAAAGAGAGACGTATTCCATTTTGGAATGTCCTCTCTAAAGAGAGACATTTCCCAAAATGGAAAAAATAAGAAGTGTTAAATGGTAATAATGGTGCAATTAGTAAACACTAATTACACCCTTATTTTTTTTCTTTGAAATACTCCAACACTTTAAAGCTTAAGTAAAGATTCTTTAATTTGCGTACCGAAAACAAATGTCTCTCTTTGGAGAGGACGAAGTGGTATAATTAATATTTATAATGATTGGACTTTTTAAGCCCAAAACCTCGAGCTTTTTAAGCTCGAATCCCCATAGACCCATGTGGTTTTTCGGGCAAGCTTTTTAGGCCCGATTTTTTTCGAGCCTTGATTTTCAAAATCCAACCCAACCCAAATTCTGGGTATCTTGGATAAGCGGACCAGGTGGAACCCATTTTGTCAACTCTAATTTTTGGTGAATAAATGTTCCATAACGTAAAATATATGTTTTGTTTAATATGATAGTTTTGATTGACGGGGCCGGCCTGTTTATGAAGTGGTGCTACCAAACACTTGAAATGGCCTGATTATCTTAACAAACTGGCCGAAACAAACGTATCAAACATGTCCTTACACTTTTCCTGTAGTCACATAATCACAATAAGCAACGACAACTTGTGCATATTTATTGATTCTTTCCCAAACAAACCATTGAATTTCAAGACTCCAAGAATAAGAAAATATAAATCGATACTCTAATATTGGCTTAGTTGCATTTAAAATTCTTCAACTCGAAGAGCATCACGAGCCATTTCATATGCATCTTTGGATCTTGCTTTCTTCACTCCTGCTGTGAACCATACTTTATCAGACTTGTATCCTTCCACTGTGATGCTGCTCACCTTCACCCACACCAGCACCTTCGTCTTCATCCCCTCGATTCCTGTCAGCTTCCCTCTGGATAGCGTGGCCTTCACACGGGTCGAGTACCTAACAATGGACGAGTCCTTGAAGCACACCTCACACGGGGAGGACATGTACACAATGAGCCTCGATTTTGCCTCCTCAAACTCATAGCATGTTATGTTCTGAGGGAAGAGACCCGGAGGAAGATTGTTTTCTCGGAGAAGATCAGGCAACGACTTCATCGGCTTTCCTGAGATGAAATCATCACATTCATATGTAAATGAACAGCAGTATGTTACTATACATGAGTACCGGATTCAGCAAGGGTGTTGAAAGATGTGATGGAAGAGAACCATGAATAAAGATGTTATTCTAAAACAAATGTCATTTGGCCTAGACATATTTTCGGAACAACGAAACCGAAAAACTGTTGTATCTTAGGTCATTCTATAAATTAATTCACACCATCATGTACCTTTGAGCTTGTTGAAGATCCATTTAGCCTTCTCTTCCACGGTGTTTGATAGTGTCTGCAATTCGACACACACAATCAAACCTCAATCTTTAAAGGGCAGAAATTGCATTAGGATCATCGTGTTCTTTGCCTTGGAAAGCATCAAGAAAACAAGAAACACAGCAATATATAGAAGAATTTCTACCATGCCCCAACAGAATAATTATTATAGATTGAATTGCTGAGAAGGGAACAAAAGGAATGGCTGACGTCTTAGACACGCTAGTGAAAAAAGAACGGTGATAAATAACAAATTCAAGAACATAAGCGAAGAAGAATGATGCTAAAGGAGCAATCAGTTGATCCAGTTGCTTGCTTGTCATTATTAACTATATTGTTTTTCTTGAAAAGTGAAGTCTTCTTCCATAAATGCAATTAGATTTTACATCAATTTAAATTAACATAAGCAACCTGCAATTAGTCATTTAGATGTTCAAAAACACAATTCAATTATCTACATTAAATCACATCATTGTGTGAATGCAATAAATCAAAGTCATCTATGGAATCCCGAACTTCAAATAAAAAAATGAACTTTTCAAGAAGCGAGATTTCTCCTTCATTCAGCATTCATTCAACTGATGCAACAATCACGCCCAATTCAGCACCCATCACATGGAAGGGTGATTCCACACAGCCACCATTATCAAGAAACATAAAAAAGAGAATAATTCAAACATATAAAAACACAATTTCATACCAAAAGAGAGAGAAAACAAAACCCAGAAACGAAGAAAGAAAATCAAGAGAGAGAGTGAGTGAGAGCATACGGATAGGTCTTGGGAAATATTAGAGATCTCTTCTTTGGCTTTCTTGGATACCCAAAATGTACCTGCCTTTATGCTTCCAACTTTTACCAGAGCTTTCTCCATCTCTAAAACTAAAAGCTCTCTTCCTCTTCCTCTTCCTCTGTTACAACAAATAGAGAATTTTTATGTACGTGAGATCCCTCTCTATCTATCAACCTCTTCACACAGTAGTGTGTGGAGAACAGCTCATCTGAGAAGAGATGGGGAATTTGGCATTACTCTCTGGCACAGCACGGAGTGATGATATACCGGCGCGGCGCCCCCACAAACAAGATTGCGACTCGACTTTCTTATTCAACTATTATTACCATTTCTTTTAACCAACTATTTATGATTCTCCGAGCCCTTCAAAAGGGATTTAAAATACCTTCCATACTTCATATTCGACTTCAAATATTTTGGTCCCTTACAAATTTTAATACTAATTTATTTTAAATTTAAGAAGGATATCATTTAGCGGACTTTTACTCTTTGAAGTTTTAATAATTAAAGTTGTGTAGTATAAACATCCTTTTGACGTTCCAATATAATAAAATATAAACTATTTTAATAAACAGATACAAATATCTTTAAAATTTTGTACTCCCTCCGTAACCTTGACATTTTTTTTTCTTTTTTCGGCATGATTATTAAGGAGAGAATATAAAATAGTATAAAAGATGGAGGGAGTATTATGTTATCGGAATTTAAAGTTTTGAAAATTTTGAAAATTTGGGAGTTCCGAATCTTAATTGGTAAATTTTTGAAATTAATTTCAATTTCATACGTTCTGGACACCGGACACCTCAAATTCATAATGAGTATATTTTGATCTCATTCAGGTATTTGTTGGTCCCGTTCAGAAAATTAAGGTATTTTCAGTTTTGTTTTGAAAATTCGAGAAATTTGCACTCGTGACCACGATTATGATCTTATAAAAATCAATTTTCTGGACAGAAACCATAAAATTAATAAATTTTGGAACTCAGATTTTCGCACTTTGAGACGAGTGCTCGATCCTGGCCGTAGCCTGATTCTCAACCCTACCCAAAACAAGTAACTACTTAAAATTTTACATTTATCATAATTGATTTACCCATAAATGATACTAATTTGAAATTCAAACTTTACACAGTATTAATTTACGACTAAAATCAAAACAAATAATTAAAATGCAGGTGGAGTCAAATAAAATACTTACTATTTGATAGAAGTTGAGAGACTGAGAAACTGAGAGTACTCAATTTGCTGATTTAATGTTAGATTGTTGCAATGATGGGTTAGCGTTAATTCTTGACACTAAAGTTAAGTCTAAATCTTAAAATTTACTCAATTATTGGAACACTTTATGCCATCACGAAAATGATTGAGGAAGACATATAACCTTAATCATTAATATGCTGTAGTATCGCCATAGGGAGATGGCATAAATATAAGATCTAAAGTTTTGCCTTTAAAAGGCCATTAATTATACATATGTATGTATATATATTTGTAAAAAGGAAAATAAGAAGGTTTCAAAATGCTAATTTGAAATTATATATTATATCTTTGGTACACCATACTTCTCTCAAGATAATTGCTCTATAATTATCATTATAGAACAATTATCTTGAGAGAAATATTGTTTCATAGATATCAAACATAATCTTCAGGGTATTAAATTTCGAGTATTACATGTGGGGATCGTGATTTAAGTTTGGATACCGAATACTCAAATTTTGAATTTTCAATATTATCCCAAATTCGAGTTTAATTTTATTATTTATTATTGTGTATTAAGTTAAAATTTTGTACACCTCCTCCTGTGGTTCTTTAGCTTTAGAAATCACAAACATGTATAAACACTTATACCTTAGCTTATATGTTTACGATACTGATAATTCAGAATCAAAATTGAATCGTTTTCACAACCATTCACGATTTGAAATTGAGCCGTGTAGTGGTGTATTGGTGTTTGGGGGGGGGGGGGGGGGGAATACACCACAATCCAACTTTCTCGCGTTTGGATGTGAACAACAGATTGAGAAGCAGCTCGCTTTTATACCAGAACAACTCGCTTGGATTAGCAGTCAATCTCCTCTAATGTAGAGAGAGATCCAACTGCTCAAGTAAGTTTTCAATACAGAGCGTGAGTAATTTGTCAAGGGGCAGATAGACTGGTAGCTGGCTGGAGCATACCAGATGATCTGTCCAAGCATAGATCGTGTGCGGAAGCTATGTGTATGTTGTTGGTTGCTCTTATACTTAGAAAATATATTTTGTTTATATCGAGTGTTCTTTAAGATATTGATTCAAGATGCACAACCCACTTAATTAGATAAGCTCGCTGGTGAGTGATAAACAAAGAATCAAAGCAATGCAATGCAAAATATAAAAGAACACACAAAATTAACGTGGTTCGGGAAACCCCCTACGTCCACGATCGATCAAAGCTAGATCGATTAATCCCTTAACCTTGGATCCCTCGATTATTTATCCTCATTAAGTATGAGTCAAAACTCGCTTATTTATTCTCGCTGAGTACGAGATTACAACTCTCTTATTTAAACTCGTCGAGTACGAGATCTAGGTTCGGTTTTTATAATCGTTCTCCCTCCAAGCTTTTGGCTATGGAGGAAACTAGAACTATGGGATTTGAAGGCTCAAATCTAAGATAAGTTCTATAGGGTTTATCTTCAGAATTATGGTGATTTCTCTCTAATTTACAGCACTCAAGAATGTATATAATTTATATCTAGTGTTGAATAATTCTATGGAAGACTGGAGAGAGAATCTTGTGGCATTGAAGCTTTTTTTGGGTAATATCACGAACCCATATCTGAAGAAGGCTTGAAGTATTTATATGCATATTTGAATTATAGTCGTTGGAAGTCTTTGCAACTTTTGCAGTAAACATTAAATGCTCTTTGACCGTTGGCTGCTGACTGTACTTCTAGCCATTGGAGTTTGTCCTACGTGGATGTTGACGTGGCATAGGACATATAATCTTATCAATTTAGGTAGATTTTAGCTTCCTCCAACTGGAATAAGCAGCTCGTTTGGATCTCATAGGAACAAGTGGATTAAAACAATCTGTAGGTGAGCAGGTTGTATCCAATAAACATTGAGCTGACTTCCCATGAACAGCAGATCGATCTGCTATCGATATGTTGATCGATTTGTTATACAGAGATCATTTGTATTAGTCTTCTTCTTGCATAGCTTGTTGTCCATATTACAATGCAGCTTGTTTGAGTAGTTGCTGATCAACCTGCTAGACACATGTCGTTTGTCTCGAGCTGCTCCTTGTATATCTTCTTATGCAGCTTGATGCCAACCTGTTGGATACAAGGTTGATTCTATCACGCTACTTCTTGGTCTTCTTATCGCCCTGTCCATCGATCTGTTGACCGATCTGTCTATCGATCTGCTTCATTGCAGTTAGTTCCTCTAGGTTGATGTCAACCTATTTGATACAAGGTTGATTTCAGCATGTAGTGGTTTGCCATCGATCTGCTTCTTGGTAAGAATGCTGGCATGATGTGCGATAAATTAGATGCTATAAAAATTAAGTCTAGATAGATGAGGTTAGTCATATGAACAGATCGTTACATCGATTTGTTCCCACATTTTGACTTAACCTGCTACATAACAAGGTTAATCTTTATAGCATAGATCGTTAATTTAATCTGGCCTTCCAGGTTGATCTCCCTTCTAATAGATAGACAAAATAAGATCAAGCTCTATGACACAAGTCGTTAACTCAACCTGATCTTACAAGTTATCTGATCTACTATTGAGAACACAGATGGCTCCTATGGACACGATCTGTCTTACATCGATCTGTCCTTACACTTAACCATTCTGTAAAGTCTATCCAAGCATAAATACATAAGCATCAATAGACATTGAGGCGTAAGCACAGTTTCATATCATGCATATATATTATGGTTTCACATCATCAAAACATATAAATAATGATTTCCACAATCATCAAAAAGGTTCCCAACATTATTTAAATTTGTGTGTGTGATAAAGGTTTCCTAAAAAGGAAATGACTCAAGCTAGTTGGGACGGCCCGAAAAGGAATACGACTCAAGCTAGTTGAGACGGATGGAGTAATTATTATCATTACGTATCAATGCATATTACCATTTAACTCTTGAAATTTTCAGTGTCTTCCATTTATTAATTTTAAAAATATAGTAGTTACAAAATAAAAATAAAATAGAATTACAAAATAACACTTCAATTCCAAAATCAATAATTAATCCTTTCATTTTATTTAATAATTTTGACTTATGTTGTTCTTTAATTCTATAGAAAGTGTCATTGGTTCTCAATTTTGAAATTTAAAGTTTAATTTTATTTTATTTCCATTATTTTTGTGTTCATAAATTTTAATATTCTTAAGATGCATTTAGTTTGAGTGATAAACTAGATTGATAAAATATATGGTTGAATAATAAAAAATAAAATTATTAAATTAATTGAAAATTGAGTATTTCATTATTTATCCATTAAAATAAATATCAAACTATCAATCACTCGTATCATGCTAAGTATTGTCACCGTATGAATTATAAAAAATGACCATTTATATCTTATAACATTAGAAATAAATTGAAGAAGGTAAAAATTAAGTTTACAGTTTCAAATTGTCGATTACGGTTCTGAATCAGCAGTCAACTGTTCTAAATTTTTAGAATCGTATCTGAACCGACTCTCACACAATTACAATTTAATATCAAATCGTCGAGTTCAATTACAGTTCCTAAAACTTTATGATTGGATTATGATTCTTTTAAATACCTCTATATCTTCAACTATTAATTTTGTGGTTTCCTTTAAAAAATTCAAATTATCCAAAAAACACTCTAGAAAATCCTTAAAATTTCTCAAAATTTTGGAAACAATTTCAATTATTAGGTGACTTTGGGTAATTGAATGCCTAATCCAAACTACCCGAATCAAATACGGATAAAATACCCAAATTTCTAATATGGTACCTAATTAGATCGACTTCCCTATTTAGAATACATAAAAAAAATTAAGGGAAGAATAATTAAGTAGACATATAATCATTAAAATTAAACATATGTACAAATTTGCATAGTTGTAAGTTGTAAGCCAGCGTGATCACATGTAGTGTCCTCTATAAAGATTGCAGAATCACGTGCAGCGCTAAAATTTTATTAATTAATTATATTTTTAATACTAAAAACCTTTAATGATGTAATATTAATAAATAATAACATGAGATTTAGTGTTCCATTTTTGTACTAAACCCGTCATGTTATACAATTAAATTTTACACATAATATTAGAGTTATTTTTAATATTTTGAAATTAACCACGTTACTTGGATTATATAACCAAGATAAGTGATCCAAAGATCCAGACATTACAACCAATCATACTTTATCCATCTATCTGTCATGCACATAGAAGATGAGGTACATGCTGCACTTACATCTTCCTTTTTCAACCTTTTCTACAACATTCACATTGGCCAAATACTCTCATGGCTTCAATCAACACGAATATGAGTGATTCTAATCCATTTCAATGCATCACTCCAAACTTGATGTGTAAATGAGCATTGAAAAAACAAGTGCTCAGTAGAAAAAACTTGTTGTGCAATTACATTAAAATTCCTTTCTTATTAATTCTTTTTGTTTTCAAATCCCAAGCCATTCAGACGCCACCTTGCCATCAAGTTTCACGTTTGATTTCATTATTCTGTGCATCATATCTTATTCAATTTACTTCGCATATTTTATTATGAAATTTGGCTAAACCCCTCATTCCTATATCGATTTAGGAAGCCTGAGCGCAAGTATTCGGTGAGATTTAATTTGTTCTTCCTACTTTAATTCGTATATAAATATTTATTGTTCTCTATTTTTTGTGTAATTTAATTGTTTTATTCTTCTAAATAGTGTATGATATTTAGTTGAGTAGAATTGATTAATAGTCAATTGAATCAGTCATACGCAATCGTGGTTTAGATTTAATTAGTGGCAAATTGACTATCTAGTTTTATCGGTTTTGAATCGGGTCAGAGTTTATCGGTTTTGAATCGAGTCTCTCTAGTTCTTAATGATATCGACTCATTAAATCTATAAAGCGTCTCTGGTTGTCAGTTGATTACAAAATAGTTAGTGAAGCGTCTTCCTAATTATCAAGAAACGTCTTCGGTGATCATAACCGATTTATTTGCATGAATTATATGTTATATTTGCATCGAGGTTAGGTAGAGTTAATTGATTGTTGGAATACTTCTCATATTAAGTTTTTCTATCCGATTTATTTGTTAAAAGAAAAACCCAAAACTATATTTTCTATTTATTGTTCTTTTAGGACTCTCGTAGTTATTAAATAATCCCAATTTTTCGTGGTTAAGTTGGAGGTTGATTTAATAGAAAATTTTGTGGTGAAAAACGGCGCACCAAATTTTCCTCCATACCACATGGACTTTTATATCATCTCATCTCTTTATACACCAGGAAAGTCCTATATTTTTTATTTTTCATCATATCAACTTAGGGGTGAGCAAAATTAACCGAATCAGAAAAATTAAACCGAACCAAACCGAAATATTAAATTTGGTTTGGTTATTTTGATTTTTTGGTTTGGTTCGGATTCAATCAAAACTAAACCGAAAACCCAAAAAAGTTGAATTACTTTATTACTATTATAATATATTTTATTTTTATTAAATAAGATTATTTTATCATATATATTTTAATTTTTTAGGTATATTTTATCTTATATTTCAAAATTTAAACATTATTAAATGTAATACTCTAATATTTTTTTAGGTTTAAATTATAATATTTAATATATTGTGCAATATTTGTTTGAAATTTGAAAAACTATTGAAGATATGTTAACGACTTTTTATTATAATTTTTTAAAACTTTTTGAAGTTAATTTATTTATTTTTTTAGTACATAAAATTTATAATATATATATATATATACACACACGATATGATTAGATTTTAACAATTAATTATTTTAAAATTAAACGAAATTAGTTACTAAATAAAATATTAGGACAAACCGAACTAAATCGAAATAAATTTAATTATTTTTTAATCCGAATTCTAATTCCATCTGGTTCGATTTTTGACAAAATCGAACCAAATACTTGAACTCTCACCCATATGTCAGCCCACGTCTCAATTGTAGAAACTACATCACTTATCTTAAATATTCTCTTGAAAATCCAAGAGCTCGAAATTGGGAAGGGGATGAAAGTCCATTAATGTGTTAACCCTTGAGAAAGAACATGTGCAAATTCTTCTAGATAAGCTCTTTTCATGTATGATCTTTTAGTAACATTTTGTTTCAGTTCGGTAGTGACATCTACATCAATAAGTACCCTAGCATTGGATCCTCAGAACTTCTTATGAGGTGATTGGTGTGATGATATATACGATGAAATGAAATGAGCATTTCTTATTCCATTGCATTCTTTTGTATAGAGCTGGAAGTTCGATGCGGTTAACCGCAATCAAATTCACCAAAATATACTATCCGAAATCGAACCGCATTTTCAATTTTGTTTATCCGATAATCGTTCGATTATTCAGATCGGTTATGTGAATATCCGAATTAACCGATTTTTTAATAGAAAATAAAAAATAATTAATTAATTAATGATAATTATATTTTTTATATTTTTCTTTTAAATTTTGTAATAAATATGGAATAATTATTAAAAAAATATTTATATAAATAAATATTAAATAACTATTAAAAATATATAATTTAATTTTAAGATAAAATAAAATATATAATTTTTAAATTCAAAATTTAGTTATTTCGGTTATATCCAATAGGTTATCGGTTATATCCGATAACCGAAAATTATAAAAAAAATACTATCCGATCCGCTATCCGAAAACTACAGTTATCGGTATGAATAGTTATTATCCGAAATAATCAATCCGAACTTTCAGTCCTACCTTTGCTTGGTTCATTTAATAATTAGAAAACAACATTACATTTGGAATCACCATTCATTAGGAGTGCAAATAGTTATTCATCCCTAATCTCAAGGTACTAGTCATTCCTAATCATTTTATAATATTTTGCTATTTTCATTCGGACAAAATTAATTAAAATACTTTTTGATTTGTTAATTTTACTATACACCACACTTCTCCAACTACCAAGAAAATCTTAAATTTTTTACTTCATCAGTCCCTCTAGATTAGAAGCATTTTTCTTTTTGGGACGTCCCACTAGATTAGACGTATTTCCTTTTTTGATAACTTTTACAAACTTAAAAGTATGTGGGTCATAGTTACCAAAAGCAAAAATAAAGCAAATATTGGCTTCCGATCCAAAAGCAAATGCTTCTAATCTAGCGGGACGGAGGGAGTATAATATTTACAAAACTATTTTTTAATAAAAAATATTATTAGATAGATTTATAGGATGATATAAATTATATATTTTTAAATTTTTGGATATGTTTTATTTATTATGAAAAATGAGTTATTTTATAATATAAAATTTTTAATCTAATTTAAATATTATTGCTTTATAAATTTTAATTATAATCGTTAGAATTGACCATACACGTTTTAGTGGGTGTGAGCAAAATTAATTGAATTCGAATAATCGAACTCAAATATTTGATTGGTTTGATTATTTTAACATTGATTCGATTTTATTTTTAAATCATATTTTAATTCGATTAGAATTGAATTTAGACAAAACCAAATCGAAATACTATTCAAAATTGAATTATTTTTTAATATTAAAATATAATTTGATTTTATTAAATAAAATTATTTTATTATATATATTTTTATTGTTGTCATTATATTTTTTGTATATTTTAAAATTTAAAATTATGTACTAAATTAAATGGGTACTACATGAATAGTACATTTTTTGTAACTCAAACATGTAAATTGCTCCCTTTGTAAAAACTACATGAAAAATATCCACTTTTGATGTAAATTTCTAAAATTGCCCTTAGTCAAAGTTTGTTTTAGCTATGATTTGGTGAAGTAAACCAATATGTTTGATTTAGAATTTATTATTAATTAATATTTATTTATTTTATTTTGCAAATATAAATATTTTTAATTTGTTTGGCTCAATAATATTTCTAATTTGTTTATTTTATTTTTAAATATGATTGGCCCAAACATTAATTTTTAATTTTGTAATTAATTATTAATTTTGTAAATAAATGTGTAGAAAATCATTGTAAAACCTATTAAATGTGAGAAGAATAGAAAGAGAAACATCTCGCATGCTTATTTGGCGAAATGAAAGAGGTAATGTTAAATTTAAACACATAATTTTCAAGCATAATGTGTTATAAGTTGGACAAGCTAAAATTTTTTCGTGAAAACTTGCATTTTTCTAAAAACTATGTCGGCTTTTATGCAAATTTTACCTATTTACTTTGAAAAGTCCGGATTTTGTCATTTATATGAATTTTGACGATAAAATTTTATTGATTTAGCATGATAATAACACGTACTATTGATGACATAAAACCTAGTTAAAAAACTCAAAAACCCGGTCAGTTTATGTCTAGATTTTACGTGGACCAACCGAGTTTTCATTTTTAAAATATATTTTGCGATCGGGTTTTCTTATTCTGATATGTTGATTATATTTTGATTCCAAAAATATAATTTATTGTTTAAATAGACGAATGAAAGTATGTAAACGTAAAGTACATATTTCATTGATGATTGTTAGACTATCTTTATCAATGACACCCATTTGAATGTTATAACTAAATGACAAAAGAACATAATTAAAAATAAATAAAAACTAAATAATATGTGATGAAACTCAAAAAAGAGTTGACCGGCCAACCTTGAAATGAATTTGGGTTATTCAGTAATAAGGTGTCACTTGGCATCATATTATTGAATACTAAAATATATTGAATTTAATTTTTATATATTAATTATTTTAAATAATATTAATCAAAAAAATATAAAATATACATGAAAATATATGATTTTAAATTCTCTATAAATAGAGTAGCATATTCATATATTTTGAAACACAATCAAATTTCATCTATTTTTTCACATATTTCTCAATATTATTTAAATTTTATTTCATTTTTAAGGTAATTTCTACAATTTTTCAAATTATGAATCCGAAGAATTTTCCAAATAACTAAGGATATGAAAATTTTCAAGGTTAATTATATTTGGCAAAAGTTTGACACTAATAATTAATATGCAATGTGATTTATTTATTGGTTTTGTAATTTATTATCTATAGCATCTATTTGTAGTTTGATTTATTTCGTTCTGATTATGTATATCTTTCTTTATGTATTTGGTATTAAATTAATAAATATGTTTTGTATTTTAAGTTTATGAAATAATTAGTTATTATAATCATAAATTAAAATTTTTTAAATAATAATTATAATTCAATTAATTTATTTTAAAAATATGTGTATATATAATATACATTGAATAAAAATAAAAGAAAAATATTTTATTGTGACTTGGTGTCATGAATAAAGTAGAATGATTGTGATTTGTGACAATAGGTTGAGTTTTGTGTTGTATGGGTGAAAGAAAGATAAATCAATATTTTATTTTGATGATTCGATTGTGAATGTTGTGTAGTATTATTGATAAATATGGTTTTAAGGTATTTTTGCTTTTTTGGGTGTCTTTCACATAAATTTTACTAAGTGGATATAATTAATTTTTTGGTTACAAAAATGGGTAATTTTCATAAACTACCCTAAATTAAATGTGATAAATTATTTAATTCATTTTTATTTTATTTTTTTCTAGATTTACAAAAACAAGAATTATGAAATTTAATAAATTTATAAATTTATTATCATTTGAAGCTTGAAAACTATTGAAAATATATGTGAATGATTTAATAACTTAAATGTTGTGATTATAATTTTAAATTTCAAAATTTTATTTTTTTTAGTACATGAGAATCATAGAAGATATATATAAATGATAAAAATTTTATAATCAATTAATTTGAAAATTGAATGACATTAGTTACAAAATGAAATATATGGATAAATCGAACAAAATTAAAATTAATTTGGTCTAGTTAATTTTTTTTAGGTTAAATTATCTGTTGGGGTCCCGGTTAGAGCAGATTTGGTTTAGGGGGGGGGGGGGGGGGAGGAGAATACACCACACTACAATTTTCGTGCGTTCTGCTTAGAGCAGCTGGTCGAGAGCTTCTGTTCTGAACAGAAATGTGTGTAAGATGACAAAACTCCCCTCTAAAATAGAGAGAGTGAATCTATCCAAAATTCTCGACAATGCAATGCAGAAAGTAAATAACACACATTTTTAACGTGGTTCGAGTAACACCCCTACGTCCACGGACGATCAAACTAGATCGTTGAATTCCTTAAAAATTTGGATTCATCAATTCTTTAACCTCGTTGAGTACGAGTTCACTCTTCTTATTTATACTCGTTGAGGACAAGATTACAACTCGCTGAGTATGAGATCTGGGTGGGGTTTGTTTTTAGACTTCCTTCTCAATTTTGGGACTAAGAAGGTAACTAGAACTATGGCGGTTAAGGTTTTATGCTATTGTAAGTTCTAGTGGGTGAGATTCTCAGAAAGATGATTGTATTTCTCTACTAAGTTTCAACACTCGAAGGGTATTTATAGTCGAATTGATGTTGATTGATATCTTGAATACTGTAGATAATCTTGCAACCTTGAAGCTTATTTTCTGGGAAAATTTGAATGCACCGAGTACCTTACTCACTCACCTTCCACTCTTTTATTTTCACTCTCGTGAATCTACTATTCCGCACCGTGTGCTATCCTTTCACATTTTTTCACACACATGTCTTTTTGGAAGGTGTGGTGCATTTATAAAGCTGTAATGAATTATAGCCGTTGATGTCGTGCAACTTTTACAGCGAGCTTTAATAGTCCTTTTGACCATTGATTTGTTGATTGTAAATCTATCTGTTGGAGTATGTCCTATGTGTCATCCGACGTGTCGTCTGACGTGGCATGGACATGTCAGGTTTGATCCATTTAGGTAGATCTGTAGCTTTCTCCAATCTGTGTTGAGCAGTTCGTGTTATGTTTTGTTTCTAGACAAAACATCTTTGTTAGACCTTGAGGTGTCTCCTTTCATGCTATTGATCAATCAGTTAGACATAGATTGATCCTCTTGTTCTTGAACGTTTAGACTATCTAGACAGAACGTTTCCTACGTTCTATGTCATAAACAGAATGGCTCTTTCATTCTGTGTCTTGAATGTCCTCCAAAACTACTCTAAGTATGATGCTCTATAGATACAGAACATTATTTATGTTCTGCTTCTTTACAATTCAACATTTTTACTATTCCAAGTCTAATACATATTTTGATAGAACCAGAATGTGACGCACGTTCTGTTCCTTTACATTGTGATATGTATGCTAGCTAAGAGTTATGTCCTAAGTTGATCTCTTATAAACAGATCTTAATACAAACCTTAATATCATTGTGGTATAGATCAACTTCTTACACACAACGTTCTTTTCTCGTTCTATCCTCTGGTCTCCATTGAGGTGGTCTCGTCTTCTAGGTAGTGAGTTGTTCTACATCACCACATTCTGTGTTGATCATATGTTTTCTTCATTCATGCTTCTGTGTTGTGATGCTCCTAAGACTAAGTCTAAATAGAGCACAAATTAAGTGTTATAGATAGATCGTTACTTACGTTCTGTCTTTGCTTTTTGACTTAACCTTTTACTAACAGCATGATCCTATGACACATATCGTGACTCACGATATGTCCTTACAGATTGATCATATGCTCTAGTACATGAATTCAATAAGATCAAGCTCTATACACTAGGTTATTATATCATGAACCTATCTTTACATGTTAGTCGGTCTGCTATGAGTAACACAGAAGACTGTCTATGGACTTGACTTGTCTTTCATCGATCTGGTCCTTTTACATATAGTCTTCTGTAAAATCTATCTATGCTAGACACATTATAAATCCTAAGCATCACATAACACAGACATAACACATAATACATATACATAATGAATCAAACATCTTAACACTATAATGGTTTCGCAAGCATCATCAAAACCAAACTAACAGCTTTAGCAACATCAAAAAGGTTCCTAACATTATCTTTTTCCATCCAATTTTTTTTTTTTAATTTGGTTTGGTTTGATTTTTAGACAAAATTGAATCATATATATCCAGATGTTCACCCCTACGTTTATAATTCTATATTGAAACATTATTATTTGAATTACTTTGGTACATAAAAAACAAAGAAAAAATAATAAAAAAAAATAGAGAAATTCGACAATTAAAAAATAAAAAACGGGAATAATAAACTTATTTGGAATATTAAAAGTATGATTTGTAATACAATATAAATATAATTTATTCATTCACTTTATTTATAACTATCAATTATAAGGAAATTAACAAATAAATTGACATTTCATTTCATCTTTAATCCTTACATACCAATGATCATATGAATGGATTAATATCTTCAATTCATTTCGCAATTCATTCCATTCCACAATCCATTTCATTCATACCTTATTCCATTCTATCTAACTAATCATCTCTTTAATGGTACATCCATTATAAATTTAATTGTGGAATATGAAGTGTGAGACACAATGAGACACTAAATCTCATTCCACTAGCGGTAATAACATTACAACTTCTAAAATAATGTCCTTTATTCCCCACAAAGCTAGAAATGCCAAAACACGGAAATAATATATTAGGTAATGCTAATGGGTAAACATTTGCTTAATATGATAAAAACCGGTTCTTAAAGATTTATTTCATCCATCTACGAAAAGTGTGTGAGGGAGTTGACATGAGTTTCAATGAAAATCTGAAAGTTGTGTTTTTAATGGACAAGAGGGACCCACAAAATAGAATAAATGCGAGGTTTAAAATTTGAGTGTTTTGTTAGACTATTTATATAAAAGGACATAGTACATTGTTTGTGGACGACCCTAATAGGTAATAAGAGTGCACTTTTTCGTAGACGAAGGGTACTATTTTGTCCCTCTTTGATTTTATGATTCACATATTTCACTATTAAAGTTGTAGTATAAAACAAATTCATCACAACATATAAAAATGATCTCTCGTCCGAGTTGTAGTAATAAGTGTTATTAATACACTCACGAATGATGTGACATGTTGTGTAGATAAATAATAAAATTTTAATGAAAATTAATTAATTTTCACTTTTCAACTAGGGTTTATTTATATGTTATATGTTAATATTTATTCAATGCGAAATATTAAAAAAATGAAAATTATAGTACCTAATATGCTTATGTAGCATAATATTGTCAGCAAATAGGTGGTCTAAATTCCTATGACCGAGTCGTTCTGGCCCTTGTCATGTAAGTTGTGGGCACGTTAAGTTGTGTCATCCATAATGTGGCTAGTTAGCATTACTCAATATTAATATCATTAGGCAAAATGATACTCCCTCCATTCAATTTATTACCCATTTTAATTCGACATGCATTTTAAGAAAATAGTTTGACTTGTGTTATATTGTGTTTTGAGTGCAGGAGTGTAAATGAGTCGAGTATTAGCTTGCTCAAGTTCGAGCTCAGTTCATAAGTATCAGGCTCAAGATTGACTCGACTCGATCGAGTTTTAATTTTTGACATCGAGCTCAACTCAATGAAAAACTCGATAAGCTCGAGCTTGACTCAATTAGGCTCGATTAATGTTGGTATAATTTGAATTTTATCTAGAGTGAGCTTGTTTAGACTCGTTTAAGCTTGTGTAAGCTCATTTAACAATAAATGGTATATATGTAAAATCATAATCTAAGCTCAATTAGGCTCGCGAGCCTATCGAGCTGAGTATCAATTCGAACTCGGGCTCAATATATACTCGAGTAGCTCGAGCTCAACCCGATAAACATCGAGTCAATTTCGAGTTTTTCTCAAGTTGATTTCAAGTAGCTCGCAACCTATCTCGACTAACTTATATACCCCTAGTTGAGTGAAGTTCGAGTCTCACTTAATTTATTGGATGGATGCAATAATAATTAGTGGAATAAGTAAATAAATTTGAAGTGGATGTTGTTAAAGTCCCATATAGGGCTGTAAGTGAGTCGAGACAACTCGCAAGCTATTATGGATTGGCTCGAGAAAAACTCGTAATTGACTCGATGTTTTATCGAGTCGAGCTCGAGCTCCAGCTACTTGAGTATGTATATGATAATCAGCTCGGTAGGTTCACGAGCCTAATTGAGAGTGTATTATAATTTTATATTTATACTCTTTATTATTAAACGAGTTTACACGAACTTAAACGAGCCTACACAAATTTAATCGAGATAAATTCAAATTATACTAAAAATTAAATCTAATCGAGTCAAGCTCGAGTTTATAAAGCTTTTTATCTAGTCGATCTCGAGTTCGAAAAATTAAAACTCGAACAAATCGAATCGAGCTTCAACTTAAGACCTATTCACCAAATTCGAATTTGAGCAAGCAAATGCTCAGCTCCGAGCGTAACTTCTTTACAGCCCTAGTCTCTTACATAAACTGGTCTATAAATAATAATTAGCAGGTATTTTATTGAATAATTTTTAAATTGGGTAAACAAGATTTGAATTCCTTGGGCCTTGCGACGTAAACTGCAAAGCAGCTCAGGAATGGGCCGCGCATGTTTCTATTATTCCAAATAATAATAGAATGGAGGATGAGAATGATTACATTTCTGTCATAATTCTAAATAAAGTCAATATTTAAATATGAGATTATGACAAAAGAAAAGAAAATACCTGAACGGACTAGTATATTTTTTCGTAGAAGGTGTTAGTTGGTTGTCTCAAAGTCATGTATTGCATAACTTAAGGGGTCGATTATTACAAAGAATTATAGAAGAGTCGGTTTTTGGAGTTATGAATGTGGACAATATATTGGTACCTCGATTACACAGATCGATCTTGCACTGCACATCACTTTATAATCTCACTCCCAATCAAGATTTCCCTCATCATGAGGCTACTTCTTCCTCCTACAAAGACTTTCCTTCATTTTAAGAGTTTCTGGTGGTGCAGACTGCAGTGGAGATTGATTATAAATAGCAAGAATGGGGGAAATTGATACAAAACCAATTGATTCAGTTCAAAGTGCAATCAATTTCTTCGGACAGACCAATGAAGCAAGAAAAAGCAGCCCCACCAATGAGAAGGTAACTAATTTCTCATCATCATATTCCATTTCTATTAGTGATGAATGATGTCATGGTTGAATCACAGGAAGAGGAGAGAGAGAGGGAGCTGGCTAGCGTCAAAGTGCAGGTGGAGGTGAAGGAGGCGGCGCACAAGCAAGCTCTTCTCGTGGCCGATCACTACCGGAAAACCACAGACGAGCTCTCTTCCCTCCTCAAGAAGTCCGATCTCAAGAAGATTTTCTACATAAACGAATCACAGCAAGCCGCTTCCCGTGTATCCGAGCTCGAATCAGCCCTCGAGCAAGCTGAGGACCAGCTCCAATCCGCACGAGGAGAGGCTGCTCTTCTTCGGGAGGCGAAAGTCGAGTCCATGTCACGAGTGCAGGCAATGGAGAGGCTATTGAGCGAGGAGAAGCTTCGGAGCAAGGAGCTGTCAAGGCAAGTTTCAGAGGCGAACGAGGCCACAACGCGCTTGAACATGGAAAACAGCAAGCTTGAAGCATCATATGCTGAGAAGTTGCAGAGTTTCAATGACATGGTGGAGAGATATGGTTGTATTGAATGTGAAGTGAATGAGGTGAAGGAAGATGTGCAAGTGCATGAGAAGAAGAGGGTGGAGCATGAAGCTTACATCGGTGTTCTTGAGGCGATGATTGAGCAGATTAGGGAAGAAGCAAAGGGTGAGGCGTGGCGCTTGAATGGGGATGTTGAGAGTGTGAAGATGGAGTTGAAGAAAGCTAAGGAGCAAGAGAATGAGGCCCAAGTTGAGATGGCACTCCTCAAATTCCAAATCCACAAAGGGAGGTCGACGCTGGCTGCTGCTGAGGCTGCCCTGGCACGAGCACAGAGCGAAAAAACAGCATTGTACAACGCTTTGCAGCAGATGGGATTAGAAGCTGAAGAAATCAAGAAAGAGAACAAGATGCTCAAAGAAAAATATCAGCTTCAAAACCAACACCAACAACAACAAGAAGAAGAGGTGATGGAAGACAAGAGAGCAGAGGAGTTGACGAGTAAGAAAGTTGAAGAGGAGGAGGAGCAGCGGATTCATTGGAAAGAGTTGGAGGATACGAAGAGAGAGTTGGAAGTTGCGGTGGCGAAGATCGGAGAGATGAGGACGCGAGCGGAGCAAGCGATCAGCAGAGCTGAGGCTGCAGAGAAGGCGAAAGCTGCATTGGAGATGGAGAAGAAGAAGAGGAGAGAGCAGAGAGAGAGGCGGAAGGCGGCCTTTGCAGCGCTGCGCCAAGAATCGATATCGAGAGAGTTTGAGATCAGCAAACAAGACGACGAGCGTGATGAAGATGATGGGTCTGCCAAGAGGTATCAGCCTCTTGCTAAGGTTCTGAACATGAAATTCTAATCAAATTGTGTTGCTAGATATGGTGGAGAAAGATGATGATGAGGATGATTTTCAAGATATTAAATAATAGTAATGTATAAGGCTCCTATTTACAGAGAGAGATTTACACAACATACACCCATATGAGAATTTGTAAACTTGATGCGGATTAATGACAATTCTCTCTCAAATCTATAAGCTATGTTGATATTTATCGATATCAGATTTGTAAAATATATGTTGCTAAATAAAAAAAAATAGTGAAATTTTAACTAAATTGAATAAAAAAAAATAATGAAATACAAACTAATTAGTCGACTTGAGGAGTCATCTTTCAACAAGACAAAATATGCCTCCGATGGTGCTCACGAAATGATGTGTAACCTCCATGAATGAAATAACATCGTAGCAAAATTGAGGTGAACCAGATTAGAACACCGGACAAACAATACTTATTTGGTTTCTACTCTAACACAGTAACTCATGGGAAATCATATGCTATGTTTGGTATTCATTACACGATACTCATTTCAAAATAATTGTTCTATAATTATGACGCTATAATATTACTAATATTATTGTGTTGCATGGCAGTCTCATGGCATTTTACCATAAATTATATTTGAAATTAGTTGCAGACCAAAAGCCATGCAAACTACATAATCAATGGCTTTAAATTCTACTTCCTCCGTCCTACTTATAATGACACATTTTTTTCTTGGCACGAAATTTAATACAAATAATTTTTTTTTGCAAGAAATACAAATGATTTTAAGTATGTAATAATAAATATTTTAATTTTTTTAAAAAATTTATATTAATAAAATGTTTTAGATATTTGATTATAGATTCAAATTTTCACATTTTAACTAATTAAATGTAAGTTAATAAGATTATGTTATAATCATTTAGACTAATATCAATCCATTTTTGATAATGTGTCAAGTTACAAACAATAAAGAAAATTGTGTTATTATAAGTAGGACGAGAGAGAGTATTAAGCAAGTAATTGGAACCTCCCATTAATATTATGATATGATTGGGATGTGTACTTATCGAATTTCAACACAAAATGTTCATTGAACTTTTTTACTTGCTTAAATAATTAAGCGAGTTACATGAACAATACCCACTTTTATACCAATTAAATGAAAAGTATTCATTTTAAAAAATATATATATAAAAAGTGTTCACTTTTAATTTGAATTACCTAAAATTTCTTGATTTGTCTCATGCAAATGAATGATAAATTATTATGTTTTTTTTTTAAAATAGAACATTTTCTTAGTTTAGACATCATTCTCATATACAACATTTTAAACACAATAGTTTTGTAATCGGTGTGTTCTCCCATATACACCAAATAACTTATTTTAAGACCAACATATTTATTCATCCTATGAGTAAAGTACATCAAATGAAAATCTCAAATATATGTATCATGTTAGGAGTTTAAGAGAAAGTATATGAAAAATTACAATCAACTAGTTAAAATTTGGGATTTCTTTTTCAAATTTATAATACGACGACTTCAATATTTGATGTAGTACTCTTACAATTATTAGTTACTAAGAAATTAAAAACCAATCAATTTCAAGATTTGGTTAGAATTTGAATAATTATCCGTACAATGTGTTCAAAGCTATAGGAATGTGCATCGCACTTTTCTTTCTGCCTTTTACTTTATTTCATTCTCCCCTTCTAGAAACTTATTTCATTTTTATTTTATTTATTATTTCTTCCTTTTTCTCCCAAAGAACCAAATGCCAATTTTTGCACTTGCAAATGTTAGTACACAAATAAATAAATAAATCTTGTTGCCATTTTATACTCTCTTTTTCTTTTGGATTATTTCTATTTTGGTATGCTGGTCAGATGCCCTCATATCACAATCAAGGACTTATATTCCCAGAATCTTTCTTTTTCTTATGCTTTTTCTTCCTACAACCTAGATTTGACGATAATTATAATCAACTATATTTATAAACAATTAAAGTCTTCGTCGAATTAATTAAAAAAAAATATATTGAATTTCATGGTTCCAAATCGAAAGGATTGGGTTTATAAATTTGTCTTGTTGGGAATTAAAAAGATTAAAAGAAAATGTATAAGAAATACATAAATGTCATCCTAGTTATGTTAGTTTGTACAAACACAGTTACTATATATAATCGAAATAAGGTAAATATACATTATTTTTTTACGAACAGATGCAGGCATATTTATTTTTTATGTTCAGTTATTACATATTACATATAAATAGGTAAAAGAAACTTACTAATTTTTTCTTAGCACGAAGCACAATTAAAGCAGAAGCGAAGTGAACAAATGAGAACTTAGTAAATCCACGCCATGATATTTTAGAAGCAATCATTAGCTCGATTAATCCCTCATTGTGTAAAATTACAATTGGAGGCCCAAGAAGAAATTTAATAAAAATAATAACCTTAAGCCTAATTTTATTACACTTAGATAGACCAACCATAAGCATCAGCTTAGCCCATTCAAGTTATTATATCATTATTGTGTTAGATTAATTAATAATTAATAATACATTGTAATTAGTTAATTACCAAATTCGGACATATCTTTCGGATATTATTTCATGATCGAACATTATTAGAACTTAGAAGTTCAATAAAGTTTCATATTATATTTTTCTTGACAAAAACCTTCTGGTTTGATGAATTTATTTGATGATGTAATTAATATATACACATTGAGAAGTGAGAAGGTATAAGTACTATAACTCTCCTATATATGGAATCACACCTTTATATAAAATAGTATTCATAATGCATATATATATATATAGCAGGGTTCAGGTAAAAAATGGTCTTTTGGTATAAAATAGGAAATGATTTTGTCTGTATATTACTATAGATCTAATGGTTGAGATTAAACACATAATTTTAGAAAAGTAGTTATTTACGCGTGTTGCATTGCGAAAGCACAATGCAACAGCCGAGATAATTTCGTCCATATTATAATTGACGGTTATTGGGATAATATTTAAATTGATTTGATTCCCAATAATTACGGAACTGCAAGAGAAAAATTTCTCTCAACCACTCGTTTGTTTATTGTTGCAATGTATAGTCATGTAATTTGCAATAAATATATAGGTTGTATTGCATTGTATAGTTACGTAATTTGCATTAGACACACACACACACACACATATATATATATATTGTACTAGAAATTAATTTTTGGTAGTTGGAGAAATTTATGGGGTAGCATATAATCTTCTAAAAATATTCGAAAATTCATCCTAATTTCGAATTACATAAATTTAATTCAGAAACGCAACCGAAACTATGCAATACTAATTTACGTCATTTTGATTCACAATTAAACGTCTGATGTATTACGTTATGTTTTATTGTTGCATTGTATTCTGTAAAGAATTATAAATTGGACGGTACAGAAATATTTCATTCTAATCTAAATGTCGGTGCAATTCACATGTATATATCAGTGCAATTCACATGTATGTGTGGTGCAACAAAATATTATTAAACAAACTAACATTGCAATTTTCACGTATATGACAATGCAATCTCAGTTTTAACCTTGAGCAATAATAGAATCACGACATCATGGTCGCTCCGGCAAGTCTTACTGCCTTCGCTGGTGCAACCAGCTCAGCCCCGCTATCGAGCACCGCCCCTCCTCCACCGCCGAAGACGACGCCATTCTTGCTGCCCACTTCCTTCCGCCGAGGACGACGCCCCTTCTCCGCCGCTACGGCAACCGTTGGGTCAGCATTGTCCGCCCCCTCCCCGGCCGAACCGACAACGCCGTCAAGAACCACTGGAACTCCACCCTCAAGCGACGCCACCACCAACAGCGGCGCAGAGTCGACAACAATATGTCCTTCTCCTCCTCACCGTAGAAAAATTGCCATGGAGAGAATATAAATTTGTCCTCCTCCTCGGCAGTTATGGAAGAATATATATTAAAATCCCTAAAATATTGCCTAATTATTTGTACGCTATTTCTCTTTCTTAATTAAAAGTACTTGTTTATCCTTTTGATCCTAATTATGGAATATTTTAATACCATAAAAATCGAAAATTGTGATTAATTTGTTGTCGTTAGATTATATAAATAAAGGGCTGAGATCACTTCCTATTTTATACCCAAACGTCACTTTTTATATGAACTATATCCTATATATATATATGTTGGAATAAAATCGAGATAAGGAGAATACAATGCTTTGAGATTACAACAAACTAAAATAAAAGTAGACGGTTAGAGTTACAACAAAACTATAACCAAAATATATACAAACTTGACAAGTCGAGTCGAGGAAGGCCTCTTTCCGCAAGACGAGATACGCCTCGGCTAGTTCTCACGGTTCGGCGTCTCGTCTCTAAAGATAAAACAACTTAGTCCTTTAGAGTAGTAGCACCACAAACTCCAAAGGCTTTGACGAACTTGGCGAAGTTTGAGAACCGAGCAAACAATGCTCCTAATACAACTAATATAAAAATGTATGCAAATGAAGAGAAGAGAGAACACTTGTTAGTGTTGGTGTGTTAGAAACACTCTCCAAACTCTCCTTTTTATAGCCACACCCTCGAGAGATTATAAGTCACAACATTATGATGACATTATGTGAAGACATCATAGCCATAAAGCTCATAATAATGGCAACCATGTGAAAAACCAAGAGTATTGGTAAGCCAAAAGTCTAATGGGCCAATGAGTTTCCAATCATCAAATCATGTGTTTGGACCAACATTTGATGATCTTGAGTTATGACCCAATACAATATTCTTCTGACCAATACCATTTTTATAAGACTTTTGCATATCATTTCTCAATCACCGAAATCGATTTTGAAAAACATATAATGTCACGTTATTCTACCCACCAAGTAGAATAATCTCAAACTAATTTAAATTTCAAAGAATTAAATTTACAATTTCCAAATTAATTAAAAATTCTACAAACTCAAAATCAATTTTTCTAATATATATATATATATATATATATATATTTTGAATGTGAATTGATGAAAATACTTTTCGGTAACAGGACTTAATTATGGTCCAAAAAGGATATCAGAAGAGTTCATATATATATAAAGAGAGAAAATTATGAATTGTCTTAACAAATAGATATGCTCAAATTAAGTGTATGATGAGTCGTGCACTCAAAGCTTTTGTTTCTTATTTATTTATTAAATTTATCAAACTTGTGCAGCTTAATTTTATGAATTCGACCACAAGAAAATAATTACTTATAAGAAATCTGAAAATTATACATATGTGTACTTGACTAAATTACGTGTACACCTTTCTACGAAAGCGCTAAATGCATGTAAGTTGATATAATTAAAATTTTAGAATTCTTTAAAAAAACAAGTTATTTAATTTATAGTAAATCATCAATCTCGTAATATTTTACACTTTGCTCCTAAGCAAACAAAACTCTAAAAATTAATTTCACGAGTCTCCATAAAAGCATGGGTAATTTACAATTAATCTAATTTCTCAGTGATTATCTGACATATTTTAGTGCCACACCATAAAACTTAACTATCTAATTAATCTTTCAATGCGAGCTATGCAAAATGAACTAACTAATATTATTATTTTATTGTCCTGGTCTTAATTAATAATGTCTTTTTTATATATATATGATTGTTTTTTGACTACTGCTATATCAAGTTTATCATAATTTTGACTATCATTTTATTAAAAATATGAGAGCGAAAGCGTGGGTTTGATTGATTGATTGATTGATGTCACATTTAATTTATTTTTTGTGAAAATCGAAAGTCTCAATCGATAACATATTTCATTCACTTTGCTCTTCAATTTCCTATATTCGCCAATGAAGAATTATTAATTAATTGACTAATTAATTTATTAAGTAATCAAGTCTGTTAGTACTTGTATTTTGGTTTGGTTCACCTTAATTGAATTCAAACGAAATTAAAACTAATTTTATTTATTAGCATCGTGCACCATTTTGTATACTATATTAAAGTCATCTAAGTGTACGTAATCTATATATATATTCAAACCTACATAAAATTGAAACTTTAATTAGCAGTGCACAGGTAGTAAAACATATATAATTAAATATATTTAAATGTTTGAGTACAAAACATGTGAACTACAATTAAAACTTACTCGTATGTATATTTTTACTTCATGATTAAACATACTATCCTTGATTTTGTGCAATATAATTTCTCATGCATACATTAAGCCTATATAGAATTTTAAAATTTTAGAATAACCACTTATGTTTGAAATGTGGTGGAAGAAATTGAAAGTTTGTTAAGAATTGGAGAGTTAAGAATATTCAAATATTAAAGGGTGGTTTTAAGTGGTTAACTAAGTATGCACGTGTATTAAGTTGTTGACCCAAATTAATTTGTAAGTTAAGTAAAGCTACACATGCTAAGTTTAGTCTTGTCGAATCTCTATTTTTGACTACCTAATGTTGATAAATTAGGACATGGACCCCACTCACACGACTTCATTAACTCAAATCTCCATCATCGTTTATTATGTGTGTCACGCCCCGTCCTCCTCCCCGACAGAGTTCGGGCGCGCGACTAATAGATAACTAAATGAAGGATAACGTGGAATCCTGAATATACTGAAAGTTTTGACTGATAGAAACTCTGAGAACTTTGACTGATAGAACACTGAGAACTTTGACTAATAGAACACTGAGAGCTTTAACTGAAACGAAAGATCATTCGATAACTGAGTTCAGTTCAATCGAAGATTTAAATTTACATAATTGGCACCTACGCCAGAACATACAAATGAAACTTCTCGCAGCGGAATAAGGATCGGCTACAGTTTACTTGTATGAAGACACGGTGGCACTCTAATATGGTCTGTATCGCGATAAAAGTGTATGTAAATTATCGCGCTTTGTCCATATCTCGGCTCGGACTTCAAATCCGGGCACTTGAATGAATCTCGTATTTCGCCTCTTAGATATATCTAAATATCTAAATTTCAAAATATCTAAATTTCAAAATATCTAATTTCAAAATATCTAATTTCAAAATATCTAAATTTCAAAATATCTAATTTCGAACGAATCCCCTATTTGCTCTTGTTACCCGTTATAATAACGTACTAATAGTCTGGGTTCTCGATTTCTCGATAAAATAATGTTCTCATAAACATTCTGGAAAATCACGGCTCTCTTAGAAAAACATTCCGGACTTAACTTTAAAAGATAATAAAATTATCTCGTCTCGTTCAAAACGATGAACAGTGATTTCTCGATAAATACATCATTCTTCCGAAAGTCGGAATTATTAACTTTTCACCTTATCCCCGTATCGTACAATAATTGAATGGAAAAACAGACGCTGCTTCGATACGAGTTCTCGAACTTAAATTATGACGATAAATGTCAAACCGAATTTTCTCGGTTTCTTTCTTGATTTCAGAAATTTCTGAAATGACTTTTAACTCACATTAGGAGTTCTATTCTTTAATACGAGTCTTTAAACTTTCAACGGATCTTGAATCCCTTGTTTATTCATAAATTTTTCTTTTATTCGGGTTTTTAATTATCGGGGTATTACAATGTGTCACCTCTAAGTTGGTTTAAAAAATATCTCTATTTAAATTTATTTTTGTTTCAAAAAATAATATTGGTTGGTTAATAAGATAGCTAGTTTTAAATCGCTCCATTTTTATTTATAATCATTTGTTTCTTCTTTTATTAAAATTTTATCACTTATTATCTTATTCTAGATTACTCAATTTGATTATATAATCACCTCCGGTCTTAAAGTATTCACTTGAGTGATAAAAACTGATGATCAATATGGATATGAAAATTAAAGAGTGCAATTTTATTATCCCTTGATAAATTAATTTTTTCAACCACATCAGTCTTTACAATATAATTTATATTTATTAACCAAGCTGCACTGCATGGGACCTTACAGCAAGTTTTGAGTGACCCGACCCGACCCAACTCAAGCCAACCCAATGCATGCCCCTAATCATATACTAATAATTTGTAAAACGAACCTATTATATATTAGTCACAATTTCATCATCTATAATTCTATATAATTAGTCACCTAATTACGAGGTTCTTGAATCTTGATTATTTGATCTCAATATATATGTTTGGGCACATCAAACCTAATCAAAATATGGGCATTTGTCACATTGATTCTAATTAACTATACATATAGCTCGACGCAGGGTCTAGAATTCATAACTAATCTAATTATGGAACATTATATATAATTGATGTATATTATATATGCACTTAACACATAAATGTTGTGTTTTATTTAAGGGATAAATTTATTACATGAAAATGTGGGATAAAAATATAATTAGTTTTTAAATCCCTTTTTTTATTCATACCTCCTATCTAAATTATAAATTTATCATTGTTTTTCTCCTTTATTCCACTCTAAGAAGGTATAATATTATCACACCAAATTTGGATGAATAATATTATTATACCTCTTTAGAGTGAGATAAATGAGAAAAACAATGATAAATTTATAATTTAAATAAAATATATAGATAAGAAATAAAGAATTTAAAAATTAATTATAAATTTATGCCACATTTTCATAGAATTAAATTTATCCCACATATATAGTAGACTAACTATTTTCGTTTTCATATATATTTTCCAATTAGGTTGTTAAATATTTGGATGGTGATGGTTTTGTCGTCCGTACAATTGAATCATGATCTATTAGAAATCAAGCAGTACTATATATATCAATTAGGGATGGCAACCGCGGTTTCGGGCGGGTATTGCTTTCCCGTTCTCGTACTCATTTCAAAAACTAACCCTCATATTCGTTTTTGTATCCGTCTAAATTGGGACAGGTACGGGGCGGAGATTGTTTGGGGAGAAAAATGGTATCCATCGGGTACCCATTAATTAATATTTTTAGATAAAAAATATTTAAAAAAAATAATAGATAAAAAAATATTTAAAAATAATAATTACTAGCTAGAGTAATAAGATAATGGGGTAACTTCTATAATAACCATTTTGTTATAGTAAACCCAAATAATAGCCACAAGTATAAAAAACCATAAATCTAGCCTTCTATGTCTATAATACCCTCCATCTAATTAATTCCTTCAAAATACTACAGAATTTAAAAATAAAATTTGGTTTATAATTAAATACTATACCCTACCATATGAACCCTAGACATTAATCTATATTAATAATTTATTTTACAATACGAACCAAATCAAGTAAGTTATTGGATTATGAGCAGTTATTCTTCAAAATATATATAATGAATAAGTATGTTAATTTAATTAATGAAAGGGCAATAAAGGAAAAATAAATACAGAGTGGTTACTGTTTCAATATAAAATTATAGAGGATTAAAATTTGGGTTTTGACATATTCATACGGCTATTTCAGCCTATTTCCCCTAAGATAATTATATATAAAAAATTCAAAAATTAAAAACCTTTCAATATACGTTATTTTATTCTTATAAAAATTTAAAAATTTATATTATATAAATTTATAGGGATGAGTTCGGGGCGGGGATATATATACCCGCACCCGCCCCGTACCCAATTCGGGTACAAATATATAAATCCATACCCGCATCCGTCCCCGATTTTCTTCTCCATACCTTCCCCATTAGAGTCGGGTACCCGCGAGTTATTTTGTCATCCTTAATATCAATTTACGAATTACATTAGTAACCATTTAGAAAATTAAAGAAGAAAATAAATTATTTAATTCGTTAAGAAAGATATTAAGTTGTAGTTTTCCTTTACATATTATACATTTATACTTTTGGTTTATATGATAAACTGTGCATGCATCCAAAATATAAATAACCTTTTGCAGCTATAAGTACAGATTATTAATAAAATGTACACTACTCCGCTAGATGTTACTTTTAGACGTGCCTGCATATACGTGAATCAATCGATTAATGTTTGAAAAAAACTACACATTTTGTTATTTTAATCCCTCCGCAAAATATCATTACACTTTAAATTTTTTATTTATAATAAATGAACTAACTTCATTCAATACACGATTCAATTAAAGATAATAAATTATATGAAACTCAAATTTCAATCGATGCATACAATTAATTAAAAATAATAAATTTGGTGGATCACAAAGTACACTCACCAGTCTAATAATGATCATACACTATTAGAGTCTAATAATGATCATACACTATTAGAAAAAGTTAAATCAATATATTAAAATTTGAATCAAATCAAATTGAAAAAAATTGATGGAGGGATATTACATAACCATATACTATAAGAATGGACAAACTCTCCAACGAATCCAAGCGTGCACGTTTCGCATTCTATTATCTCATTATTACATTCTTAGATCATGTGTGTGGTCAACAATTTTACTTTCTTTCTCTCTTTTTTTAATAATGAAATAACCCTTATAATGGCCGGCAATAGATAGTTAATACTCACTCAAATGTGTTAAATATATTAATTTATTATTTTTAATTTGAATTTTATATATTAAATGATATGATCAGTGCACTTGCTAAAATGATAAATTTCTAACATAATTAATGAATATTCATGGACAAATTGATATAGTAAAGTGTAAAAAGTATTGAAGGACAAATAGAGTAAAATATTTTAATACATTTGAAGAAGTTCTAGTGATAACGTAGGTGATTTATAATATAACAAAGTTAATTTCTAACGAATTTATCCGTTGATTTTCTTAGGATGAATTCATATATAATAGGACGATATATATCTTTAAATTTAAATATTATAATATCAAATAAGAAACAACAATTAACCGTACAACGCATACCAAAATTAACCGGTTCAAGTATATCCTAGCGTGTTTTTAAAGTGAATCGATACAATTATGGAAAAATAAAATAAAATCCCTCCGTCCCGCCACTAAGCTTGACACAATTATCCTATTGGAGCGTCTCACTAAAAATAACATATTTTAAAAATGAAAAAAATTATCTCTTCAAAATGTGTGGACCCTACCACCTTTATCACTTTTACATTATTTTATACACTCTCATTAATAACCGTGTCGAAAAAAAGTGTCAAGTTTAGTGAGATATAGAGTACTAGTTATATATTAGACTCAAGTTTTTTTCTTTTCTATAACCAGCCTATTATATTAAATTAAATATATTTTGCTCCAAAGTCATTGACATACAGTATTTTCTGTTGGATCTGTGTGAGCAGCAGTTTTCTTTCTAACGGTTGTTCATGTGATTGTGATCCATGAATAATTTAATTGGTTCATATTTTTAATTTATTGAAATTGATGAGGCCTACTAGTATATTTAATTTGTGTTCTTCAATATTGATTTATTTATTTCAATAATTGTATGTAATGTAAGTCATTACTTTAGAGTTTCAAGTTTATAGTTAACGGTTGCTAAAACTTGAAACCCCAGAGTTAGGTGCCCTTAGCTTCAGGGAGAATCAACAATGGGCAGTTTTTAAAAATTCCTAATTCCAATAAAAATTTATTCATTCTACCTACTTTTATAAAAATTATCATCCTATACTCATTTTCATATATACAATAAGTTTATTATACCCTCAAACTCATTTTTAAGTAATTTTATACTTTAGCAATTCAAAAATCTAACACCCCATTCTGAAACCCACCATCTCCCTCTCTCACACTCTATACACGCACATACACAAAAATTATACACTAAATAATTGTGTGCTACCCAAATCTTCATCATTGAGTGAAACTGAATCTAATTGCGAGCAAAATAAGTTAAAGAGAAAGAGATTGAAGCGCCAACGGTCAAAGTCGGCATCTACGGGTGGCAAGTTTTTCACATTTTTAAAACTTGAATTTTGAAGCATTTATATTGTGTACATAAGTGTTTAAGGTTGTTTTAGTATTATTTATTTGAAAAAGTAGATGAAATTACAGTTATTATAATGTTTATTGATTTAAAGCTTGAAGATTTGGACAACAGTTTAATGTATAAATAGTACACAATTGATACAATTTGTATACGGTTAGTTGTACAGTTGTAGTTTTAGGTACACAGTTACACAATAATATTGAATATACAGATGATATAATACACGATTGCATATTGTGAACACATTTGATTTATTTTTAAATAACCACAATTGAATTCACATGTGTACATGTAGAGGGACACTATTTTGTTCTTATGTACACGGTCGTAGGCACAGTTGCACAAATAGTACACGATTGAGTGCATTTTTATATTTTGATTGTAATATTGACCCGGTTGATTATTTTCTTACATATATATACTTTCGAACAATTGCAGCCTAGATTTGCATGGTTGAGGCCTAAACTTCAGAAGTATAGAAGACGTATAAATCTGTATTGCTCTCCTTCCATCTTGAAGGATATTTGTTCATGTTTGATGAGATTTGGAGGCCAGGATGCTATAGACTCTTTCAAGAGTAAGAGTTTAGGTCGTTTTATTAAGATGAGAAGAGGCGAGAGTGCAAACAAGGCTCTTCATCAACTTTTGGCACATGAGTTGTGTGATCCGAGTTTTTCAAATGATGAGAAGTGGTTCCATGTCGGAGGATCAGACATTCGTTTTTCAGTTAGAGAGTATGCAATGGTGTCTGGATTGCTCTTTGGCCCTTATGAGAAATTCGACCCTAATGAAGCACATGAAATTCCATCAGATGGGATTTATTACAAATTTTTTCAAGGTCAGCGAACGAAGGTTTCCGATCTGCGCCATAAATTCAACAACATGGAGTTAGGCACAGACCTCAATGACTACATTAAGGCGGCTAAGTTGCTCAGGGCACATCTCTTTGTCATGGCTCGAGGTAGAAAATACATTGATGATTGGGCATGGGCATTAATTGAGGACGATGATTTATGGGAGCTTTTTCCATGTGGCTCTTATTCATATTCCATCTTATGCCATCAAATTAGTGTTCTCCCCAAGAATCCAGAGAGTATAGCTGCTGGAAGGAGGACATATCATTTCTTTGGACCAATTTGGGCATTTTAGATGTGGTCATACGAGGCTATTCCGCAATTGGGTCGTATGTGTGGGAGTCGAGACATGAATGTTGGATTTCCTAGATGCATAATGAGGTCCACACACCTATCATCTGTTGATTTTATTAATTTCTTCGATCAAAAGGTAATATTAAGTAGAAATTTTAGTATTTATTTGATGTTTTTAATATATTAATGTTTTTAAACCCTTTTCAAATATCGTTTATAGTTGGAGACAATTTCTTCTTTGACTATACTTCCTGAGGAGGAGAATGAGTTATATATGATGAGTTTGGAAGCAACAGGGGGTCCTTTACAGGTTCGATATAATCCATCAAGTCGACATTTGGCAAAGACTGTGGCTTAATTCCTTGAGCCAGGTCATAGAAAATCTCGTGAATGTGATTCTTTTGATCCGATGGTTTCGAAGCATCATAGAAGAGCTTCCCCTGTTGTAGAGGCCAACCATGTTTGTTGTGAGCATGCATTACCAAGGCAGGGTGCTCATGAGGGTGATGAAGGTTGGTGTGCTCGTGTAGCGGACATGGTTGGTCGACATCTCGTGGCTGATGACTCAGAGATATGATTGGTAGGTAGAGTTGCACGAAGAGTTAATCAACAACTAGCTAATAATGATTCAGATTCAAGATGGATTTCTCGGGTATCTGGTAGATTATTTGAACAAGTGAGAGACTTGATAGCCTCCACGGGATGTTCTCATATGCAAGGTGATCTTCATAATGATATTAGGGATTATTTTTCTCCAGCACCATCAGGTCCATCACATATCATTCCTACACGGAACTCACCTCCTTCATTGGATGTTCAGCATGAGCCTAGACAATCTATTTCTAGATCAGGTTCACACCTAACCATGTAGTTATTGTTTTGAATGAATACACGACTATGGTACACAACAAACACTTGACCGTGCAACTGTGTAACTATTTAATGTAAAAAATCATTTTAATTTAGATTTGATTGAAAAATAAATGATAAATACTACAATATGCCGCATATAAGTCCAAGCGAAAGCTATTGTGCAGTATAAATTTTTAGAAATTACAAAATAAAATTCAAGATTAATCTAAAATTGCATTGGACAATTTCGAGTGTCATGATCTAAACCACGACAAATGCTACGCTTCTTCTTCTGTCGTCGTCTTGTCGTTGAATCTTCATGAATTCTTGATTTTGCAGGTCCATCTTCTCATGGTAATTCAGACATGCATTTCCGCCTACTATGACCAACATCATTACACCTACGACATATTTTTCGACGTGTCACTTGAGCTCTCTACTGCTGACCGAATCCTACTCATCTTTGGACGACCTGCTTGACGTACTATAACTGGTGGACGGACAATATAAGATGAAATATGAGATGGTACTACCCACAAATCAGGATGCGGTTTATGTGCGATATGAGAACTGTATGTCTCCAATAAGGTTCGTTGCTTGTAATAACTACTCACGAAGTCATATATGGGCAACTTAGCGCGCCTATATGAATAAATAACATATTGGATGAGACCAAATAAACATGGTAAATTATAATTAATAATTTAAATAAATGTTACCTAATTGCAGCAGCAGCGTGACAACATGGAATCTTGTCTAAATCAAATTCACGACACTCGCATGTCAAGTTTTGTAGGTCAACTACATATTGTTTGTTAAATTCTTCGACTTTGAACATATGTGTAGTGGTTGCACGGACGGGTAAAGAATGACTAGCTAGTTGCACACTTACACTTAACTTGGTAAAAGCTTTCTTGATTAGCTCGTGTTCTCTTATTGCAGCTTCCGATCGTCGCTTATCAAACCATTTCTCTAGGATTGAGCGATAAGTCTATAATAATGCGCAAATTGGTAGTCTTCTTGCCCACAACAAACAAAAGTTCATACTCTCAACAAGATTGGAAGTTAAAAAACTATATTTTTGTACAGGACACCTCGATAGTGCCCACCTCTCAACTCCGATATCTCTAAGTCTTGTGTATGCCGCATCACTCAAAATTTTCAAAGCTGCCCAATTTTTATTGAACTCCTGATCTCGATAAGTATATGCTGCATTTTTGAAAACGGAAGCTACATCACGTCCATGTCGAGCTAAATTTTTTGTAGATGATAATAACATAGTCCATGCGCAACATTTGGATATATGACATCTAAACTAGCCAGTATGCTAACATGTTGGTCAGACACAATCACTAGGTCATCCGGCTGACCAACACATGCACGCAGCCTAGCGAAAAACCATCTCCAATACCAATTGCGAGAGGAAATAATCCTCCGTTCCCATCCTTCGCCACAACAACAAATAAAGTGCCTTTATTCTTTCCCTTAAGGTGTATTCCATCTACTACGTTATCCGGCCGCATACATTATTTAAACGCTTCTAGGCATTGTCCCAGAGCAAGAAACATGTACTTGAACTCACCAGCATGCGATGTCTCAATATCATAATATGTTCCAGGATTATGCATTTGTACCAAATGCAAATATGACGGAATCGCTGATATGATTGCTCGAACTTGCCATATGTCATCTCAATAGCTATGTTCCTTGATCGCCAAGCAAAGAGGTAATCCATATCTATGGAAAATAGCTCGAGCATCTCTACCATGATCTCTTTTGGCTTCAAAATAAATTTTTGTTTGGCCAACTTTCGTGCATAATATGTACCGACAATTTTAGCAAGCACCATTCGTGGAGTAGTACTGTTCAAGTTCATGTGACAATTATGCTCTAAATGACACTTGATAACTCTCCAAATATTGCTCTTTTGCTTTTGGACGGTGCTCAACATAAACGAATAATCCTTATTGTGCTTGCAAACAAACCCTATGCGCTTCGTGTCCGAACGATCCACAATGTACTCTAACTTATTCTCCAAATGATACAACCCCACCGTAATTGTCAAATCTTCCTTAGTGTGAAACGTAACACCCTTTTTAGTAAACCAACGTCTATCCCGATAGGTTCGAACCAATTCAATGGTAATGCTCGCTCGAAATCAAGTAGTGGAATCACCCAATTGCGCACATCGCTTGACACAAAATCATCATTCGTAGCATGAACTTCACCAGTAGAATGATCATTTGATGAGAAATTGTGGTGCCCTATAATCATATCAATGTGACCTGGTTGGCAAACCCAAGCACTGAATTCATGAGTTAGTGAATCAAATATCTCTTTTTGCCTCTCATCATCTTTCTCATCATCTGATGTCTCTGAGTAATCATCTGAGGACTCTAGAAAATCCTCAAATGGCTCAGACTCATCCTCATGCGACATAATATGGTCTAAATCAATCTCATCTAATGCATATTTTTTATTGTCGGTGTGATGTGCATCTGGTGCGATGCCTTTCTCAATCACATACACAACTGGATCCTCCTTTTGCTCCACAAGTAATTGAAACAAATCTGTATCAGTCTTCAAAGTAACCTTTATTTTTCGGTTATCACTCATCTTTGTAAGGTAAAACAATAAATAGTAGGAATCATTGTCATTATACACATGCTCGCGAATCTCTCTTATTAGATTTTCACGTGAAATTTGATCCAATGACATGTATATGAGTATCTCATCCCCGTCTACGTAATTCAACTTATCCCATGATCCACTGACGTATCACGATACACTGCCAAGACATCTTCCACCACCATCGAAAAAATAGAAAAATAAATATTATATGCGAAATGGTGTAAGCACAACCGTGCACAAATAAACAATCGTTTAATTGTGTACATTTAATCGTGCACACATAAACAACTGTGTATTTCTTCAAACTTTCCAGGATGACCGTGTAATTATAGGACAACTGTGTATACATTAAATTTACAAATGTTTAGTTTTTTACATAATTTGGTGTGAAATATAATGTAACTCATATATTTATTGTAAAATTCATGAATAAATCGAAGTATGCTACAATTGTGTATATATTCAAAACAATTGTGTATGATGCAAAAAAAACAAGATTTGACAGTTGATTTCATGCTACCAGCGATCTAGCAACGTACTTTAATTATGTGAACAAAATCGAAGTTATCAGTTTGAATCGAACATGTATTTTTGATAACTAATTTTCTACTAGTTGTTGATAAAATTGTTAGGAGTGTTTGAAAATAATGAGTTGTATATCATTTAAAGTTTTTTGGTTTCAAACATTCAATGCTTCTAAACAACCTCAAATTTAATAAGGTGAATTTTTGAATTTTTAATTATTTTAAAAAGTTAAATCTTTTTTTAATAAATAAGTCAACATTATTCTCTCTCCTACTTCATTTAAGGACATTTAAGACATTTAACCACTAAAATGGGTATAGGATAATAACTTTTATAAAAGTGGGTAGAAAGAATAAAGTTTTATAAAAAGTGGGTATTTTTGCTAATTTGTTCATCAACTATTGCCCTTTTCTTTAAGGAATGTCGCCACTATAGGTGTAAACGAGCCAAATCGAGCCGAATTTTGACTTACTCAAGCTCGAGCTCAGTTTATAAGTTTCAAGTTTGAGTTCAACTCGATTTGGTCGAGTTTTAATTTTTCGAGCTCGAGCTCGACTCGATGAAAACTCGTTGAGCTCGACTCAATTAATGTTGATATAATTTAAATTTTATATCAAATAATCTTGTTTATACTCTTTTAAGCTCGTGTAGGTTCGTTTAACAATAGACGGTATAAATGTATATTATAATAAAGGTTCGCGAGCCTATCGAGTCGAGTATCATTAAATTCGAACTTGAACTTTATATATATTCGAGTAGTTCAAGCTCGAGTCAAGTCGATTTTAAGTTTTTCTCAAGTCGATCCCGAGTAGCTCACAAGTTGTCTTGAGTTACTTACCGTCGCCACTTTATTTACTATTGTATTTTTTAAGTTATTAAAGATTATTTATAGTTTGTAATATATTTTGCGGTTCTTGATTTATAACTTCAATCTTCATTTCTTTTTCGAATCATCTCAATGATAATGATTTTTTTTCTCCGTTTCATTATAGGATAAATTTATACAGTCATATTATAAGCACTCATATTTTTTAGTTATGAAATAAGGTATTTATCATAAACAACTCATTTTAATTTAGTTGGATAAAATTATTTCTTAAATATTTTTTATTTTGTTCCTTTTTAATATTCTGATTCACATATTTTATTATTAAAGCCATAGTATAAAGCAAATTTATCACAACATATAAAAATGATCTATCACCCGTTGCAAACGTTATTAATACGTTTGTAACTGAAGTAACATGTCATGTATATAAATAATAAATTTTCAATGAAAACACTTTCTCACTAAAATTTATTGATTAGATTTAAGGTTTAGACTTGTATCACGTGATAATGAAACTAAATTTAATAATATTTTATTAATTATTTTTTAAAATAATGCATGGTATGGCCAGTCATATTGTTAGAATCACTCTTCATTATAATTTCTTTACTTTATATAAATGAAATACATTTTAAAAAGTTACTACATTATTTCTCATCCTTAATTTTAAACGACTTCATTTCTTTTAAAAAAACTGACATTATTTATCCTTTTATTAATTAAATACTCTTAACATCCATATCAAAACTATTGGAGTGAGTAGTATTTTGATTGCAATGTACAAATATAGCAACTAAATTATCTAACCACAGGAGTGACTTGGGTGAATGAATCAAATTTTGGCTCTAATTCATAGAGGATGGTTTTTCACGTGCAAAATGATTTATATAGAAAAACAAGTCTGAACATGTTTGTTTAGGTGACTTTCCTATTTTAACTTTTCCCTTTTTAAAAAAAAAATATGTATTACATTTCAAAATTCTTCAAAATTCTAGACTAAAATTATGACATTCTTCTTATTTTACTATTATTTAATATTTTTTATAATATTAAAATAAAATAAGTAAATATATTTATTAAGTATGAATAAAATAAATTTATAAAATTACTCATATAAATTTACAATTTACTTTAGTGGATTCATCACATTAGTCTATGATTCATCTTTTACACGATTAAGAAACCGAAACCGAACTAAAAAGGAAAAATCGAAAAATAAAAAATATCAAATAAAAACCGAAACCGAACTAAAAAGGAAAATTCGAACCGAATTTATCGGATCAGCTCGATTTGTTTTGATTTTTAATTTTTTACCAAATTTTGTTCACCCTATTCTACTATAATAATCCTTTTTCCTAATAATCTTGCTGGAAACTAATGTAGGTTTAAAGAACGCCCATGATTCGTTAAAACTTAAAACACAATGCCATTTCATAAAATAAAAAGAATATGATATGTTATAGAATCTTCATAGAACACAAGGATATTTCTATACTATATTTTACTCGAAATAAAACTATTTTTCACCCTCCTCCTATCCACTCATGACCCAACATGTTCAAGACTAATATTGAAAGTTTGTACCCATAGCGAAAGAGAAAGGGGAAAGAAAAAACCATACAAAAGCCAGAAAATAAGAAATGAGACAAAAAGAAGAAAAAAGAAAGAGAAAAGAAAAGGAAATTCCGACATATTTTTAATAGTTTAGGAAGTTGGAAGTTTGAATGAAAGAAAAATGTGGTCAACTTATGTGGGCGGCTTTCATTTTGCTGCCCCCAAATTTATAAACCTATTCTTCCCCCTTTCCCACCACACATCATACACCACCACCACCAACTTTTAATATATTTATTTACTCGAACAAGAAAAACAATACCACAATTCAACATTATTAATTAAACAAACTTTCAGTCTTAATCTGCTCAATAAACTAAAAAGTGCAGTGCTACTGCTCTGTTTCAGACAAATGTTGAGTATATTTTAGCGTACGTGCATCTCTTCCTAGTTTTGTTTAGTTTTTGTCTCCTCCTCCTCTCCTCTTCCACTGCAGGCCCTCCTCCTCCTCCTCCCCCTACTCTTATATTCAATTTCAACTCATACTTTTCATTACATTTGACCAAAACAATAAAATAACAACCCATTCTTTCCCTTTGATATTTCATTATTCAACCATCTTATTTTTTTTTGCTTCTCCAAAATATTTTGTAAATTTCAAGAACATGAAATCCCAACAACCTCTCTCTCCTCTCTGACAATTCCGATTACCGAAGAAGAACATTAAGAGTGATCATGTCAGAAGACGAAACCGATAATCTTGTGCTGCGCTTCGCCTTTCTCCTATTCTTCATCCTCATCGCAGGTATATTAATAATTGTTGATTTCTTGTTCAAGTTGAGATTTTTGAAAGAATGCATATGTAGTGTTGTTTCTGCAATTCCGATTGTTTATTGGAGTTGGGTGTTTCGAGGATGATTTGTCCGAAGTTGACCAGCATTTATTACACCAACCCAGTTTAGATTTTTAATTAAATTTATATTTTGTGTGAACAGGAGAGGTTGTGATTGGGCAATCAGTAGAGAGGGACAAAGAGATCTTATTACAGCTGCAGTCATTCCTCAAGAGCGAGAACCCCGTGAATCGAGGCAAATACATCGAATGGAACAATAACTCCACCGATCTCTCCCCTTGCTCGTGGCCGGGAATCGCGTGCTCCAATTCAACGCAGCGCGTCACGGGGATCGACCTCGCCGGCTGTAACGTCGCCGGAGATCTCTTCCCCAACTTCTCCGCTCTCACCGAGCTCTCCTACCTCGACCTCTCTGCCAACACCATCGGCGGCGAAGTTCCACCGGACTTAGGGCGATGCCGGAATCTCAAACACCTGAATCTGTCGCACAACATCATCTACGGCGTGGTCAACTTCACCGCCCTCGAGAATCTAGAAACTCTCGATATCACCCAAAACAGAATTCAGACAGATATACGTTTCACCATACCGGAAAATTGCACCAACTTAGCCGTAGTGAATATCTCAAACAACAATTTAACCGGCGATGTAGGGAGAGTGTTGGAGAATTGCGGGAATTTGAAGTTTCTGGATCTGAGCTCGAACCATCTAGAAGGAGACATATGGTCCGGATTCGATCGGATTGAGGGTGTCTCGTTGTCGAAGAACAAATTCTCTGGCGAAGTGGGCACGTGGATATTCTCGGAGAATTGCAGGCTGAGGACGCTGGATTTATCTGAGAATTACTTCCATGGAGAATTCCCTGCTGAAATCTCAAAGTGCAAGGATTTAGAGATTCTGACGCTGTGGGGGAACAGCTTCCAAGGGGTAATACCTCAAGAAATAGGATCTTTGCCTAATATCCAAGCACTATACTTGGGGAAGAACAACTTCTCAAGACGAATCCCAGAAAGCTTAGTAGGCCTAACCAATCTCAAATTCCTCGATTTGAGCAGAAACAACTTCGGAGGTGATATTCAAGAGATTTTCGGTCGATTGAAACAAGTCAAGTTTCTTCTCCTCCATTACAACTCTTACACAGGAGGGATACAAACATCACTTGTTCTTGAGCTTCCGAACATCGTTCGATTGGATTTAAGCTACAACAACTTCACCGGCCCATTACCCATCCAGATTTCTCAAATGGGAAGCTTGAAATACTTGGTGCTCGCCTACAACCACTTCACCGGCGGCATACCTTCCCAATATGGAAACCTTTCTGGGATTCAAGCTATCGACCTATCCTTCAACAACCTCACCGGCTCCATACCTTCCACTTTTGGAAACCTCACCTCGCTTCTATGGCTCATGCTCGCCAACAACTCCCTATCCGGTTCCATCCCACCAGAGCTAGGCAACTGCAGCAGCTTACTGTGGTTGAACCTCGCAAACAATAACCTCTCTGGCTCCATTCCTAGAGAGCTGACCACCATTGGCAGTGACGTCTCCACCACTTTCATGACCAACCGTATCCAGTCTGAGGAGATGCCCGCGGGCTCCGGCGAGTGCACGGCGATGAAGCGTTGGATTCCCGCGGACTACCCTCCGTTCAGCTTCGTCTACGATCTGCTCACGAGGAAGAAGTGCATGACTTTGTGGGATAGGATTCTTAAAGGCTATGGTCTCTTCTCGGTTTGCTCGCCGGGATCAAACATTCGGATGATGAAGATTTCCGGCTACATGCAGCTCAGCGGTAACCGATTCTCTGGCAAGATCCCGCTGGAGATTGGCAATATGTTGAATTTCAGTATGTTGCACTTTGGTCTGAATGAGTTAAGCGGCGAGTTGCCTCCGGGGTTGGCGTGGATGCCGTTGATAGTGCTGAACGTCACGCGCAACGCATTCTCCGGTGAGATTCCGGCGGAGATAGGTAAACTCAAATGCCTGCAGAATCTTGATTTGTCGTACAACAACTTCTCTGGCCTGTTTCCCAGCACACTCAACAACTTGAGTGATTTGACTAAGTTCAACATCTCTTACAACCCTTATATATCTGGTTCGATTCCGGCGATAGGGCAATTGTCGACATTTGAGAAGTGGTCATTCCTCGGAGACCCTCTGCTCCGACTGCCTCCGTTCATCACCAACGAGACGAACAGCGTCCCAGGAAACAGGATGGGCGGGAGGAAGGGCGATAGGAATAGGGGAGTTGGTGTGTTTCTAGTGGTGTTAGCTTTGATTCTTGCTGCCTTAGTTTGTGGGATCATGACACTCATAGTGTGCTTACTTATAAGGAGCCCTGTGCCGCCACGGGGGTACCTCTTGAAGGAGTCAAAAGGGATCGACTTTGTGTCGAGCTCGAGCTCGTCCTCGCCATGGATGTCAAACACGATAAAAGTCATTCGTTTGGACAAGACGGCCTTCACACATTCGGACATCTTGAGGGCTACTAGAAGCTTCTCAGATGAGAGGATCATAGGTAGGGGAGGTTCGGGCACGGTCTATCGAGGCATGCTGCCTGATGGGAGGGAAGTCGCGGTCAAGAAACTCCAATCGGAAGGTATAGAGGGGGAGAGGGAGTTCCGAGCGGAGATGGAGCTATTGAGCGGTAATGGGCTAGGTTGGCCTCATCCTAACCTCGTCACGCTCTACGGTTGGTGTCTCAACGGTTCGGAGAAGTTGCTAGTTTACGAATACATGGAAGGTGGGAGCCTAGAAGATCAGATTACAGATCGCGTGTGCCTCAACTGGAGCAAGCGTCTCCAGGTAGCTATAGACGTAGCTCGTGCTCTCATGTTCCTGCACCACGAGTGCTACCCGAGTATAGTGCACCGGGATGTGAAGGCAAGCAATGTGCTGCTCGACAAGAATGGCAAGGCCCGTGTGACAGACTTCGGGCTGGCACGGGTGGTGGATGCGGGGGGAAGCCACGTCAGTACCATGGTGGCAGGAACGATTGGGTATGTCGCCCCAGAGTATGGGCAGACGTGGCAGGCGACTACAAAAGGGGACGTGTATAGTTTCGGGGTGCTGGCGATGGAGCTGGCCACAGGGCGAAGGGCGGTGGATGGTGGGGAGGAGTGCTTGGTGGAGTGGGCGAAGCGGGTGATGGGCCATGGTCGAGAAGGGCATAGTCGACAGGGTACGTTGCCCGTGGCGCTGCTCGTGTCGGGACTAGGAGAGGGGGCGGAGAAGATGGGGGAGTTACTTCGGGTTGGGATATGGTGCACGGCCGAGTCCCCTCATGCTAGGCCCAACATGAAAGAAGTTTTGGCTATGTTGTTTAGGATTTCTTGCAGCAACAAGGAATATGGAGATGCTTCTTTTCTTACTTCTCTTTGATTATTTTGTTGAACTAGGATTGATGATTTTGTGGTTTAGATCAATGTATAGGCTTTCTTTATTACATAATTCTTTTTGTAATTAATATACAGAATAATGTCACTTTGTTTAGGTTTAGAGAGATATTGACCAATTGATGAAATCAGATTCCTTTTCTTTTATAATGATTCATTTAAAGTGTTACTATTTTCACACAAAGAATATTACATTGTTTAATAAGTCAATATTTTTTTTTTCGTGTTTCAGAATACGATTAACCATTCTGTTAACTAATCGATTACGATAAATTTTATTGGATTTTGGTGTTTTTTCTTCTGCAGTATCTCGACGTGACATGAGCTTGAAAAAGGTTTAAGAATCTGTTTTCTTTTTTAAGGGCTAAAATGACTTATTTTGACTTTTTTACCCCATATTGTAGGGTGGATCTCGAAAGATATGAAAGATCTCCCTCCAAGATCGTAGATATGATTTTTCATCGAATACGAGGCAAAATTTTATATGTATCTATAGGATCGAGTATGAAATTATAAAATTTAATACTAGCTTAACGTGTAATGGAAGATTAGACAAAAAATAAAACTCGTCTCCCCATTCACTTTAAATCTCTAATTCGAATTGTGAATTTTGACACATATATGCATAGCATTCTCAAGAATATTGTGGAGAATGCATTTAAAACTGCACCTGAAATTCAATAAATTGAAGTAGAGGGAAACGTTGATATGGATTATGGGATGATGTTGCAATGTTGTGAGAATGGAGCGTTGATCGATACAACAATGACATGAAACTAATGGAGATATGGGTCAAGCAAGAATCTATGATTTAAAAGATGTATGATAAATGTTAAATAAATGACAATTGTACAATATAATTAAAACAATTATTTTCTCATTTCTTGGATTGGAAAATGAGATTAAAGAAAGAAAACAAATTTTGAGCGAAATATAAAATGTGAGATAAAAACTTAAATCGAAAAAAAATTACAAGACCGAAATCTAAAAATATTTCACTATATTAATATAGCAGACTAATAAATTATACCTACGCAATATATGGAACATAAAAATAACTCATAAAAAATAATAGGGTTGAACAACAATTTTAAGAGAGATGGAAATTCTATACGAATATTTCATCACAATTATCCCTCAAAATGCACAAGCTAAGAAATATGGTATACAAATATATATATATATATAGGGAGTGGTTCGGGTATAAAGTGAAATTAAAGTAGGAAATAAGAAATAATCTCAGCCATTGATTTGGATGATCGGACAGATATAATTAAATCTGATCTACTTAAAAAGACGGTGCATTCCATCGCTTTGAACAATGCACGAAGGATATTTTAGTAATTTTAAAAATGGCTTTGTTTTCATAATAGTACATTACGTGAGATTTTTAAGGAAATTATACCATAACCGTCGATTTTCCTCAATTAGAGGAGATTCAGTTACCATATTTATGAGAAACGTGAAATTACTACGAATTTAACATGTATTTACGAATTTAACACATATTCATCAATTATAGGAAATTCAGTTACATTGTTGCATTACGAAATTGGACAATGTGCATTGAACTAGTATATAGTTGTGCATTACTTCAGTTACATTGTTGCATTGATAGTTATGTTTGTTGCATTGTTGGTATATTATCATTGTTGCATTACGGAAATGAACAATTTGCATTGAACCAGTATATAGTTTTGCATTAATTCAGTTACATTGTTGCATTGATAATTATTTTGTTTCATTGTTGGTATATTATCATTATTGCATTATGGAATTGAACAATATGCATTGAACCAGGCTATATACAATTATGCATTACTCATCCACTAATGGATCTACTGCCACTGCTCCCAAAGCAGATTTTTCCAAGCCGCTACCATCGGAGAATGGTCTCACCAACACGCACAACGGCCACAACAAAACAGCCACAACAAAATCCAGTGTCACTAAAACAAACAGCCACAACAAAATTCAGTGTAATCATTCTCCAGAATTGATAAATTATTGCGTGATGACCTTTTGATTTCAAATAAACGAATTAGACATGTATTAGCACACAACCAGTGAAACCATGATTGAAGTTAACAATATGCAAAATAAACCACGATTCAATCAATAATCGCCCAATACAAATCAATCAATGTTGAAACTAATCAGGAGAAGGATAATAATGTTCATAGACAAAACCATAAAGATATTAAAATTCAGAGACAAAAACATCTCTTTACAAACAAAACATCTCTTGTGGATGACCTTGCGCGGGTACTTGGCGATCCCCGCCACCAGGCAGTGGCCGTAGGCCCGGTCGCGGGTTCCGTCATCGAAGGAGCGGACTATCACCGCCTTGCGCCCGGCATAACGACCTTGCAGGATTACGACGGCATAAAAATCTCACGTAATGTACTATTATGAAAACAAAGTCATTTTTAAAATTACTAAAATATCCTTCGTGCATCGTTCAAAGCGATGGAATGTACCGCCTTTTTAAGTAGATCAGATTTAATCATATCCGTCCGATCATCCAAATCAATGGGATATAGATCATATACAAAAGAATTTTAAAGTAGGAAATAAGAAATAATCTCAACCGTTTAAGTGGATGATCGGACGGTTGAGATCTTGGCCGAGTTTTTCATGCATTGTTATACTACAATGCACGCGCAATTTTTATTTTATAGTAATTAAGGCCAAATCAGTAATTTAATTGTTAAATGCATTGTTTTTAACTGTAAAATGCATTGTGAAGATGTAATTGAGTTATGCATTACATTTAACTATTAAATGCATTGTATTTTGAACGCGTATGAACGCGTATAGGGGATTTTTTACCAAAATATCCTTCGTGCATCGTTCAAAGCGATGGAATGCACCGCCTTT